>VYXF01009290.1:84736-105510 GCA_013397295.1 Polioptila caerulea
AACAGAGGGAAAGCTGAAAGTTAAAATCTCACTGCTCAGGTAGGAAAAGTTCATTCCTGGTGCACTGCAGTCATGCAGTTACACTTCAGGAGCGTAGGACAAAAACATTAACTCTATGCAAAAGTACAAAAGGTGTGGAGAAAAACTCCTAATGCTCCCAGTTTTCCAGGGTATTAAAAACTAAAACAATATCAAAAGTTTATTTGTGAAAACTAAACCAAATTATTTTTATCAGCTAAATATACTGAATTTTAAATTTTTTCTTAAAACGTTGCTTTAGAACATGAGGAGAAATATTTATAGAAGTAAAATCTACCTAGGACTTAAACAAAAACACTTTTAGGGGGAGGGCTGGGGAGGGCTTTCATTTGCAGAATGCCAGGAAGATGTTTGGGAAAGAGTTCTCCCTTTGCTTCTCTGTCCTGTGAGCAGGTTTGTGCCCTGAGACAAAGCAATGTGGACTGGATGGATTTATACAAAACCTGCCACCACCTAAAACAGATGTCTGGGTGCTTGGTAATTAAAGAATATTGGTTATAGAGAGACAGCTGCTAGATAAGTTTGCTTTCACCTATTAGACACCAAAATGCCTTAAGTCATCTTAGCTTCAGCCGGCTAAGATGACTTAAATCTAGATGGAGTTTGAATTAGAATTAAATGTTTACATAAAGAAATATTCAGATCACATTTAGGTTATAACCTTTTAACAAAATAAAAGAACTAAGAAACATCCCCAGATTTATAAAAAAGAAGTAGTATTCTCACAGCATGTTCTGAAAACTTTTGTGCAAAACTTTCCCATGAGTACATTGTTCCACCAGTCTGACATATCTGTTCATTTGCAGGTGGTGATTTCTCACTGGAAATACATTTCAGCATTTAAACATGGGAGGTTTTTGAGACTTCATTTAATTTTTCATAAGACACTATAGCAAATCACAGCTGTGCAGTCTGTACCTAAAAATATAGAAGGAGAGAATTGAGGGGTACATGGGGGCAGTGTGTGTGTCATATTTAATAACTTATAGCTCATCTAGAGATCATCCAAATAGAAGAAATTTCTTTTGACATAAAGAAAACAGAGAAAGGATTTTATATGATGATTCATGATAGTAATGAACAAGTAAAATTATAGACTCTACGAATGTGATCTGGATGAGATTTATGCAATATCTTTATTTAAAGAAGGGAAACAGAAGTTAGTTAAGCAGTCTTTCTCAAGTACTTCTCAAGTTAGGCACTTCAGGGGTAAAAGGCTTTTCTTCTAGCCTTGGGCCACGATCACTGAAAAGTTTTTGCAATCAACTGGTGGCTCATGGCTCAAGAGGAGCCCAAGAGCCCCACCCCTGCTGCTGCTGAGCAGGAGCTGCCTGCACACAGCAGACACCCAGAGTGACTCCAGAGCCAGCTCAGGCTCAGGAGCTGCCACCTGTATGATCTGGGGACACCAATGGCTGTGAGCTGTCACAGTTTGTCTGGCTGAAGTGTAACCGTGCACAAGTGTGGCCCTGCTTCTCTCCAGGTCCTGCAGCTCCCTTTGGTGACACTCTGAGTGCCAGCAGGCTCTGAGAGCAGATCCCTGTCCTGCACCACAACAGCAGCAATGTGTGGGAACAAGGTCACCATGCAGTTAAATGCCAGGTTTGAGCACCCATCTCCAAAACTGTCCAGTTAAGAAATTGTTATATTTTAGCTGCTTCCTGATTTCCATGAGGATTGGAAGGACTCAGGAAAGATAAAAATGTGCAGACACACATAAGAGACTGGTTGTATTTGTTACAGCAGAGAATTTATCATGGTACACCAGAGTAATTTCATCTACAAAGAATATTGACAGAGGCTTCCACAGAATTAATATTTCAAATCATTTCCTTGTTCCATCAGCACTACTCTGCATTTGCCACTCTCCCACATTTAATGTAGTAGTGTCAGTCTGTAGGAAAAGCTGCAGCTAATTTGTCTAGTGACCCTAATGAATGAAACAAATTATTCTATTTACTTGAGCAGCATTCTGATTCAACAGCAATTTTCTCAGCACAGCAATTTCACTGCAGTTCCAGTGCAGAGAAATACTTTCAGCCAATGTTTAGTCATTCTCACAAGTGTTATTAAACACTGTTAGTCATACACCAGCCATCCGTATCTAAAACCGCTCCAATCTTGAAATAGGAAATGAATATATAATGTGGAAAAGTCAGGAAAAAGTAGCAGAAAATATTACTGAAAATTCCAAGACAGTCTATAAACTGAATAAGATTCCATGGGGTTAGTTTGGATATTATTTGAAAAAAAATGTTAAGACTATTGCACATTGTTTATGTTTGACATTTGAGTATTTTCTGCAGTGTTGTGCAGATAACACTCATTTGTCCAAAATCACATCATTACAAAACAAGACAAAGAATTAATGAATAAAAGCCATAATATTTCACTCAGTTTATCATCATGAAAGCAGAGGCAGCATTGCTAGATCAGAAAAGATCTATAGAGCAACACATTTGGGAGATAGATTTAATTGTATAATCACATTAAAGGATAAATTCAAGGTTAACTGTTTGAAAGTCCTCATTAGAAAGAGTTTGTGGTAAATAGGCATCATAAAATCACTGTTTGTTTTTTTTGTTGTTGTTTCTGTGCTGACCTAGATTTCTGATATTGCTGGGTACCTCTCTCTCATAATTCAGTATTTGACTGTTCTCTCTGTGGTCTGATTAGGTTTTAAAATTTAGGAATGATTAATAATTTGGATGTAAAATTTATACTTAACAAACCCCATCTCTTTCACAAGCTAGTCATTTGTATAAAACCTTTACATACATAACTTTGTTCCAATTTTAATGCAGGCTTTTTTTCCTCCCCCAAGTCTTTTTTAAACAAATAATCATAGCCTGGAATAAACATAGCTTAAATGGTGTTTTAAGTTTACCTGTGCTTAGAATGAACTACAATAATCCCCAAATTAAATTAAAACAAAATTCATATGGAAGTACAGCCGTGTGCATGCAGCGTGTATAGAAACAGAAAAAAGCCTTTTTCCAAGATAGCACAGCTGCTAAGATACAACCTGGTATCTGAAGAGTGCAGTGCTTTTCTTACACCATATTCTCTCCCAGGCTTCAGCCCTGGCTCTGCACATCCCTTCAGGCTACACAAAAACACCACCCTAATTCAGAGAGATGACACTCTAAAATACATTGTTCTGATTCCTACTGTTAGCTTGTCACTATAATCATCTGACACCAAATTCTAGTGCCAACCTAGATCCTGAGCATGTATGAAGAGATGAAAATTACTTGTGGGATGGGAAATATGAGCAATAAGTTAGGGGGAAAATCCAATTTCATCTACTTCTAAATGACAGGTATTTGCAAGGTTGCCCCTGAGGATATATTCATCTCCTTTTAGACATTCTGACTAGCATCACAGACCACTGCCAACGTTTGTTACTGGACAAAAGACTATCATTTAGAGCTTTACATACTGCTGAAATTGTAGTTTCTACCTCATCATGGTTTGATAACTCTGACAGAGGTTTTACAGAGGGCTTTGAAATCAAGCTTTCAATGGATTGGTCATGTCATCTATGCAGATGGAAACCCAGGAGGTGGCAGACACACAGCAGACCCCTAACACACTAACATATCTAAACTCAGAATCCTCAAACCATTAGAGGTTGTTTAATACAATCCTAATGTTAATTATTAAGCAGTCACAATGGCAATACAGTACTTTTCTCCTAAAATAGCTTTAACATTTACTCTGAAAGCATTTGCTCATGCAGAAATAATTTGTATACACCAATATGTTCATACCTGGAGTAACCATAAAATATGATTTGAAAGTTCTTGCTGGAGATCCCGTTGCTACTGCTAAGATCCAGCTCCAGACTCACCCATGTGTCACACAGGCAGACAAGGGGCTCAATATGCAGCTTCTGCAAATCCTTTAAACTTTTGATGCAAAAGACATGCAACAAAAATCTCCAGAGAGATAATACCCCTTAAACAGCTTTAGCTCACTAAACTGTGGGGCTAGAGACAGAAAATGGAATTTTGGGCATTAGGCAGTGAAAACCCTCTTTAGGAGTCTCTGTTTAAGGAAGACATTTGGAGCAGGATTAATTTATCCTTTCTTGCCATTGAGAAATAAAAACACTTGCATTTCAGAATTCTAAAGCTTTCTCTCGTTCTACTAAGAATATGTTAGATTGTAGTCCTTCTAATGAAAGATAATTGAAAATCTATCCACTCACTAACCAATTTCTTCTAACTACTTGGAATCAATGTTATTTTCCTATTTCTTCAAGGGTTTAAGAGTGTGACTAAGTCTGGGGAAAAACAGAGCAATACTACTAAAATCCTTCAGTTTGAAAGAGTTATGGAAACTTCAGCCAATATTATTGATAGTAATGTGACAATTAATTTGAACAGCAGAATAATCCAATTTGTGCTCTAAAGGAAAACTACTTGCATGATAGAGAAATATACGTACTTAAAAGAACTGACGGCAGGAGAATTTAAAATTAAACTCTTATAATATATTACTGGTATATCACACCATTTAATGAGATTTATTATCAGATTTTCCTCCCAGAATGCTAAGTCAAATATTGGTATAGGCACCTTACTCATATCTTATTTATACATACTATTTGGCACCAAGTATTTAATTTCACTTTCTTCACCCAGACACGAATTTCCAAAGATCCTTCGCCAGGAGCCTCAGTTATTGTCATTGTCAACATAGGCAGCTAATATAAACAGAATTAAATATTTATTTGCATTTGATTTCATTTATTCTATATTTCTATTTTTTGGTAGGTTGCAGTATATATGTAAATACGTCAGACTAAGTGAAAAATATGAGAGGTTGATTGCATGACAGTCACTGGAAAACACTTAATTGTTTTTTGCCTCTCTTAATAAAGTATGCTTTATGTAGCACTCATCACTAAGCTTTTTATTGGCCTTAGTAACCCTTCAAATACAAACACTTTTAGAAAATCACTTATAAATGGAAAGGTGAGCTTGATTACTTTATAAATATGAGACTCAAGTATTGCAAATCTTGGGCAACCCTACAGTACACAAGAAGTCATGGAAGCTCTTCACCTAGAAAGCACAGGACAAAGTGACAATAATAAAGAATATTCTGTGGTTCAGTTTTACAGTTTTAGCTTAAGTCACTACATTTAAATAGTTCCAAAGTCCTGTCACAGCCTTGTTGTCAGCTGTGGCTTTATCACAAACAGCAGTGACCCATATCAAAGTGAAGGAAATGTTGGAGAGTTTATTTTAAAATCAGCCTAGAAACTAAAGACTGTTATTAGAAGCAACAGGCAACATCACACTGAGCCATTAACTATTCATAGGAAAGAATAAAAATCAGATGTTTTCAATCAAGTGTCTGTTAACAATTTTAGAAAAAGTTTGCCTGGTAATCATGGCAAATACCCAGAGTTCTCCCCTTATCTGAGGTAAATTTCTCTACCAGACTGTTCAGGACAGGAACAGGTGTGAACTTCCTTCTGTGCTATATATTAAAAAGTCAGCAAAACTGGTAAAAAGAACACAATGCATTGAAAAGCATATTTTTGGGTCCATGGGCATGAATTTCCTTCACCTGTTGATTTGCAATTAAGGAAAATAACTTTGGGGTTTTTCTGCCTAAGAGGAGATCCATTTTCTTGCAATTTCCCACATAGAGAGGGTAATTTTTTTTTCAACCAAAGTACACATTTTTAGTTCAAAGGCTTGCAGAGCTGACTTGCAATACATTAAGTTGTCTATGTGACATTTTCCAGTTTGGACATTTAGATCTAGTGAATTCTGTAAACACACCTTTCATGCTTTTTTTTTCTTTGTAATCATACCCATCATAGACTGTGTCTGTAGTTTTTAATTATTTTAAGAATTATAGAAAAATATTTTCTTTGCTTTTTGAATTTATTCCTATTACCAAAAACAGTCTAGTGTCTCATTTTGCCTATTATTGTTTCTTTATCCATGTGTTCTCTGCAATGATGGGCTGCTCATGCTGCTCACTGACTCTGTGAAAGCTGCTGACTGCTTGCTGCTGGAGGTCCCTGTCACTTAGAAAAGGGTCCAAGCTTCCAACTCTATAAAAGTTTCTTAGGTAGCCACAACACGAACACACCAACAAAGTACTTCCTCACTCTGCAGATGCAAAAACTGAAACAAAATTTGAAATAGTCACAACAACAGACTTAAAAAAAAAGAAAAAATATTTACATCCAAATTTGCTTTGAAATCTAGTCAACTAACTGGATTTCATAACATCAAATGTTGAATGTATAGGTAGTAAATAAGTTCTGTCTTTCAGGCAAAATGAGAAATAACATGCAGAGTCCATGGGAGTTTCCCTGCTGATTCATCCAGTTCTTCATAATCCAGTGGCTGAAGATCCCAATGCATATCTGACTATTTTTTCAATATTTCATCTTCTTTCCTTACGATCCCAATCTGGTGTCACCTGAATTCAAAAGAACCAGATCAATGGTTTCACAGGGCTCTCAATCAGCTGCAGAACAGAGATAAGGCTCCTTTCCCAGGGCAGGCAAACAGCAGAGCAGGGAGCGAGGCAGCATCACCCCCAGCCCTGGCACCCCTGCAGGGGATGAGGGGCTGTCTGAGGGGTCTTGCTGCCTCCAGCCCTTCCCAAGGTGAGCCAAATGCAAGAGCTCTCCTGCCCACCTCTAACTGCCCTCCAGCAGGGCTTTTCCAGGCCCTGTCTGGCTCCAGAGGAAGGAAACGTTGCTCTGTATTCTGTACACAGCACTCATGCAGTTTGTGCCTCAGTTTCTTGCACTGCTGTTTTAATTACACTATCAATAGTGCAGGCTATACTTTGACATTTTCCAGCTTTTGGTTCTTTTGCCCTGTTTGCCTGAGTATGTCTAAACAGTAACCCCTGGATCATGACCACAGCCCCATTTGTTCCTGCCCAAGTCAACAGATTTTTCAGCTGTACTCAGTGCTGGTGTGTTTTCCCAATAGCCAGGTTCACTCCTGAGGAAAACAGGACTTTATGCAGGGAAGCATGAGAAGTTTGTCAGTGAGGCTGAGCAATGCTGTTTGTCCTTGAGGCCTCATTTGCACCCACAGCAGCACTTTTCAGAACTGCTCCTCAGTGCCTACTGTAAGGAGCAATCTTACTGGTACTTGTAAGAATATCTCATATCAAATAGTCTCCTTTGCACAGCAGCCTTTTATACCATAGCTGAGCAAAAACATAGTGAGACAATGACATTAATAACCTTAAAATCAAAATATTAGCTTGAAAGATCTGCTTCATTCACCCAGGAATAACATACTGATTCTGTACATATGTACAATTTATAATTAAATGAGTATTTTACCTAATCTTTGTAATGATCCAAGAGCAGGCTTTATGTATAAAGCAAAATCAGAACACAATATCTTCTCCCCCATAGTGCTAAACAAAAGAGCAGCTGTTATACACATTCATACAGTTGAGAACAGGAAATTCTTCCAGTTCAAAACTGGAAACTATCCTTTCTTGACCTTTGGGCTTGCAGCTGAGATAAATATGAAAAAAAATATGCATGGAAACAGAAACCACTGTTTCTGGTCTTGAAAGATCTATCCATTGCAAATAGGAAAAGTTGGTGGCACAACAGCAGCAAAGGGATCAGAACAATCACCCCCTAATGCTTTGGATAAAGCACAGATTTTAAAAAGGATTTTGATAGCTAAGGTTAAACTCTCAGTCTTGATTCCAAAAATATAGAAATTTATTGAATAGATTGACAAATAGCACTAGAATCTATAGCCCTAAAGACAATGAGCTATTGGAAACATCAAAAGGAATCTAATGCAGCATGTTCTTGACAGAACGAGTCTTTCAACAGAAGCCACTGAAGTTCAGTTTGGAACTGTAAATACTGAAACATATACAAGCTGATTGCACAAAGTTCATGTCCAAAATTTCTTTTAAAAATGGGGAATCTTGTACATTTTCATACTTTACAACATGATTCAAATTCATTTCTACCCTAACACTGTCCTTTATTGGTTTAAAAGGTTTCCTGGAGAAGTCTGATAATTGCTATTAATTAAATATTTAAAGAAATGTAAACCATTATTAAAATGTAGTCAAAATTGAAGCTTCAATTCAGATTTCTTTCACAATTATTTATCTGATCTCAGTGGAGCTCTCTAAATTTACACTGTTTAATTAAGATTAATTCTAGACTCCAACTGGTGCAAAATGTGCAGTCTAGAGAGGAACAAACAGTTCCTATTTGTCTAACAGAGAGAGCATAGAAAACTACTCCCTCTGCTTGGTCTTGGATTTGATCCTTGTTCCTCACTCTCATCAAAGAGAGACTTCCTCTAAAGGCAGAGGATAAAACTCCTTCCTCACTGAAGTCAGTGGAGCCAGAGTTTTTTCATAAAATGCTTTGCTCTCAACTGATGAAGTCCCCAGGCAGCACAAAGTTTACAAATAAATAATCAGTTTCCACTGCATTTTTACTTCTTTTGGTCCACAACTAAATACAAAACCAGTAAGTTCCACTGTGAAATTAAGTAGTAAGTTTATTGTGGCCTAAGTCAAAAGTTAAATAAATTTCTCAATGTAGACAGGCCTGTGAAACCAACACTGTTTATTCTGGAACCTCCATAACACCCACGGCCTTTAACACAAACTGGTGCCTTTCACTGATCATACACAACTGGGTTAAATTTTTGTCAATTCCCCCTGATAAAAAGTGTCTGGTAACATGGGGGTTATTCCATAGTCTCTTTGGATTTAACCCAAAACATTTCTTGGAATGATCTAACACATTCCATCTCCTAGCAACTGAATTAACAATTACTTAAGTAACTTAAAAGACCGTCCCGTAAGGCCATAACTGGGGCAGGGGGAAGCATTGGTATTCTGCAGTGCCACCCAGGAACCCTTGGTCCTTTCCCTCATGGTGACATTCCTGCAAAGGCAGGACCTGGCACAGTGTTTTCCTGGCATGTTTGCCTTGCCGGAAATAACGTGACAGGATTGCTTTGCACTTGCTCCTTTGCTGCAGCTCTGACAAAGGCACTGCTGCTGTGGGTGCAAATGAGGCCTCAAGGACAAACAGCATTGCTCAGCCTCACTGACAAACTTCTCATGCTTCCCTGCATAAAGTCCTGTTTTCCTCAGGAGTGAACCTGGCTATTGGGAAAACACACCAGCACTGAGTACAGCTGAAAAATCTGTTGACTTGGGCAGGAACAAATGGGGCTGTGGTCATGATCCAGGGGTTACTGTTTAGACATACTCAGGCAAACAGGGCAAAAGAACCAAAAGCTGGAAAATGTCAAAGTATAGCCTGCACTATTGATAGTGTAATTTATTGATAGTGTAATTAAAACAGCAGTACAAGAAACTGAGGCACAAACTGCATGAGTGCCTTGAATTGCCTGTCACATTAGATACTCCAAAAAAGAAATTTGATAAAGCTCAAAAACACAAAAGGGTCTATTCTACAGAGACCCCCTAAACCTCATTGGCAGAATGTCACATTACACGTACTGCACACAAGAAACAAAGCATCAGTAATCTCTCATCCACATAAAGGACTTGGTGTGAAGGCACTTTTAGGCAGACTAGTTTGACTAAACTAGGCTGCATTGGCAACTTTTAAAAAGCCATGTTGTCAACTTTATACAAGTTATTCAGGAGTTATGAATTTTCATTTCCATTTAGATAAATGTGTTATACTCATTAAAGTTTTTCTTAACTGGAAAAAAAAAAAATAAATCACAGCCACCTGCTACAAGATGAAGCATAACATGGTCAGACAACAGAAGGGCAATAAAAAAACACAACATCAGAAGAGACAGACAAGATCTGGGTGACAAAAACACCACTTACAGGATTTCTTCCCTCAGACCAACTATAGCTATTCTATACAGCCTAAATTAGGGAATTAGATGTTTGACCTTGACAAGAATTAGCTGAAGCATAAAGCAACGTTTCATGGAATAGAAATTTACAGCGGCAGCCCAAGACATGGTTCAGAAAGGAGGCCCTGGCAGGCAGTCCCAAGGGTGCAGTGCTACTCAGTGCCAGCTGAGAGGTGATGTGGCAGAAACTAGGAAATATCACAGCAGAAAACGTAAAAGTTGTCAGGTTGGATAACTCTGTCTGCCAATACACCAAATCCATGCCTGGTCTCATGATGCAGTCTTTACAGTGAACTCCAGCCTGGGCCAGAAGATTTGGTAGATATCAGTCCCCCCATGCAAGAAGCAAAAAACAGAGCTGTAAAATGCAATAATGGTAGTGCAGAAAGATGAAAACCCAACTCCTCAGCCTACCCCTCAGGGCTACCAAAATGCAGCAGCTTCACAGGCCCATCACTCAGACAGCTACTCTCTCTGAAAGTCCAAAATCAGTTGGGGCAAAGACTTGGAGTGGTGCAAACTCTGAAACCAGACTATTTAGAGCCCAAATGAAACAGGCTCAGGAATCCCTCGGAGGCTGCCCTTCTGCATTGAAGATTCAAAAAGGATGAACAAATTGAACCCTCAGGCTACTTCTGCTTTTGATGCTGAGCAAAGAGTGGCATGCATAAATTTGTGATGTATTTGCCCTGGCTTTGCCCTTGTTTCTTATTGAAGTTGCTTAATGATAACAGTCTATTTCAGTCTTCATCTGCTACAAAAATGCTGATCATTTTTGTGTTTATTTCCTAAATTGAATCCAGAAGTTGTGAAAGATGCAAGATTGATTTCACTGCGTTTGCCAGCTGCTGAGAAGACAGCAGGACTTCAGCCAACCCAGAGGACTAATTCCACTACTTATTACTGCAGATAAGCACCCAGAGCAGAGCCCTCTGCTCTCCCAGCCATAAGTCAATCACAAGAGTCAGAAGGCAGTTTGCTCTTTGCTAGACTAATAGCCTGGCAATTATAAGGGTACTTCATTTCTTGCTAGACATCCCATTTTTTCCATGAATGCACTTGTACAGAGCGCAGCCCAGCAGCTTTCACATCTTCATTTCCATTCCTAGGAAGGCAAACAGGAATCTTTGGAGAGGTGTTTTATTTCGAAGTGTTTTTCCATGGGGAAAACCTGCCCATCACTGCCAGTGTGCACACCTTTCTATCATAATTTTTAATGGGCTGCATCAAATCCACCTGCTTTTCTGCACCTGATTAGCTGCTTTACAGGCTATGACACCTTAATAACAACCACAGACAATGAAATGCAGCCAGTGCTTAGCCATGATGGAATGCACAGCTCGACATTTTAGTGACATGGATGTTTTCTGTGTGAACTTTGAAAAAATGCCAAGACTTTAGAACGATATCTCCCATATGCATTCACCTAAGAGGGTAGAAAACAGCGATTTTGTTACACCAAGGGCTTTCCAGGAAGTCACTGGTACTTATAGGGCAGTCCATGACCTGAACAGATTGTTTCTAAATAAGTCACATCAAAACAAGAATAAATTTAGATGCAAAATCTGGCAACCAGGCAAGATTTCTTCAGAATTATTATTGGTGTCTTTGGGCCTCCGCTGCCTGCAAAGTTCAGCTTCCTTTTTATGGGGTCTGTGAAAAACTTTTGCAGATTCAACAAAATCGGAAAAAAGTGTTGGTATAGGCACAGAATGATTGGAGAGACATAAAAGACAAACAATTCAGTATAAAAAACACATTGCAAGAAGTCACGTATAGAGATCATAATCTGAAAATATATAAATAATGCAAAGGTATTTCTATATTTTAGACATATAGAGGGTATAAATAGGATCTTCTGAACCATCCTAAAAAACACCAAGAGATATTTTTGTCAAGTAAAAAGTCTGGGGTTTTTTTTTGTTTAAAATTGAAACCTTTTTTAATTTGAGTTTTATAGCCAGACTTCTCCCCTTTTTTCTTCTTCAAGACTTTTTCATTCCAGTGAACCAGCTAACCTGATATTTCATGCACTGTCTGGCAAGAAACTGAATATTTTTGTCTACTTCAGTCACGTTATCTAGGTCAGTGGCTCAGGATCCAAAGCAACATTAAAGGCACTCTATTATTTCCATCTCACTCCACTATATAAACTGAAAGCATAGTAAATTCTGATTTTTGAGCTCAGAAATGACACGTACCAATTATCTGTCCAAACACAGAGCAAAAAACTGATGGCCCTAAGTAAACTCTCAGCCATCCACCAGAGGCAGCAGGGTTGGAAAGCACAGAGCATAGCTTTAGCAGGTGACAGGAGTCACTAGAAATGCAGCCTAACAGCCACAATTAACAAAGTAAATTTGGTTCTGCCTCCCTTGAAAAATGCCTCTTTCCAAGTGGTTTCTTGTCTCTGTTAGCTAGCAGGGGTTCACATACCTGCAGATACACATCCATTGATGCTCCCCCCAAACTCTTCATTTCTGCATGTGGGTAAACAAAACAAGCTGAACTCTTTTACTCCTATGGTAGAAAAGAGATGAGATTCTTCAGCTAAAAGGTCAACATTTGGAAGGAAAAAATGTCAAAACAGATTGTGATTTCATTTGAGAGAGTCAACTGAACTGTTGACTTTACAGCTGTAAAAATGATGCCATCTAGTTTTGTTCCACACAGAGTGCTCCCAAAAGCATTGTGAGAACTCAGCCTTGCAGAAAGAATACAAAGAATGGAGCTCCAGGTCCCTGCCCTTCAGGATACTGCAACCACTAAGAATTAAACTCAGTCCACAAGTCTGACTGCTCAAAGGTTCAGGAGGTTGCTGTAAAGGACAGATGGGTAATTACAAGTAAATATTTTGGCTAAAATGAGGCTAAGCTAAGCATATTTGTTCCCAGTGTAATACCTCCCAATGCCAACCATAACTATCACTGCACTCATGAATCCTGGATGCAAATAATCTTGAAATAATAGAACACAGAGGAACTTCCTAACATAGAAGCTTAAATAGCTCAGGAACAACAAGAAAGATATTAAAACTATGCTAGCAGTGTGAAATGTTATAAAAAACTTTAGCTCTCTAGACAGAAATATTGCTTGCCTATAGCAGTAACCCGAGGTATGGCTGCACTTCCAGCTGCAGAAGTCTTTGTATTCTTTTATTGATTTTAAAATTGCCTGCCACATGCTCTAGAGAAAATAATTTGTAGTCTACAGTACTATGGATAAACAAGTGTGATTAGTCCCATGGATAAATAAATGCATTTGTGCCCAACCTCTCTCCTACCCTTTGCCTCCTGTTTTCCTGTTTGTTAGTAAGGTGATGATGCTACACAACACCTGGATATCTTGTTCCAGACTTTGATCTGTCTCCCTGGCTAAATTCAAGACCAAGTGAAGGAATTAGCTTGTTCATTTTGCTGAGCAACAGGGAAAGGGCAAACCTCCTCCAAGCAGAAATTAAACTTTGCAACTCATAATTAAATTGCTGCAGAGAGAGTCTTAGTAGCACAAAGACTCAGCTTATAAAAAAAGCTTTATGTTTGGAGGTATCACAAGAGCATGATTGGAAAGATTATAGTCTTTTCTCTTTACTCAAAAGTTGTAAATTTTAATTAACAATTATTTCTTGGCTTAGAGCAGCCTGTACAAGCTGTGGCAAAATATCATTCTCCTATTTTGTTTTACAAGCATTTACTTACACTTCAAGTAACACCTATTTGAAAGCACGTCTTCAAAACTGAGCTGTGTTTTTCAATACTGAAAGGTAACAGAGTTACATTAAGGAAAATTAATAGGCAAGCATGCTGTTACTGTGTGAATGTCAACAGGTCTTCGTTTTAATTCCTGCCTCAATTTTAATTACTTACTTGTGTGTGAAGGGATATATAAATATATATATAAATATATATATATACACACAAGATTTTCCTGGTATTCCATTGCCCACTCCAACTGGGGTTTGATTGAAAACTCATTTCTCAGATCAATTTCAAGTTAGTAAAATATTTAACCTAGCCAGGTCTGCTAGAAATCTCATTGATCCCCAGAAATGAAAAACATCCTCCTGAATTAGTACCCAGCTCTCCAGTCTACAAGCACAATCTAATGTAAGGCTGATTTACAAAGAATGTGTGTTTATCAAGACATCTTTGCAGTGGGTTGCTAACTAGGTTTTTGCCATTTTTCATATAAAAATGTTATTTTAATTATGAATTATCTTCTGATTTAACATTTCCTTTTAATTGGCAAATATTTGTAGCAATTAACTCCTCCAGATTGACTGAGACAGTGTGAGTCAAGCTTCCCTTGGGGATTTAACAATTACATAACTCTGCTGATCCATACCACCACATGGAACACCTGGATGTCAACTTGCTGGAAGGAAGTGTTTCTATCCTTATAAATAATGCAACATCCTAATGCCGCTAATTATGACATGTAAATAATTTAGTGCTCCCTAGAGGCAGCAGAAAGGCAACAGACATTTCTCTCTTCTACAGAATGCATAACATTA
Organism: Polioptila caerulea; assembly: GCA_013397295.1. Classification (NCBI taxonomy): domain Eukaryota; kingdom Metazoa; phylum Chordata; class Aves; order Passeriformes; family Certhiidae; genus Polioptila; species Polioptila caerulea. The sequence goes on from VYXF01009290.1 coordinate 99,179, forward strand.
GTTTTTCTACTGATGATTTTGAGGAAAATCATCTCAGAGCAGGAAGGTGGCTGGAATTCTTTTCTTCCCGCCTATGTTACATTTCTATGAACAGAGTGGGAATTTTCAGTAAGTGGGCAATGTCTGATTTAAAACAATATTCAAAACCCCCACTCCTTTATAAGTAAACATTTGCATTTCCAAGTGCATTAATTTGCAAAGAATTTTCAAGGACAAGTCTGACAATATCTGCCTTTGACATCCCAAATTCACCAAGAGAATTTTAGGAGAATAAAGCATAATGGAATATTGTTTTTTCTTTTTAGTAGTCCACAAATTGGTGTTTAGTGAATCAGATCTGAGCGGATACTTCAAATATTTAGATGACAAATTAAGTTTAACAGATTCATTACATGACAAAAAAATTTAATTAACATAATAGGCTTGTGTTAGTATTATGCAGTTTGAGAGGAGTAGACACTGTAAGTTGCATCAACCAGTAACAAACTAGGGTATGTTTAGTTTTCAATATGCAACCTGAGAAATGTGAAAAAAATCTGAATCTTGATAAATAACTGTTTAATTTGTCATCCACTACAAAAGACTTCAACTCCTCCCTCACTCAGGGAAATCCTGACTGTATATTGACTATGTGCTCTTTATTGAGAGGACTCATCTTGTTTCCTTTGTTTACTGGGAACGTGAGAGGTTTCGTGGGTAACCAACCAGTCTGACTGCACAGCTGAACTCTCATTTCCATGTTACAACTGATCTGTGAAAAACCCCACTGCTTCAGAAAATCTCCTGCTCTCACAAGGTTCATCACTGCCTATTTGTTGGGCTTTTCTCCTTTCACCATCAAATCATGTTTGAGCACATGGACAGAATTTGCTGCTTTGGGGGAATTTAGCTTTCAGTGGGAAAAGAATTCCATGCAGAAGTGCACTGATTCTGAACTCAGTAGCAAGTGGCCAGCAGAGACCTCAGGCACACATCAAGCAGGGTTTGCATGTTCTGCTTCATCCTGCTGAACACAAAACTCTTGTTTCATTTGAGCCATGCATGTTTGTTCAAGTTATCTCAAAACTTGACCTTTACCCTCTTATTTTAACATGATATAATATTTATTATTGTCAGTTAAATTATAAAATAAACTCTATGGGTTTTTAAAATTCTATATGAATACATAATGTATAAATAATATACATTATATATTATAAATGATATCAAATTCTCTAGAATCCAAGCAGGCACATTTCCAGCAAGCTAACATGACAATCGAGCAGTTCTTTGGTAAGAAGATCCACCGCACTAAAATATTCTGCAAATATTTCTTTCCAGATTTTCCTCACAGAAAGGTGAGAAACCATGATAAAGAACTGTTTAAAATTAAATTAATTTTTTAAAAAATCAAGGTTTACAAAATAGTCTTTCTTCCCCCCAGCAAATTACTGTCACCTCCTCTGGACCCTGAGAGGCTCTTTGAATATGTGCTTTCTTTTGGAAAATATCACTGCTACTGAATTTCTGCTGCAGCTAAATGGTAATATTTTCACCAAATTCATCTAATTTTCTCATTTTTACCAAAAAACCCTGCTTTTCCCCCTTTATTTCCTGAGAATGTCGATCATCATCAATTTAGTGTTTTAGGAATGGGATTGGGGAGGTAACAGAGAGGTAGAGTGAGGGTGAGACAAAGTCACCAAAATGCTTTAAACAAAGGTTCAGACCTTATAAAATTTACTGAAAAATAAATGGCTTTTAAAAAGATTTTATAACATAAATCTCACAATATTGGCAGTTCTAAACATAAAAAAGATGTTATTTCATCTTAGCTAAGCTGCTTTTATGTAATTACGTAATTCATATTTACATAATTAATTATGTAATTTCATTTTTCTGAAAGTTGATGGGTATAGCAGCCTATTGTATCTCATCAATAACTATTAGAAAAGATGCTCTTTTCAGGGCATGTGAAACCTTCTTCTGAGCTCCAAGCTAAGAATTCTCCATTTTATTCAGATTTTCTGTATAAAAACTAGTGAAAGCACTCTTACCACACCCTCTACATATTTAAGCTTTCTGTATTTTCCGAACCACAGAACAGGGGTTTATTAGACCCAAAGATACTGCATTTCTCCTATGTGAAATCCACAGATGGATCTCCTCTCTTTGGCCAATTTTTGCTACTGATTTCTACAAGAGAAATACATTTCAAACACCAAGTCAGCTCTTCAGGCAGCAATTAAACTGAAGGAGTATAAAGGGCTTAAATATATATAAAAATTCCCTCTGTCTCTTGCTCAAAAGATCTATAGGACACTTAGTTTATTTCTGACAGTATCATTGTAATGTCATTGGGCAAAAAATACAGCAAAAATGGGAGGGAGCTCACCTATGGCCCAAACAAAATTGTTTCATAATGTTTAAAATCAAAATTAATGCACTAATCATTTATGGCTCATAGGTATAGAGACCTTGAAATAACCTCAATAAAGAAATGTTGAAGACAGACTTAATTGTAAATGTGTCAAGAAGAAATTTTAGGAGCAATAAGAAAGGTCAAGGCAATTAATTTTGTTGGATTTTCCTCACTGATTAATGTTAGATAGAAATAAAGTGATTCAGCACACCAACATTGCTGTTTATACATCCTTTCCTACACCAAGAGATCACAACTTGTTTAAGAAAAGGAATCTTTAGAGCCCTTCATTTATAATTATCATCTACCACAAGCATAACTGTCCATTTGGACAGGTTTCACTATTTCTCCAATTAAATTTCCTTTCCCAATGCGAAATGCAATCAGTGTCAATCAATTATTGTGTCAGAGCAGAGGCAGGAGACTGAGGGCAGAACTGGCCCAGGCTAAGGAGGCTACTTCTTCATTTCTGGGATTTGTACAGCACCACTCCAAGCCCTCTCCTGACAGATCATTTATAAGTATTTCTCTTTGCAATTATATTCCCAGCTCGTTCAGTGAAATTGATTTTAAGCTAAATAATTACTTTAGACAAAGTCACAGATTTCTCCACTGTGACTGATTCAGAGAAGCAGCGGAACAGGATTAATAAATTTGGCATTAATAAATTTGTGAACTACTTTGAACAAATTACACATACTGTTACAAGGAAGATTTACAGCAATAGCAGATCTAATTAAGTGCTTCATAAAACAAAACATGGGGCAGACATCAAACTGATAAATCAGGTTCTATATTGTCATTCTGATGAGTTTTTACTTTTGTTAAGAAATATTTTCTCCCTATATGACAATACTGAACTATCCAATGGTTTCTAACATTTGAGCAAGATGAAACCTGTAAATTTCTCCTTTTGCAATTTTGTGTTGAGTGAACTGAAGTTCAGTTAAACATAATTCTTAACTTGGAAGTAGTGTCAGATAATGTTGTTGTTTATGTTTCAGCTGGTCCTACCCCATGCATAAGCATGATGGGTGTCTTTTCTAAAAGCAGAATACATCTATGGAGTATATTTATAGGCAAAATGTTTTTACCTTGAAGTACAGAGAAAAGTTAGAGGCTATATCAATGCCTAGAAAGATGTTTTTGTAATTATCTTATGAGTGACCAGGTCAGCATTTTCATATCTCCAGGATTTCCTATCTTTTAATAGTATATGATTTTATATATTTATAAAATACTCCTATGTGCATTCATGTACCATGGAGAGGATCAAGGAATCTCAAACTTTTTTTCAAAGCTGAATGTCTCTTTGCCACTTGAACACTCAGGACACAGATCAGACCCAGTCAAAATAAATGAAGGAAAGCATCTACAGTTTGTGTGAGCCTCCAGCTCTTAGACTGTTTTATAATCTTTGCACACCACTGAAAGAAGGGCAGAGGCAAACTGGACTTGGATAATAAAATAAAGAAAATTATGGAGAGGCTATTTAAGGTCCTAACTGAAATAAGATTCTTTATGTGACAGCAGAACTGTGACTTGATAGTCATAAATAAAAGCCTGCAGCATGTAAATATATATTAAGAGAAGATTACAAAAAGTACCATAGGAGTGGATAAATTGGAATAAATTAATGAAGTAAGAAAATAGAGAATATATGTTATCAAAATAAGATAAAATGTGACTACAAATCCTTCAGAAGAACTTTCTCACCTAGAAAGACTAAACTTTTCAGTGCTGGAGAGCTGAGTTCACCTGTAAAGGTAATACTATTCATCTCTAGCTCAATGGCAAACCTAAGGAATATATTTTTCTGAGGTTACTTACAGGTAAATTCAACATTCTACTTGCTTTGCATTACCTTTAAAATGTGTCTCCCACTGAGAGTCTGTGACTTTCCATTCAGGAAAACCTTCAAAGAGAGTACCCAAGAAAATGACTGCTGGCTCAAGAACAAGAAAAAAATTAAAATGATTTCATGATCCAAATTATATTGTAGGAATAAGAGTTTGCATTCTGAGTAAAGATGTCTTGAAAAAGAACAAAGTCAATAGCACCATAAACCTGTACCCTGCCCATTTCACCATTGATTTGGCGCAGCCACAGAGAGAAAAGGAAGATTCTGAAAGCATCACAAAAGCAGAAGTCAGCAGATCTTACAAAGACAAATATAAGTTTTAAGTAGAACACCGCTGATCTGTATCATTGATTTTTCTGCCAGCATTTGCATATCCCAAAGGGCAGTCCAAGTCAGGAAAGGAAAAATATGCTCAATAAAGGAAAGGACAAGTTGGGTGTTGAGCCTCTGCCTTGTAACAGGGAAATGAAGCCCGGCACCCTGTTCTATCAAAAGTAGGTAAGGAAAAGAAAGGGCTGATATTTTCATCACTAAAATGTAGAACAGCACAGCAACCCCAGTGTGCTGCTGATCAAGACCCCAGTCAGGCTGGAGATATTGCAGCCATGTCACCTTGCTGTGCCAAGAGCCTTGTCCTGGTGGATCAGCCCTCCTGCTGCTGCTGTCCCTTGCAGTGCAAAGTGCAGCCACATGCACTGGGAGCCTGCTGCAGGCAATAGAGAGGCTCTGACTTTACACAGAGCCCGCACAATACGTGCAGATCAGTGCCTGCATCAATCACAAGTAATTAGTTGGTGTAAATGAGATGAGGCTCCAGCAGCCCAACTGCAGTGTGGCTGACTGTCCTCTTCAGGCTCTCTGTCATCTGTGCTGGTCACGTTGGGCTGTGTGGGCAGAGGAACCACTCACAGCTTGCAGGGCTGCAGCTATTTCTAGCACCCATTAACAGTGCACAGGCAGAGGATGGAAATCCAGCATCAGGTTTCCATTCTATTACCTACGCTGAAGCTTTGACAGGGCTGCAAATAAGGGGAAACTAAGCAAGACTTGGATCAGAAAGTGCAATTAATGAAACCATGTTTCATAGGCCAGTTTCCTCTGGATCGCTTCTCTCTGTTTTCTTTGGGGTTGTGGTAGAGTATCTGTCTCTTCTGTCCCATTTCATCTTTACTCTAGAGACATAAAATGGGAAGCAGTTCCACATATTTCTTACCTGGGCAAACTTTGGGCTTTTTCACCTTCCAGTGTGTACTCAGCTGGGCTGGAGTGGGAAAGCTGGCACTGGATACATCATAGCTGCAATGGGGCCCAGTTCAGGAGGGTTTCAGCTGAGTTTTGTGTCACTCAATGGCATTTTGGGACTCCAGTTTTGAAAAATAAAAGGCTGTTTATCTTGCACAGCTATGCTTCCTTCTGCCTCATGTCTTCTACCCATCTACATGAAGGTGAATTGATGGAAAATGTGGGGGCTGGGCATAATCTACAGACACCCTGGAGCTCTGCCACTAGAAATCTGAAGGTCATACAGAGATCCACACATGCTCCATTATATGTGCTTATCAAGTTATTTAATCAAGCAAAGGCCATTTCCCCTAATTTTAAAACAGATAAATGTTTTTATTTGTATTCTGTTTTTTATTCGTATTGGTTGAAGCTAAAAAAAAATTTTTTTGCAAGTGATTTATTGCACAAAAATCAGAATTCTAGACAGATAAAGGCATAAAACATGAACTTTACTGTAAAGACAGTAAGCCATTTAAAATTCTCCATAGAATTCAGTAACATTCAGACTGATTGAAAAAGATTTAGGCTCCTTCATTAAATTGATGTCTAGTCTAAGTAATTTTGACTCCATAGTTAAACAAATTAGGTAAATGAGAAGGAATTCCAATGAGTTTTGAATCAAATCTATTACTACAGAAGGCACTAAAAAACCTCTATGAATGGCATAGGAATTTTAGGCAAAGAGAAATACATGACCTAATATTGAGAGCCACAGTCCAGGACATGGTACCTAAAATAACACCCAACAACCTTACTCAATTAAAAAAAAAAAAAAAAAAAAAAAAA
>VYXF01009290.1:105525-147495 GCA_013397295.1 Polioptila caerulea
CAAAAAAAAAAAAAAAAAAAAAAAAAAAAAAAAAAAAAAAAAAAAAAAAAAAACAAAGCACAAGCCTATCCTCTAAATATCAGGATATTTTATTTTGTGTCTTTTACTACATATTATGAAATTTAGAAGAAATAGATTTCCCTAATTTTTGACCAGGATGTAAAATAATTTTTCAAGATATTAATTACTTTCCAACAGTCTTTTACCTCATGACCTCACAGGATTTAGTCTCCCACAGGTAAACAACTATAAAAATAACTTATTCCTCTGATACTTCCATACCTTCTAGAAATGCAGAGAAGACAGCAAAGAAACCCAGCTCCTTGTGCTGATGTCTCATAAAGCATCCCAGGTTATTTCTGTGTATTATGCAGTTATTGTTTCTATTCTACTTTGAAGTATAAGAAAAGGACTTTTAATTTCTCCTCAGAAAGCATTAGAGGCATTTGTTCTACACCTACAAGATTTTGCAGTCACTGGTAAAGAGTTATAAGGCTTCAATAGTATCACTCCTCCCCTGATTCTGAAGGTGTGGGATCAGCTATGCCTTACAAAATCAAGGGAATGAAAATCTGGAAGTGACAGTTTGCACTGAAATCAGATGATGACACTTAGCAGCACATATTCCTGTTTCAAACAGCATTTTGCAGGGCTTCTTATAATGTCCTTCTGAAGATTTTATTGCTGTTGTTGCTTATTTGGAGACAAGACTGAATTTCAGATAGAAACTTTACAGCACAGCAGCTCCAGGTTTCCTGGAATCAAATGTTCACTGGGTTCCCAGACACTTTTTGGTTTGTGGAGGGGGCAGCTCACATTAAGTGACTGTGAAGGGGCAAATGTTAATCTCATTTTCCCCATCGTTTTACTCAGGAAATTATTTCTCTTTTGGCAATCGGCAGTGCCAAACAGATATGGATGACTAATGATGAAGGTCATCTGCTGAACATTGTTCCTTTCTGAAGGAGAGGTTAATTTCTCAGCTGCCATGGACAAAATTAGGAAATTTTGTACAGCAGACAGAATTTTAAGAAACAATAGATTTTTGATTTTATAAAGGCAGTTCCTTATTTTTAGTCTGTAATTGCAAATGTACAGTCACAAACATTTTCACAAACTTAAATACAAGCACAGGTAACTAATTAACACTTAATAGCTTAATTGTCATTGATTTAGTTGTTCGGTTCTATTGATTTACTTGGTAAAATTACTTCAGTCTATTTTACTTCTTTCTTGATAAGAAAGGAAGTTTTATATAGATATCAAATGATCATTAATAAAATCATTCTAGGGAAATTTTTACAGCTGTATCCTCACATAAAATTGCAGTTGTAGTTCAGTGAACTCTAATAATTCTAATTAACTCAGTTAGAAGCTGGTTTGAAAATACAATTTGCCTACAGTCAAAGAATCAAGTATGACAAATCTAAGGTAGAATTGGTAATTCCAAGGGTTGTGGTTTATCCCCAGCCAGCAACCAAGCTCAAAGAATCAAGTATTACAAATCTAAGGTAGAATTAGTAATTCCAAAGGTTGTGGTTTATTCCCAGACAGCAACTAAGCCCCACACAGCTGCTCACTCACAGCCCCAGCAGGGTAGGGAGAGAATTAGAAGGGTGAAATCAAGGAAACTCATGGGTTGAGGTAAGAGCAGTTAAATAATCGAAACAATAATTAAGAAAAAAACCTTAAAACCCAAAACCAATAAATTATGATGAAAAGAAAAAAACCCACAAAGGCAGAAATAAAATCCAAGAAAGGGAAGTGATGCAAATGCCAACAACTGCTCAGCACCAGGTGAGTGANAATAAATTATGATGAAAGGAAAAAAATCCACGAAGGCAGAAATAAACTCCAAGAAAGGGAAGTGATGCAAATGCCAACTGCTCTGCACCAGGTGAGTGGTGCCCAGCCAGTCCCTGTTCCCCAGAGTTCATACACTGAGCACGGAGCCCTGTGGCTGGGGACATCCCTTCATCAGCTGGGCTCAGCTGTCCAGCTGTGTCCCCTCCCAGCTCCTTGGGCACTTCCAGGCTTCTCGCTGGCAGCACCAGGTGAGGAGCAGAGAAGGCTTTGCCTGTGCAATCCCTGCTCAGCAATAACTGAAACATTGCTGCATTATCAAAACTCTCTCCAGCAGAACTGCAAACCACAGCCCCACAGCAGCTACTGTGAAGCAAATTAACTCTATTTCAGCCAAAATCAGCACAGCACATCAGTTTATTCTTTACTAAGAGGCCCCGCAATTTTTGAAAGGTGCCTTTCACCCAGTCACAGAGACCCAGAGAAGAAAAGGCTTAGCCATTCTATTTCATTATAAGCTTCATTTTTGTTGATGGCCTGCTCTTCACAGAGGCTTAATAGGAAGCTTTTTCTGCAAATTGCAAAGTGTACAGTACACAAAAAAGAGAAGAGCCTTCCATTACAATCATGCAGTAGTCTTACACACACTTAAAAATTCTTTTTCTCAAATAAGAACGCTGTGACAGATGTTTTAAAGCAGCCTATTACAGCTGCTACACACAGTGCTGTCACCTTCCCAGCTCAAAGGGAGAGACTGACACAGCACTTTGGACTCTGGCGTGGCTTGGGGGCTGACCTGGGCTGCACACAGCAGAGCAGCCCCAAAAGCCCTGTGAGTGCAGCTTTACCTGGATGTCCTCAGAACCCAAGCCATTCCTTTTGCCCCAACTCCACTCCCATTTCTGTTTGCAATGCGCAGACACAGCGCTGGCTCTGCTGTATGTTCACAGTTTGCCCATGGCTGGAGCCCCTGCCCCAAACGGGGCACAGCTGTTTCTTCTGAGCCTCATCCAATGCAAAATGGAAAAGAAAAAACCAGACTGAAGTGGTTTTGATCATAAAGCAAATCTATTTCACAGTTATGATGAAAACAATCTGGTTTTCGCTTGTTTCAGTGTTTACTCATAAAGCACAACAGAAAAGAGCTATGGATTAATTCAGCCTCGATTTATAGTTATACATTGTCTTTTTCCCAGAATGGATTGCACTGCTGAAAGCTAACCCACAAGCACATAAAATAATCACAGAGCTCTATTTTCCATGGCTTATGCTTCTGTGGAACTACTGAAGTAGTAACATATTATTCCACAGGAAAGACATTATCAAAGATTACAAAAATGCCTCAGAAGAAAGCAGATTTCTATGTAAAGGCTGCTATGATTTACCAATAATCATTCTATGAGAAGATTCCTCACATTTTATCACTGTGAAATAGAAAAATAGCTTTTGAGCCTGTGTAACACCTTTAAATTTCCCAAATACTAGAACAAAACCACCAGCACAAAATTTTCCAAGTATTGCATTTTAAAAAAATTTAAAAGATTTTTTGATTTATTTAAAAATGAATAATTTATATTGTCTTGATACAGTTCATTTGACAGATCATATCTAAGATGGCTCATAAAATTTAGTAATTAATGTAATAAAGATTCAATATTATAATGCATTTACCTTTTTCTACAAATATACTCTTAAATATCTGTTTAACAATGTAACATCATCAATGTTCATTAAATAAATTTCAGAGTAAAAAAAAAAAACAAAACCCGTTTTGTATATTTGAAAAAGCCCATTGTTTGTGCATGTCCAGTGATTCAGAAAGAAATCCTGTGTGTATAGATAACCATCAGCTAACTCCACAGAGCTGGGATTTTAGGCTGAGAGAATTAAGGAAACAAAGAAAAATGTGGGACATGGAGGCTCCCAACTTGTTTTGATAAGTATTTCTGGATTTCTGTTTCTTAAATACAGAACATTTACTTAGAACATTCTTGCTTCCACCTAGATTTTAAGTATAATTTTCTTTTTCATCATCTGCTGGAGTTCACAAATCTTGACAACTCATCCTGTAATTAAAAATTGGATCTAGCTTGCCTTGTGCTTTTTTGCTTTGCTGAATTGACAGCTTTTGAACCAGCTCTGCAGGGTAGCTCGAGGCTCTAGGGCAGAGAACACAGACAAAGAAAAAGTAACAGAATTAGCAAAAACAGGAATAGGGTGGGAGAAATACAGTAGTGAAGTAAAAGCAGGGGAGAAAGAGAAATGAGCTGTTCAATGAAATCAGGTGGCTGCTAGTTCCACTTTGAGTCACAGTAGAGGACACAGCGCACTTCATGGTGCTGATGTCCATAAGTGAATTTAAAATGAGTGATGAAGCATCCTCCTCCACAGAAGTTATAAATTCTGTTCATCCCTGAAATAGCTACATTGTTATTCATGTAAATGCCCAAAGCAGTAAAGTGCAAGTTTGAAAGAAGCAGCTTGGTGAATATTTTGATGAGGCGTGGACTAGGAAAATTGAATGCCATGAACTACATCAGCTAATTCCAATTTCAGCTAGATCCTAGCTCTCATTAAAATACAAACTGACAAAATAATTTGTTGCTGCTGTGACACATTGAGATTGAGGTTGAGAGTGTTAAAATGTCTGGAGTACTCTAGCAGTAAAATTTACAATTAAATCTAAAGCGAGAATTGGGGGAGAGGAGGAGGAGCAGAAATGCTTTTTTTCTTTGGAAAAAGACAGAAAAACATCTCAGGGGGGAAAAAGTTTCAGTAATAATCCCTCAAATGAGCAAGAAAGGAGCTGATAACACTCTTAACTCGGTATTTCACTCTATGGGGACCCACCACACACCACAGTCCCTGCCTTCAATCAGGGAATTTTAATTGGCACCCAAGGCCAGTGTGTTGCCCGGAGCAAACACACAAAATATCTCATTTCATAGCTCTTAATATCATCTTATTAGACAGAAATAGATGAATTTTTCTTTTTATAAATAATTACTGTTCAGACATACAATATCTGAAGAAACTGTTTGTGTTTACACTTCCTTTCCTGGGTATAAATATTGGTGGAAATGTTACCAAGCAAAGCACTGGAGGGGTCGCTGGTGGTGCCCAGCCAGACACTGAGGTGTGGCACAGGAGTTCCATCTGAGGCAGAGAACAAACCATTTTTAGCTCTTGCTGAAGGTCACAGGTCTATGCTCACAACCTAATATTCTCTTTGTATTTACACTGTCTCTATTGACAGCATCCTTGTATCATAACTAAGTTTTAAACCAAATCTTTCACATGAAAACCATAGCAAAGCACTTTCTTTTAGAAGTATTTAAATTTAAACAAAGCTCTTGTTTATTTTGTTCAGATTCTGCTTATTTTCAAGCATTTCAATATGACTTCTGACATAAAACAAGACCTAAAGTCTGAAGCAGACATCTCTTCTGGATTGTTTGCAAAAATTTGTAGAACACAGTAGACCATAATGTTAAAGCATAACATTTAATTGGTGAAAGCATGACAAAACTGACGTGCAACACTGAATTGCAAATTTATTAAAACATTCCCTTTAGTCGTGCTCAATCTGCACTAATAATTCATTTTAAAGCTCCAGTCATTAACAGCAATTCCAGCTGGAGCATTAAAGGATGGATATAAAGGACTCACCAGCACAGGCTTCGTTTGAGGTGCTGTGAAAGCAAAGGGCACAGATCCTACAGCATCAGCACTCCACAGAGCAGCTCTGTCAGGGCACAGCCTGCATTTCATGGCCTGTGCTCAGGGTCTGGGGACAGTCTCATCCACCTGTGTGCCTGGTGTGACTGAGCCTCAGTGGAGGTAAGATTGGAAATTTTCAAATCAACAGTAGAAAGATATTAACGAGTACAATAAGGGAAACTGCAAACAAGCAAAACTTTGCTGCAATCCAGAGCAGTCACTGAATTTTTTTTCTCTTTATTTGTTAAACATCTGTCTTGTTCTGTTGTTATTATACTGTACCACCAACTTAAATTTATCTCTGTCAGATTTCCAACAGCACCTGGAATGCAATTATATGCCTCATGATACCTTAGCAGCAAGCAGGGAATTCACTTGACGTTTATAACTTGTCCTTATGGGATATTACAAGGGCAGAGTGCTACAAGGAAAAGTGAACAAAAAAACAAACAAACAAAAAGAAAAGAAAAAGGAGTACTCAAAATTCTAAATTTTCATGTTAAAGTTCAAGAAATTACTACAGTTCACCATAATACATAACCAAAAGCAAGACTATAATCACTTATAATCAAGTATATTGTATTGTATAGCTGGAACTCTAGGTAAAAAAAAGTTTAGTTAAGAACGAATATTTAATTATATTTATGCCAGACATCTTGCTTGTATGAGAAAAGGCATGGAAGGGAAGACAACCCTCTCAGCTTCAAGAAACCAAATGGACTATCACACCCTTTGTGATATTTGAGGGAAAACCAGAAGTGTATCAACAAAAATCACCATTCTCAAAACCCAGCATATAACCAATGGCTTTTTGGGAACTGGTTTGTTTTTTTAAGGAGTTGCCCCTCTACCTCTGAGTTACAGGAAGTCTTTCCAATTCCAAAAATGCAGAAACAAACAAATCATCCTGGCTGCTGTAGTCGAAGCCATGAGAAGAACAGATTCAGAAAGTCTTTAGATTAGCAAGAAAAGCAACAGAACACATTTATTGATCAAAAGAGGGCCAGTGGAACAAAGGTGCATACAATGCCTAGTTAATAAGAAGACAGCTTGTAACTACAAAAGAATGAATACTGGCCCCAAAACCCCCAGCTGGTGAAAAGGCTGTCTCACGGCACAGCTCATACCATGGAAACCAGGTTAAAAAAATGAAAGCTTTTGGTCTAAATTCCAACATTATTCAATGACAATACCAACAAAAGCTTAACTGTTCCTCTCATGCCTGTGGTGGTTTGAGTTCTGCAGAAACTCTGAGGAGGCAACATAACAGCACAAGCTAAGCAAAAAGTTTTGGTGACACATTTCAACACATGCTGAATTCCAGGCAAAATCCCAGAAATTAACCTCATTAATGAAGAGTGCTGCAAGGTTCACAAGAGCCTCCAAGGCACAGACCTAGGGCTCTAAGTCTTGAAGCTCAATGTGGAAAAATCTACTTCTCTGTTTAAAAAACCCTCCACAATACTGATGGCCTCCTCTGCCAATATGCCAGAGCCCTCAACCTGCATCAGTAATTACATATTAAAATAAAGGATCAGAACCCATCTGCTGGAATAATATATACAGAGTTTGTCATACCAGACTGATTGGATCCTCTATTTGTATTGTCTTGTCGTTTCAAACCATGCAAGGTACAGGGGTTGGATTAACCATCTCCCTGCACTGGTCTTTGAAAGGAGAGGAAAAGCAACTTTTTCCTTCTATAGACCACAGTACCTGAAGGCAAATTGCATCTGAGAGAGTCTTAGGCAAAGAACTGGAGAGGAATGATTCTGCAGGGTGCTGGATTACTTACACAGTTACATTAACATTGCCAAGCTGACAAACCCACACTGACACTTGCATCAGGTATTTACTGTCTGTTCAAGCGAGAGCCCGGCTCCCACAGAAAACAGCCCAGAAATGCTACAAACACCGAGTGTTCAGACAAATTACATCAATTCCCCTTGTGGGGAACACAGTGCTTTTAGCCATCAATACTGAATGCAGTGCTGGAAGCTTTGTAAATCTTCTCTGCCCTTCCTTATCCCTCGCACTAATTAATCTCAGTGGGATTTTGTAAAATGGTGAGAACAGTAACTGTGAAATCACATAAACTGGCCCAAGTTACTCCTCCAGCCAGTGCAATTTAAGAAACCCCAATTGCATTAAGAAACCCTCAATGCAAACTGATGGCATCAGGATGCCATCACACCATGGAAACCAAATCTCTTCAAAGCACACAGTGGCTCCATGTAATGGGGTTGGGGTAAGGGAAATTGTTTGGAGTTTTTTCGGTTGGTGGGGTTTTTTCCTTGACAGATCTCCTTTCAAGCAGGTGTTCAGTGTTTCCTTTCAAATTAGGGCTAGTGGCAGAGTATTACACCTGTACTATGGCAGGACTGTGGAATAGAAGAGGAAGAGTCATGATAGACAGGCACATTATTCCCAGGATTTGATGATTTGTAATTGACATAATTTAAAAATTACTTTCATTTTTTAATAAAAATTGCCTCAAATTACTGTCACAAGAGGCATTAGCTCATTTTAGGGAGAATTCTCATGACCACAGCAAGAGAAGGCATTAGTTAGGCAACCACTTTACATCACCTAAATCATAGCACAAACAAGACCAATGCATAAGCAAACATAGATAATTTAAATATTGGTATGGGAAAAGAACTATGAAGTTGTATTCCAGTTTTTTAGAGCACATTTAACCAAACACATTATCTTTTGCTGGAAATTCCTATTAATAAATTAAGATACCTTTTTAAGCATTCTTCTTACTTCAGAACAGGTGTTGGATCATGTGAGTTCACCACCTTAAAATATGGTACAGTCACATCCAAAAAAAAGGAGAAGAAAAATCTAAAAGAACTTGATGCAAAAAGGCCAGAAACACAAGATTGCATAAAAATTAACCTTTCCAGACTCTTCACCTTAAAATTTGATATCAGATGATACTGTGCAGTTTCAGACCATACATAAAGACATACAGAGACAGGGAGTCTCAGGAGTCTGTAAATTAGTAGCAATGAACAAAAACAGCAGACTGTAGTGGGATTCTCCTCAGGCATAATGTAAATTTTGCTAGCATTTTAAACAGTTTGAATTATCACTTCAGAGGTTCAGCTCTGAGTACAATAAAGGCTAATGAATTTTTGTCATCTTGATACATGTGTGTCATAACTTCAGTATCTCTGCATAGATTAACAAATAAATATTGGCAGAACCTGAACATAAAATTGACAAAACTCTGCACAGTCAGTTTTAAATAATGAAACGAAAAAATTTTCCAATAGATTTAAAAAAAGAGGTTGAAATAGGCACTGTTTTTAAACATTATCAGGATATGGCATGACCTTGATTTCCTTTCAATCTAAATTGTCTCAATGGAAATTGAGGAAACACTTCAGTCAGCTGGCAACAATTTTAAGTAATACCAACTATTTGCTTGCATTTGTAACTTGCAATATATTTGGGTAGAGACAAACATACATGTATTTAAATCAGAGCTTCTGAAATACTGCAAAATTGAGCTTTTGATTTCAAGTGCTTTAAAAGCACTTTACCAGCCCCAGCTCTGCCTGAGTAGTTTTGCCAGGGCTCACAAGCAGCATGGATGGCACATATCCAAAACTTAAGCAACAATTCTGGTATTTTATGTAATAAAAATGGAGTTATTTTTGAAAACATAACTGAGCTTCACAGTTAAGTGTCTTCTCTTTCCTTCTGTTATTGTGGGATTTACAGTGGCCCAGAAGAGTAAAGTGGTCTTTGTTTATGAGGAATGTCAGATTTGGTATTGCAACATCAGCCTTCAAATCTTTATACTGCAATTTTTATTTGCAACAGAAGCCTAGGAAAAGGATAGCAATGCAGTGGTTAAACTGACTGCTACGTGTGTTTTAATAGCTAAGAAACAAATATTAACCACTTAAAGCTCTTGATACACACACACATCTAGATCCCTACCATTATGATTGGTATTCTGCAAGGTTATCACATTCCTGCAGCATTTTTGTTAATAGAGAGGCCAAGTCTCCCCTGACTCAGGTCTGTAGTTGTATTGCAAAAATTTCTTGTATTATGGGTCTTTATAGTAAGACAAAGGTCCCCTCCTGTGCTTCATATCATAATTCTCCTACACTACATAGAGCTCTCAGTGCCTTATCTACTTCAATTACAATGTCAGAATCCAATTTTATTGGCTCTTGCGATTATATTAGTGTCATTTAAATTAGCATCTGCTTGCAGTTACCCCAGACTGAAATTACCAAGTGACAATAGTATTTTTGCTTTCTTTGTATAAGAAACAAGAATGGCTGGCAGGGCTGTTTTGCCATTGAGAGCTTTACTGCTTTCCCATGTTTCCAACTTCATACCCGTGACACTATGGGCAAGATAAAGCAAAACTGATTTAAATTCATGCATGCTGTAAATACACAGTTCTCTGTCCAAAGAGCCTTATTCCAAGTGATACAACATGAATAAAATCCCACACAAGCAGCATTTGAATAGATAATCCAGTATGGTTCTATGGAGGGATTTCTATGGATTTTTTCCCATCCACCTCTTCTATGTGTTCTGTGAAAGTCACAGGGGTTTGGGCAGTACAATTCAATGGAAAAGTCTGAATATTGCACCAACAAGCTGTCTCTCTCACACATCCTGAGCCTAGCAATAAAGCCAACTATCTACCCCCTGGTACAGTATTTGAGGGAGAGAGCTGCACATTTATTGTCCACTAGAACACTGGTAATTAGTTGAGTCACAGTGCTACACACCATGAAAACCCATCCACTTCATCATCTAATTTTGCCAGGGTGCAGGAAAGCCATCTCAGTCAATAGTGATGCACACGAGTTATAAAGTGTGTAATTAATTTTTTTGTTCATGGCTATAAATCTTCTGGTTTTGAATAATTGACTCTTGTCAATGGGACAAATAACAGATATGCTTGTGACAAAAATTGTAAGTTAAAGATGCAAAATTTCCACCAACTCTTTCAAATTTGTCCAATCTTATGTATTTTCAAAAGCCATTCAATACCATTTAATACCATGTAATCAATGGTATTTGTCCAAACTCCCCTATAGATAAGGCTGTGCTGTAAAGTATTTCTTCTCCACTTCATCTTCCCAGGCCATCACACATCATTTATACTGCTCTCCTGAGTCCCCTTACATTGTCTTCACCAATACAAAACAAAAAAATGGAAATAAGCCACATCAAAATCTATACTTGGTCCACTGAAGTAATAAATAGTCTTTACATTCTTCTGGATGTTTTTTCATTATGCCTGCTGTTGGGAGAAATTTTTTGTCATACAAATTTATGGGCACATTAGGTATAATAATTCTGTTTTGTATTTTATCCCTGCAGAAACAGTATTAGGAGCTCCTCTAGTCATCTGAGTGCAATAAAACTGTTATGCTTTTAACATATCTTATTTGCCTATGAATAGCTTCTAGCAAGATAACCACAGGCTCCTTTTTATCAGTGTATTAGTATTTAATGTGTGTTTGGACTCAGGGCCTGTGTGCTTATTTTAAAGCAAGATTATGACATTAGGATTTGTGAAGAACTCCCCATTGATGCCAGTAGGGAGCCGTTTAAATATGACTGACAGGAGATTGTGCCAGTCACAGACTTACCTAAGTTTCCTTTTTCTGCAAGACATTCACTCAAAGGCTTGAAACAGGTGGTGTTTGCTCCCACTTGCTCTGAAGAAAGTAATTTCTAAAGTTTAAAGGGAAATATCTCCATGTGCAAGCATCACTAATAGTCTCCTAAATGTGTTCTTTTACTCCAGTCACGATGAAACAGGAGCAAAGACCTGCTGTTTACAACTTAAAACTAGGTTCACTTTAAACTGGGTTCTTTGGCCTGGAGGAAGGAGATGAAGAGTCCAAGCTGGCAGATCTAGGTTAGCAGTCTATTACAGGGGACTGCCTGTTAAAACAGGAGCAAGGCGTGTTCTCCCACTGACACTGCAGTTGGTGGAGTGCATGTGCTCACAGGGGAAGTATTTTAGCCCACAAAATAAGCATGCAGCAGGTTAAATACTGGGATAAATATATCAGCAGTACCCAGCTCTGGAGGGACACCAGCAGCCAACGATAGCTGCTCAAGATAGCAAAGAATTTACATGCTGAGGTTTACTAACAGTGTCAAGCATTTCCAAGGAATGCAAGCTGACTTCAGGCACAAAGCTTAGCTCCCTTTCAGAGGAACCCAGTACAGCTGGGGAACTGCAGGTGGCTGAGTCTAAATGGACTAAAATTCAAACATTTTGCAAATATTGACTGCATTTCTTTTTCATGGGCAATCACAGTTGTTACCAATTGATTATGTAGGGTATAAATACACATGATGCTAATTTTTGTTGAAAACATTCCTTAAGCAAAATACTATACAAAATATGGAATGTATATTAGTAAATAGTATAAACTTGGGGAGGATTGACTGAGTTAGGCCTAAGCAGTCTCATAGTAGAATTTCTGACAGGCTGGCTTTTTTTCTGTACCTGAGATAGTGCTACATCACCAGCTGAAAACAACATTTCAGCTGGATAAACAAGACTTGAAAATAAATTCTGTCATGTTGCCTTCCAAAGATTTAACATGCACTGCCTTTTCCAGTCATAACAATTAGAAAGTTTAACTTGGTTAAGGTAAAATTACAACTGTTTGCAAACAGACAGTAATTATGGACCTGTCAAACCAAACTGATTTGAATAGAAGAGAACTGCTCAGCTTTTCTAATCCTAATTTTGGTAAGCAAGTACAACATATAGTTACAAAACATCACATCAGTAAACTTATGACCACAAAAAACTGAAGCTGAACACACTAGTTGAAAACAATTGAAACAACTTGTTGAAAACAATTCCATTTAAATAGAATTTTAAGTGCAAATCTGAACCTGCAGACATAAGAATTAAAACATAGGTGACATTAAATCTTATTCATTTCCTCTTTTTTTAAAATATGTCTACACTGATTAAAATGAGGGTTTGCTGAAATTGTTGTACTGGAATAACTACCATCAACAGAACAAGCACAAAATCCCATTCTGATTAGTCTCATCTTTAAAAGCCAAATTTTCCAATAAAGTAAGTGTAGAAATTTAAAAACTATTGGGGAATGGCAGTGGAAAAATATTTGTTTTCACAAGTAATGGATTTAATGTTTTTTTCCTTCTATTTTAAAAAGACCTTTAGTTCTTCATCAATGCCAGCTACACTTAAGAAAATAAACTCATTCCTCAAATGTGCATTTCTAGTCTAATAGCAGAAGTTAATATCCTGATTAATATTACATGAACATTTCCAATATCAGCTCAAGCTGACTGAAAAAATAAATGTCTTCATAATGCCTGGCTTCAGGCTCAGTGTGCTCCCCTTGTCTTTCTATAACCCCTTTTTCTGTACTCCAAAGCTTTCAGTGTTTGCCCTACAGAGCCTGCACCACAGCAGCTCAGTGCATGCAGACATGGGGGTCTGCATTTCCCCATTCTTCCCCTTGTTGGAAAGCTCTGATCACCTGCAGGAACAAAATACCTGAGACTCCCAGAGCCTGAGCAGCTCTCCTTCAAGCTGGGCAAGGAGATTTATTCAAGTCTGACTCTTAAGATCAGTCCTTGGTATCCTGATACTTTTCCTCCAATTTTATGAGATCTTAGACAATGGATTCTATTGGTGAATGACTCCCCTATTTATTTGAATACGAAACTCTTAGTCACTCTGAGCTCAGTTCAAGCTGAAAAATGTCTCCAAAGACATTCTGTATATTGCAGGAAGACATTAATTTTCTCACAGAGGTAAGGTCTAAATAATATTTTGACTTATACAGCTGAAATAAGTAACAAAATTGCATGCAGAAGTACAGCTATTTCCTTCACTTCTGATACCAAAGTATTTTCTACTGAAATACAGTACAAAAGTATTTTCTACTGAATAGTCTAGGGCAGTTATATGAATTACAACTTTTATTCATCTTCTTAACTCATTTTTCATTTACATCAAAGAAGTCTTGTCTTTTTTTTTTTTNCTTTTCCCAGAAATGGGAGAAAATGGAATAATCACTCTTGAGGTACTAGAGGTAAAATTAGTATCTTCCTTGCACGTATATTTCTGAATAGCTTTTTTATTCCGCAGTGATATAAAATATTTTACTTTCACTGCACTTCTCAATTTTATTTCCAATGTCATGAAAAGTTTCATGAGTTTCAAGTTGTCTTTTCAGTGAAAAGACAACTTTTGTACAAGTAAGAAAAATCTTCCAATATGTCTATGCTGCTTGCTGCCCCCAATTTTCTCCTTCAGCCATGTAAATTAAGGGAAATACTTCGATTTAGTTTGCTTTAACCTGTTTCTAAATACGCTAATTTTGCTTTTCCTATCTTTATGAGAAGTCTATGATGCTCATTCCCAAACAATGAAGTGATTTTATATGTGGCAAACTTGTCAAAGGAACAAATTGTTCTCTTAAACCTGCCGGCACTGGAAGTACACATGTTGCAGGCTTCGTGTAGCAACATGACAGGAATTTTACATGCAGCAGACAGCAAGACTTGTTACTATTTTTCCTGTTATTTGATTTTTTGAAAATTAGGACCAAAATTGTTTCCATCTTTTACTGCCTCTGTAGCTTTGGATATGCCAAGGAGCTGCAGAGCTTTCTGACAGTGACTGATGGAAGTGCTGAGCACCTCTGACAGTCAGACCATGCACCTATTACTTTCCTGTTGTTTTTCCGGCCACAGAGTGTTTTTATGGCTTTCATCTTTGCACAGCTCATCTCTTCATAGTTTAATGATGCATTTCCTGTATTTCTCATGAGAGTTCAAGTTCCACATTCAATCTCTTCCCATTTTGTCTTCAAACTTCTCTGACTAGAGGTTCTTCCTTAAGGATTTTCCTACATTCTTGCAAAATACAGCTTCTATAGAAAATATTTTTCATGTTTAGAGCTATGAGTTGCAGCAGTTGAATTAGAGGCAGTTCAATACAACCAATCCAACCAAATATTCCAGATTCCAACCAACCAGCAAAACTCTCTTCCTGCAAACTCAGGTCCCAGGACTGCCAGCCTCTGCAGACAGGACAACTCACCATGAATTCCTTCAAAGGGAGCTGCACCAACTCTGTCACTCCAAACAAACCAGATTTACCACTACTGCATCTTCTGGGCAAAGAGAAAATACACTACATGATTCCTCTTTTATGCTTTCCAGGCACCTTTAGCAGGACAAATATTTGCTGTAATTACAGCCTTGAGAACTGCAGCAATGCTGAAGGGATGGGAAGAGACAGACAGGCAAAAGCAGGCACAAACAGCAGCAGGCAAAGCTTCATCCCAGCCATAGGACTTAACTGTCCTCACTGTGTGATGAAATCACTCCTGCTGTTGCAGTCAAAACTGCAGGGTCTGCCTAAAAGCTGAGTTCCTGCCCCAAAATGCTTTAAGATATTTATGCACATCCCCTCTATTTTTCTCTCAGTAGAAATGCAGGAGCCAATATTAGTGCCTTTCAGTACAATGAGTTAAACAAGTGTTTAAAAACTCTGCCTTTGAGTATTCAAAGTTTCCTACAAAAAAATAAAAATGTATGAATACAGATAGAGAAATCAACCTTCTTTATTTGCCAAGGGTTCCATTATTAAGTGATAAAAGGAAGAAGCATTAGAGAAATGGCATGAACAGTTTCAAAGATTGGGGAATCACAGATGAAGACTGAAATGGAGTTAAGATGACACAAAACAAGCCACTTTCAACAGTCCCATTCCAATCACATCATGTCCTGAAAACATCAACTGAATGTGGCCGAGGAATGAGAAAATGACAGCAGCATTTTCAGAGTTTAAATCCAATTTTTCCACATGAGGTGAAACTAAACCAGGAATAAAATGAAGTCATGGCTGAAAGAGGTAATTTATCAAGCAACATTTTTGCTGGTACATTTGAAGTTGATTTTTTTTTCTGTAAAAAAACCTAAATTATGCCAAATTGTTAAGGAACGAGTTAAATACATCTGAATACACCTGAAGTAATCTTTTTATTAACATTTTGACAATAAGTGTTGCAACATGAAAGAATTATGACAGAGCCAGGTAGCTCCTGTGTCCCTGTACTTGCCCCAAGCCTTCTTTGAATACCTGCCTGTTGCTCTGAATTTTTAAGCTTTCCTGATGCACTTCTTAACTCAATGTTTTCATTTTTCCATTTTTTCAAATTTTCATTTTTCTTTTTTTAAACAGAAAAGGGTGAGATGTCGCCCTGAATTTTCAAGCTTTCCTGATGCACTTTCTAACTCAATGTTTTCATAGTTTTTAGTTCTTTCTCACACACGGGTGTTATAATTAGAAGCATGTTTATGTTAGGATGAGGTTGTTTCCATACTTTCTCTTGGTGTGAAAAAACAACTGATGGGCAGTTGTCTTGACCAGTGGGATGGGAGAGGTGTCCAACTTCTCCTCCAGTCCCTGGTCTGTGTGGAAGCACTATAAATATGGAGTCAGATGTTTTAATAAATAGTTTTTAGCCTTCTCACAAGAAAGTGTGTCTGTGTGTGTCCTTGTGTGTCCCGCAGTGACACCTGCCAGATGATCTTGCTGCAGTGCTGAAACCATAAGGATTAAAAATGATGCAGCAATAGTAACTCCAGAGCAGGTTTCACTCAGGGTGAGGATGACAGCTTGATCACACCAAACCTTCCAGAGCAATGGAAATGAGTCCAGCACTGTTACCTGCTGCCTCCACACGTGTCGTGCCCGCAACAAGGCACACAACTCTCATGCTGCAGGTGTGATTTCATGAACTGGGAAGGTGTTAGGTTACATTGAAAGAAAAGTCAATAAAATGCTTCTCAGTACAGCAATTGCATAAATCAGCAGCCCCATTACGGGCATCAATCAGCAAACATGGTGAGATTCTTTCAAGCAGTACTGATGTACTTCATTTTTCAAGATGTTCAATATTTTACTCAGCTTTTTCAAATTAAAAGAATATTTATTGAGGTCAGCCAGCACAAATTTAAACAGTACTAGAACACTGTCCTAATACCATGGAAGACATACATATGATGTAGGAAGCTTTATTTGCCCATAACTTCAGAAAAAGATTTATACTTTCAGCATCTTATTTATGCATTTGAAGAAATAAGTTCCACACTTATTTGGGATGGAAAAACTGAGTAATTAATAAGAATCAGTTTAATTTTATATTCTTGATGCCTTTTCAGTATTTTATAGCACATTGTGTATTATTAAGTATATCATTAAAGCTCATGGAATAATCAATATCTGTCAGAGTGATAAAGCCAAATCACCCTGTGTTTCTGGAAAAAATCTGATATTAAAAATGAGACTTAGAAGACAAATTGTTCTCTGAGGCTGAACACAAAGCTATGTCATAGAACACAGAACCCAAAAGAATAACGATCAAATTTTGACTGTGTAACAAAAGTTATTCAAAATTTGCTAGATTGTTGAAGAAAAAAAAAGTACCTATGAAATGGCCTAGAACCTGAGATGGAAGGACAAAACTAGAACAGGAAAAGGAAAACAAAAGTACAGCAAAAGTCTCACTGAAAAGTTAAAGTGCTTCCTCCTGTATGCTATTTTTGGAAGGGGCAAAGATGAGAAGATTAGCATCATATCAAAGTGAATAATCATGAATCCTACATCAAGACAAAGTGCCTGATCTTAAGAGCACTTGTGCTGATTAACTACCATGTAGAACTGAAACCAAATGACAGTATTCTCCAGTCTGTGTCAATAAAATTGGGAAGGGAAAACTGCAGGCAATTGAGGCAATTAATCCTGGAATAAATCTGTTCATAGGCAATCCAAACTGAGTAACTTTCCAGCTCTATTTTAAGCTGGTTCTCATGTAAGTAAATGGAAAAGTAATAGACATGAATTAAACATTTTCATTTCACAGTGCAAAGCATTCACCCATCACCCATGAAGCTCATTCCTCATCCCTTGGGCATCAATTGCAGCAGTGCCTGCTTAATAAATGAGCACCAATTATTCAGAATTATTAAGAAATGTACTCAGCACGTCCTCCCCTCTTTCACGTACATCCAAGAGTGCAGAGCAGCAGTCTGGCATACAAAATACCAAGGCATAGGGCAATCACAACAAATAAATAAACTCAGCAAAGAAACAATAGTGCTAATAACTATCCTTAAGACTGATTACACTGATTGGATCCCTTTTAAGAAATACAGTCTCAGAGCTAGAAAAATATCTCCAGAAGTCAGCTGTTACAAAAATCAATAAAATGATCACTGTTCTAATGTGTAACTTTTCCACAAAACATGCAAATATACATAGAGTATCTCTTTTTCAGATTATTGTTATATGGAACTACAAATTCAATATTTGGAATTATTAATTGTTATACCTTTTATACTAGTTTTTGCATTACTTGAAGTAAAATACGGTTTCAATACTAGGACCTAACCACTAAGACAACTATACTAAGCACCTAAGTCTGGTAAGTATCACAATATCTCCAACACTACTGAACCTCCCAGCATGCTCTGCACAGCAAAAAGATATTGAAAAGATAATAAAATGTTGACTCAGGAATGCTTTTTAATGAAAAAAACTTCTTGGCTTCGACTAGTTTTTTATAATTGTGTTCAAGCTTCCCCTCCGTTGTCTTATTTCTGAATAATTTCCCACAATGAGCTTATAATGATCTTAATTTAAATATTTAATATTTGCTGATCATTTGGCTAATCTACACCAAGATTGAATAAAGGTTCCATTTTCAAACAGTCTAATCAAGTCAATCAGACATCATCTTTCTAAGCAGTAAATACAGATCATATTCATGTGGTAAGCTATTACTCATTCCAGTAAGGAATACTTTCATCTCAAGGAATTTTGGAAGCAGTGTTAGTTCAGGGGACAAAAAAGCAATTCAAATTCTCTCCTGTTTTTCCCTCTAAGAGTGTGCCATTTTGCAAATGGAAGGTTCATTCACACATATGCTTGTGCACTGAGCCTTCACTAGGCAGGAATTTATCTAACAAAACCCATCTGATCCAATTTACAGTAATTTACAAACTCAGATTCCAGAGCATCTGGTTATTACTCTCTTATAAAGCAGTGACTAACTCTAAAGCAGGAAGATCCTGAACCACAAATCTCTGGAATCTGCCAGTGTTCCTTCTAGAAGGACTGGAAATTATTCTGTGCTTTTCTCCTCCTGCCTCTTCTCCATACATCTGTTGCTGCCTTTGTCAGAGAATAGATATTGAGCAAAATAGACCCAGCAGGACACTTGTCATGTTATTTGTCATTCAGCTTGAGTTCTCTTCACTTCTTTAATATCAATTTTGATGGAATTTTAAATTTTCATATAAAACCAAAGTTGTGAAAGACAAGTTTAATTTTTACAATGAAGATACTTTTGCTTTTGTCGCCTTTTTCTACTAATGCAGCATATTTGCACATACATAGAAATCTAAGTTCAAAACAAAAACTATTCAAAATGTAGCATTAAAGACATCACTACCCAAATTTTATCTGATTTCCCTCTGAAGAGACACGGATCTCACAACTAATCAAAGCTGTTGGCACAATTTCATGATGCTTTCTCATTCAATTGAATTATATTATCTCCAGAGTTTCTTCAGTCACAGAGGAATTTCAAAATTTTTAAACAGGCCTTCATTCTCACTCATTCTATCTTCCTGAATTTATTCACTTTTGTCACTTTTTCATTTTTTTTTTTTTGTTTTTCAGGTGTCTCTACTCCTAACAAACATTTTCAAATAAGCTTTTCCTGAGCAAATCTCCACAAGGCTATTGGGTATTTAAAGCACACAGCCCTTACCTGAAAAACCACAGCGTGTTGTACATCCATTACTCAAAGGGCTGACAACACAATACCATCTCTGGGAGGCTTTGGAGCTCTGAACTGCATCATTTCTACAGCACAAGAATAGTGCAGTTACACTGCTACCAAGGCCTGCAGGGGTTTGGTCAGAATTAATTTGACCTCGACTATAGATGCCGACATTACTTTGTAATGCTAATTTAAGAAACATTTCATTTTATGGATTGGAAGAAAGAATAAAAAGTACCACTTTGTATATTTTATTTCTGGACACTCTTACTATTTGCCTGCTTGAGAATACAAAAAGGGAAAGGGAAAGGGAAAGGGAAAGGGAAAGGGAAAGGGAAAGGGAAAGGGAAAGGGGCAATATCATTCAGATCAAAGTGATATTTTCTAAGGTAATAAATAAATCCATGCAGACAGCCGACAACAATTACAGGCAGATAAAAATGATGGCACATAAAGGGAAAGCTTTCTTCACACATGTCACATCTACAGCAAACAATGCCATTTGCTGTTCTCCTGTGGCACACTGCTGACTCCCATATGGTATAATGGCACACAACTGTTTTGTTGCTTTCCTTACCCTCCTTTCTTATTACCACTCCCAGGTTTTCCTACTTTTATCTGACCAGGAGTTGCATTAGTGCCCTGAACAAAGAGTGCCACAAGCAAACAAGGATTTCTCTAGTAGCAAATGCCCAAATACTTAGAAACTTACAGGTTTTAGTATATTAAATTCAGAGAAACAGCTGGAAACATTTTCAAAATCACGAGCCACCAAAATACAATCCTTTCTCATTTAAGCATCTCTTCATATGACTGCTGAGGAGGCTCATCAGACAACAGGCTACACTGTAAATCCTATTGCTCTCAAGAGGACTGCAGTTCCAGGGCTAGTTTAGATGTCTCTTACACTGATTAAAATTAGCATTTAAAATATACACACAGGGAGTATTTTCTGAAAACGAATAGTCAGATTAAGGCTTTGTCTTGGTCTGCATTTCCAAGTTTCACTGATGAAACTGCACCTGTTCAATTCAAATCACATATACTGCTCAGCAGGTTTTGACTTCATCAGAATTTCTGATACAGACAATTTCCCTACAGAAGTGTTTTTTGCCTGATTAGTATTTGGGATGTTCTGGTGGCATTTGCTCCATCTGCACCAGAGGGATAACAGGGTTTGGCTCCAATTGCAGCTGCAGCCATAGTTGCCTACATAAGATGGTCCAGCCTGTGCTCATCATTGGTCTGGCTCATAAAAGGTAATTAAATGATTAATGAGTACTTCCCAACCCATCTAGAATTTGTGCTGAGTTCCAGATTGGTAAACACAGGGACAGACAATTTAAATTTAAGAAAAATGCAGTGAAACTTCTATGGCATCATTCAAAACCTGCCATTGAAGCTCGCCAGCAGATACCCAGCATTGTGTCTGCAGCACACTCCAGCTGCACTTCCAGTAGTACAGACAGGACTGTGTAAGCACAGCTCCTATAGCAGAGGACACATTCCAGAACAGGGATAAAATTACCCTGTAGGAGCCACAGCAGCTACTGGCTCAAAAATGACAAGAGTGTTATGCAATTGGTACAGCACAGGGAACAGTGAGCCTGCTGCTCTCACACTTTCCACAAAGTGGAATTCCAACATGTATCTCCTTTCCTTATCAGATTCCTGACAAGAGACCATAAGATAAAAATTATCCTGGGCAATTTTCTTGACTTGTGGGTTTCTATTCCTGTGACAATACTGCTCTAAGTGGCAATTTTATATGTATATTCACATTTATTTTGATCTTTCTGAATATGAATTAGAATTACTTCCTTCTCTTCATCATGTCTCTTTTGGCCAGTGCAAAACTAGAAATTAGCAGTGGGTGGGGAGTGCAATAGGAGGTTGAGTGAAATGCAACAACATGAAGCATTCTGTAAAATCATACAAGTGTGAATCAATTTATGCAATGCCCTGATGAGCAAGAGACATGTTATCCCATTTTAAGGGAGTCTGAGACTCAATTTAAGTGACTTGCCTGAAGCCAGAACTGTCAGACTGGGGATTACAGGTCCTGGCTCCCATTCTCTTCCATTTACTATTCCGACTTCTAACTGCAAAAGGGAGGCATAGCCTGACTCAAGGAACAGCACTAAAGAAAAACCCAAAGAAATTCTAGTGCCAGACTATAACATATGGTTTGCCTTGTAGAAGATGATCAAAAATGTTTAAGCATCAACTTACATTTTGACAGTTGAAAATTTCTGGTTTTTTGCAAAATGATGCAAATGAAAACCTCTCTCAAATACCTAAGTTCAGTATAAAAATCAGACTTAAATTTCTATAGAGAGATCTGAGACAACATAAGATATCATTAAAAGACTAGAAAATTGTGTGCAAAATGGAAATTTGGTTAGATTTTACAAGTTCTAAGAAAGCAGTGCTGTATATTTGCTGGAGCTGGTACTCCCTGCATCACTCAGCATTTGTTGTTTGCTATTGGCAATGTAAATCCTACCTGATATTAGTGGAGAAATCCAGCATGCAAGTACCTGAAAAGACTGTATCTGACTTTCTTTGAAGCACGTTCAGGAAAAGCTGTGAAAGGGATCAAGGCATCTATTTTTTTACCTATGCTATTTTGTAATATCTTTTTATAATTTCTAAGTAGCCTTTAACCTTACAAAAACAAAAAAAAAATTGCCAATAAAGTTAAAAGAAAATAAAGCAAATAAAAATTTCTGCTAAGTTCACCAATATGTCAAGCCCCAAAACACCCATTTTTTTTCAGTAGAAGCCACTACATCCAAATCTTACCTTCTGGAGGCTTCTCTTTTAGTTGTTCCTAGACTCAGAATTTATTCTGGCATGGTCAGACCTCAGAAAAGAAAAGGATATGCCCCAACTAGGAACCCAGCTTTCTCACAAAATTTGTGCAAGAAGAAAGAATTAAGCAGCACATGGCTAAGAGGAAAAAGATCCAGAAGGGAAGATAAAGAGTTTTCAGGGAAGAGCAAAACTAGAAATCAAACACACTTGTTGTGTTATTCCTTCCCAGTATCCAGGCCTGGAAATGAAATTTATTTTCCAAATAACTTCATTAAACTAAAAACATATGTGTTCTGCAACACTTGTCCTTAAAATCCCCATTATTTTGTCAAACACTTCAAACTTTGGCAGCTTTCTTGACATCCCTTCATCCCACCCAGCACTGCTACAGATAAGGTGGTGCCTTCTCCAGCTGACCAGCCAAGTGCTGATGGCCCCAGCAAGGACACACACGGGGACTGCAGCCTGTTATGAGTTGCAGGAGAGAGGCTTTGGAGCAGGGGAAAGAAGCCCCAATCCCTGATATCAAAGAATGGAAGATACAAAGGCCCCTTTCTTCAAAAGCTTACAAGTTTTTCTTTAAATTAAGAAATAAAAGCGGTTGGAGTGTTGAAGTATTTTTGTAGCCACTGAGCCTCTAACTCAACCTTCTTCCCAAAAGAAAGGGAGAAACATAACAACTAATATAAGTTATGGTTCCTAACTGCCTTGGGAACAGTTTTATCTGGAAAGAAAATGTCCTGCAATAAACCCAGAACACACTGGAGACTGAGCAGCATTCCAAGGAGAGGAAATGAATGATCCATTTTGCATTTACAAGGTACATCCTGAAGTAATCATCAGAATCTTTTTTTTTTTTTTTTGCATCTTTTGAACAAACCAGGCATTGATATAAACAGCTCTGCAGTAAAAAAAACGTTAAGTGCCTGCTTAAGTTCAGGAGACCGGAGAAGGAAAAGGGGATTTTCTTCCATGAAATTAAACATGCCTTTGCTCCCCAAAGATGGGAGAGCTTCCAAGAGACCGGGTGTTACACAGACTATTTCCAACTGAGTTGTACTCTAGCCATAATAGCAAAATCACGTGAAATTAACTCTTCATCTAAGAACTTCCTGAAGCTGGATTCCCCTTACTTCACAAAAAGCCACATTCCAATTGTTCCATGAGACAACGCTGGCATTTTGCAATAAGCATAGTCCTCTCCAAAGAATTGGCAGGCAGTGCATTTTGTGTTTAAGGAAGACCACCAAATATTATGAAGCAGCCTCTGCCAACACTTCCTGTAGTGCAGTCTGTGTTTCAAATACCTACACAGCTCACACACAGTGTTTAGTGTTAGGCTTCACCAGCAATTGGAAAATAACTTTCCAAATTAATTCTGTCTTTCAAGTATGGTTTTCCCAGAACTTCTAAGCATGTTTGGTAATAGAAAGACTTCTATTCTTTCTTTTATAAGCAGAAAAAGAAAAAGTAGAGTCAGTGATATGAAGGCAGGCAAACATTCCACAGAGCTACAGAGCACGTCACATGGGAATACAGTCCTGGACCAATAAGCCCAGCACATTTTGCAACTGAAAGCAGTAAAAGAAATCAAACTACTCAAGGAAAATGTCCTGAAATCATTACAGAGACTAAAATTAAAATATTTTCATCTGATTTTTTTTTTTATTTATGATGTTTCTAATTAATTTTTTTTTACATGGAGTAGAGGTTGGGAAATGTGAAATTGAATGTATTTCTTCCAATTAAAGAAAATTTGAGAGACAAACCTACAGGTTCAGCAAAGCACAGAAGTTAAGAGAGTGTGATGTTTTTTACACCCCACAGTAAAGACACATGGCCTAGACACTTACAATATGATTAGACACAAGTCCCCAAATGCTCAAATTGTCGTGTTCACACTGCCTGTGTGAGTTTGTACTAACAGCACAGACTGACAACACTTCTGGTCTGATGAAACATTATTTCTTACTTGCTGAGAGTAAAAATATTTTAAGTAATATTTCCACTTATCACAACTGTTATTAAGGCAGAAGACAGGGCATGAAGTGTGACAGAACGTCAGATCAATTCAGAGATCCCTGTCCATGACAGAGCAACCAATACACAACATGCCAAAGAAGCTGCTTTTTATTTCCATAGCATCTGACACGTCTCCCTACAGGGAAATGTGCTCAGGCATAAACAGAAGCAACCCTCTCCCTTTATGCATTTATATACTGCTTTGAAAGTGACAGTCAACTCATTCCCATCGTACTTCATCTTCCTCAGCTTCATCTCTAAACCGTGTGTTGCTTGAATCATAAACCACTCAGGGAATAGAATCACAGGGAATTAATTTTTTTGGTGCATTAACATCTGTTTCTCCTTTCTTCAGTTTGATCCTAGCTCTAAACTACAGACTTTAGTGTCATTGCTACAGTGGTCTTACGAGTCATAAATTAAAAGGCTTCACATTTCATGCTGGGAAAAAAAATTTACACAGGTCCTGCAATATTCCCACATATCAAGTAAAGATTTCCTAAATATTTTCAAGGGAGTAGGTTTGAAATAAATATTGTATAGGTTTTAGGCTAGAGGAATCCTCTTTATTCTCCAAAATTCCTAAGCTAGGATTTCAGGAATCTGGCATTATTCTGGAAGACATTTTTATTTACTATTTTGTTCAAAAATTAACTAGGATTGTAAAATTGCATCAATCACTGCCATGAGACATTCAAACATCTTTGCTAAGGCTGGGATAGCAAGCCAACTTCTTTTATTTCATATCAGGGCCTGGAAACATAGTTGTTGTAGGTCTACTACTCTTGTGCCTGCAGAGCAGCAGTCCAACAATACTCCAAACATAGCTGGGTCAAGCCTGTGGAAAAAGGCATCAGAAAGCCAAAACAGGAGATAAACTTTCGAAAACACTGCCCAAAAGTCATTTAATGTCAAGAAAGAGAAACAGCTAAAAAGAGGCAGCTTGATAAAATACACCTGCAATACAGCTTTTGAGGTTTGGAGGTTTTTTGAAACTCTTCATAATCCAGTCAGTGACTGGAACATCAGGTTAGGTTCCTTTAGTTTATTCGTCACATTGTAGTTCAGCAGTCAGCAGCAATGATCACACACAGACTGAGGAGAGGAGGAAAGGGGAATATAGAAAAATATTAAAAGTAAAAATGTAGGGTGAATATCAGCTTGTCTGTATAAATATTTGTCCACTAAGGTATAGGCAGTTTTAAAAGTAAATGCACAGACAATATGTATTAAGCTGCTTTTTTGCCTTGAAAACACCCACACCTATACAGTATGAAGTCTACCTTTCATGGTCTGTTTTTGCAATCTAGCAAAAGCTACAGTTCAAGAGCCTCAACCAGCATTAATCAAGGAGGTTTCTTTAGCAGAAAACTGCTAGGTGCTCTTGGAGCCTAACAAATCTAAGTCAAAAGTATGCACATCTTCACAGCACCGTGCTTCCCTTTCATTTTATCCCACAGGCCCTCTGTTCACGTTGGTCACCTTAAAGGATGAATTGTTGTGCAAAGAATAAACTGAACACTGAATAAGGAATTGGACAGCAAAGAGAGAAAAGCCAACAGAGAAAAATAAACACAAATCACCCTTCACTGAGGCAGAATTACATCCTGTGCTGCCCAAATGTGCTGGGTGTAGAGGGTATTATTTACATCAAAACAATCAAGGACATGGTCTCTCTTTTCTATTTGCTCTTGTGGTTTTGTACTGGTATATATTATTCTGTTAGGAATCCACCAATCTAACTAGCTTTCACCAAGCAGTCATAACTAATATTCACATACATTGATATTTACTGCTAACCAGACTTAAGGCCATTGATCTTATAGATGACAATTTTTGCTCAGAAAATCAATCTTAGTGAAATTTGCAGATCATATCTCACAAGATCAACCACTCTGCATAATGCTGTTACAGTCAGTACTTCTGATTTAACCATCCTGACATATGTCCACAATTTCTCTGCCTTCCTTTTCTGCTAGATTGATTTACACAAGAGCCTTAAGCATCCTTATTAATATACTGCAACTGGAAAATTGCATATTCATAAAAAATATTAAAATATAGGAAACTGAAATCCCTGTTCTTACACTACAGCAAAAACTCAAACATAAATATTACATTCCTGTGTGAAACCTTTAAGTAGAATGTCAAACATCAATGATGATCACACTTCCATAAAACTGCTTTGATTTTTCACAGAAGAGTCAAGTCTTGGATCTGAAAAAGATGCACTTTCCCTGAGAAATGATTCACACATTGGCCCATGTATACAGCACAACTATTTGCTTCTCAATACAAAAACATAAATAGTACTGTTTCCCTTAAGAGTAGTTGTGAGAAAATCTTTGAGGGACTCTCCTCGAAACAGAACAAAATGGAGGTAAACAGAACTAGCCCATGGCTTTGCTTTGGGAAAATTAAATCACAGCTGGAAAAATGTTCCCTACAAAACCTCACATGTACAGAGGCTTGTTAGATAATGGTTTGTTTTTTACTGCAATCATTGTCCAACCTCCAACTATTTGTGGAGGTTTTCACCCCCAATGTCTCTTTCTGCAGCCTTCTACTGTCTGAGGAGTACCCTACTACAGGGGCACTTTCCTGCAAGGTGCCAGAGATCAAAAGTTCACACAGGACTTCTGGAAAAGTAGCTGCATCTTTCCCCCTCTTCATTAAGCTGCAGGGAAATATAGATATAAGTTTATCCCATAGCACACAAAAACCCTATAATTTTCATTTCATAGCATAACCATTCCTGTTTCAACCACTTCAGTTGAGACTGTTATTTAGCTTTTTTAAACCCCTGCAGCTCTGCCAATGACCTTTTGCCTACACCATATCATTCTAGTCCTAAACAATGCTTTTTATTTATTGATTACACAAACTGATACACAATATTTGAGACAGACAGTTTGCATTTCTGATCAAGAGGAGAAATGGGTTAGGACAAATAAAACTCTATGTAACTATAACATATAAATGAAATTTTATGCTTTAGACACTACCAAATTTATCAAAACACAAAAGTTGAATCTAAAGTCTTCCAGATTTCACAATAGTCATCTATGCTGAAAACTTTCTCTTCTTTAGGTTAATTGCACAACAGTAAAAGTAGCATTTAAAAATTCATTCTTGACGTACAACAATTTTAGGCCAAAATAAGACCTTGTTATTTTTATTGAGCTCCCCTATTGAAGGAAAAAGAAAAAAATAAAATCTCAACACCTATTTATATTGGCTAATTCTATTAATAGTGAAGAAAGCACAGACACTTTGTGGGCCACCAGGTCAGGAAAAGGATTTAAAAGTATAGTGATCTCGGGATAAGAGGGATAGATCAGCCTGTGTTGTGCAGCCAGCACTACCCAATTCCTGGAAATGCTTATGAAAACACCAGATAGACAAGGGTCTGGTCTCTCCAAGAGCTCCAATGTTCTCAAGAATTTTATCTTTTCCAGTGGGCATTTTGACAGGAGGTCTGTTAGATTACATCTTTCCATGGAACAAAAATGAAGAATTAAGTTAAATCTGTTTAAGAATCTGTTAAGCCATTCGATTTCTACAAACTGCAGAAATTAGCACAGTAGCTATATTCCATTTTCCACCTAACATTTACAGGGTTTTATGAACACATCAGGGTCAAGTGCACTCATAAGTGCAGTTTAATTACTTCCATTTCAATATCCACACAAAAGTCATTGGGGATTCCAAGTTTTAAGAGTCCTTAGCAGATAACTAAGAAAAAGAAAGAATAAGTAGTAACCTGAGATAAAAAGCAGGGCTATAATTGTCAAATACAAAGTAAAAAATAAATGCTTATACTATTTCTTTCTCAAACCCAGAAGTCAATCCCTCTGTCCACAAGCTTCAGACATGATTTTCTTCAATAGACCTCAGACAGAGGAGTTTCACCAGACATGTAAAATGCCTCCAGAGCATTTCAAAGATACATATACTGTCCTTGCCCCAGGGACACATCCAAAATGCTGCAGGAACTTCCATCCCATTCCAGTCTCAACAGTTGTGACTGGTTTCTTCCCTCCCCGTGCTTTCCAGGATGAACACTGCAGTTCCAGGGCTATTCACCAGCACTACAAAGCCACCTCAGGGCTGAAGACAGGCCTCATGAATAAGAAAAAGGTTATTTTTTGCAGCCATACACAATTTAGTGGTACTAAGTACGTACACAGTTTCATTTTTAAATTCAAATAAATGATCTGTGTTTACTGAACTTCTCCAAAACCTAAGCCAGTACTTTGAAACTGCATCTTCCCTGAGCTGAACAAGAAAATTGCCATATCTACAACAAAAATAACCTCTCAGTCAATTTATCTCTGTTCTAGGCTTTCTAAAGACCTTTTCTACAACATGACATTGGCCATAAAGGTGACAAGGGTTCAAATCTTATGTGGCTAAAAGTAGTTTTTGCTGAAGTTGTGAAGCAGAGTGTGAAACAAGGCTGGCCATGAACTACAGATGAACCCCAAAGCAATTCACACACCCTGAGCACAAAGCAAAGATGTCAATGCTGTCTGCTAAATCCTGACCAAATTAGAACATCAGACATCTAAAACTTTAGTTTCAGCACTATAAACTTATTCTAAGGATTTATTTAAATGTTCAGTTTGTTGTTTTTTTTTTAAATCCTGCAATCAGAGAAAATTACTTTAATCTCTAAATCAGGACAATGAACTCGAAAAAGCCCCACCTGAGCATGCAGGAAGTTGCACTGAAAGAAATGAAAATCATCCCAATTCAAAGATCTGCCCTTTCCAGAGCTTTTAGAGCTTTCTCATGGTTTACATATAACAAGATCCAAATCGTGTTTGTGAAAATTTATCATCTACCTAGAGCCATGTCATAGGACTTAAAAATTTTTTTTGCCCAAGTCCACTTTTATTTTAATCACCAATGAGAAAATCTGGAATAACAGTGCAAAATTTTTAGGTTTCTACTGAGATTTAGCAGGATGAACTATTTCCTTCAGGAGTTATTTTAGTTACAACTTCAGTTGTGACCCACTCTTGGGTAAAATGGGAAACATGAAAAAGTTTCTGTCGAGTCAGAAAGATTCTTCTGCTTTCAACAGCACATTTTAATTGCTGAGCAACCCACAATGTAAGAAAAGTAAAAAATAATGACAAATAATTATCTTATGTTAATTTCACAGGCAGATAGTATGTTGGCTTAATGATTTACTCATTTTGGTCAGACTTGAGGCACATTTGCCCCACACACAGAAAACAGTTCTCTCTACACCACTGAACACACCTGAAAGCTTCCTTCACTTTCCCTATTAACAATAGCCTTGAAATTTGCTTCTTAGAATGGGATCACAATTCAAAAAGACTTTACAATAATATTAGAAAGACAAGGAAAATTACTTTTAGTTAATTAAGTATAGATAAAATACCTAGTTGCACTGAAATGAATTAGGATTAACTCAAAGTATATTTAGACCAGCAGTGATCTCATTGGATTCAATACTTTAATGGGTTTGTATTAGAGTAAAACATGCTGAGGTGAGAAGTTTGAATTAATATAATTTTTTACCTTGCAGGTAGTAAGACTTTATTCATCACTATGATGTTTTACAAGCATATATCTTGTATTTAATATGGCTTTGTTACATATTTAATGCTACTACTGTAGGCAGTGGTTTAAGCAGGCAAACTTAGCTAAAAATGTTTTTGTCACAACCAGCAAATAATTAGCATTAGACACCAAAAATGCTAAAATTTCACAGTTCCTACATGTTAGTAGCCATATGAATGCCTGTCCAAATTAAACAAAAGATGGAGTTGTTAAACTGGAGTTAAAATGTTCAGTGCAGTTTTTCTCTTATGGGGTTCCTTTGTGCTGTGATACCATGGAAATTCACATCCATAAGCTTCCCTTATCTGGCTGTCCACAAAGCTTCCAGTAAAATGCAACCATTAGAGACAAGATAAGATCTGAACCTGCTCCAGGCAAACTTTTAAATACTTTAGGAGGCTTTTTGATGATTATCCACCAAGTAGATTGAAAGCAAGAGAAAACAGACAGGTAGTACATTCGGTGAAATAGATTTCTAGTTTAAGGAAAGAAGTCTCCCAGACTCCATGGAAATTGTTTGTTGGAACAGCAGAGACCCCTCAGATAGAGGTAATTACCATCTGTACAGTGCCAGCTCCTGTCCCTCTGTACTCTCCCCTGGAGATGGCTTAGAGGGAAGCTGTTGTGTCCCTGCAGGTCAGGGAGGAGCTCCAGATGCCTGTGGATGCTGATACCATCTCTGTACCAATGACTATTTCCTACTAGGATAATTCCCTGTAGTGTCCCTGGTGACTGTAAGCCAGGTCAGGTCACACCAAGCCTGAGACCAACTCCTATCAGTGCTTTTGTAGACACAGCCACGACTGATGGAGACAATGTTCTGAAATGCACAACATTTTAGGGCGTTTTCCTGTGATTCTTAAGTGAACACAGTTATAACGTTAATTATTGAAGAGTTAACAATCTCTGTCCTTACTCTTCTAAACTATGATTGCCACAGTTGGCAGCATTAAAGAAATACTGTCTTTATTGGGTACATCAGGTGGTGAATACTTTCACAGGCTTCAAAAAACTTAAATGTTAAACTAGAGATCAGAGGTTTATTTTAATCGGCTAAAAAGATAATCTAAAGAGAAAAAAAAGTCTTTTTCTTCCCCCACAGTAACTGTCACATTCCTCATTTGCAATATCTACTGTTGCAAATGTAGGCTTTGTTAAGCAAAGCAGTAGTTGGTCAGAAAATTGTTAATGCGACTGAAGATTAGGCATTATGTGTCTGAACCAGTGTTCACTGTTATCTGCTTATCCACTAATCAGTAATTCCTTTTATCTACAACACAAAACTATTCCTGATGTGAACCTTCTGCTGTCATTTATAGCACAGTTTGCAGTATGGAAGTGTTTCCCCAGTTAAGCCCACTTGGTTTGATCTTACCCATATTAGTAGCCACAGGTGAAAGAAGGTGGACTTGGCTCTTAATATTGTCATTATTAAAATAAAAAAAATAAACCAAACCCAGAACAACAAAAAAAACCCTAAAACAAACAAAAAAGGAATAAAATCATATAGACATGCAAAGAAAATTAAAGGCTCTTCTTTAGGCAACTGCTTAATCCCTTTTAATGGCAATTGCCTAAGAATAACCCTAAGCCTTAACTCTTTCAGCCCCATATGGCACTTACAACAGGGCCAGAGGAATTAGCCTAAATCTCCCACCCAGAACCTCACAGACAGGTGTACAGCTTTGCCATCCCTAGCAAAGGCTCTCAAGCAAGGACTGTGCCAGTGTAAATGATGTAAAATCTGTGCACTCATCTCTTCAGCACACAGGAGCACTCTGTCACACTAATATTTCACATGATCAATATTAACGGGGAAGAAGACAAAAGTCCCTGAGTTAAGTTGTTCATTGTAGCCACAAAAGCAGTTTTTACACCTTTTTTATCATTTTTTCCCACATCAAATGTACATTTGTACTTGGAGCTGCAGTCAAAAGGCAGACTCCTGTCATCAGAGCAACTTTGAATGTCAGAGGTTTTGTTGTTGTTTTAAATCTGATAGAATTGATTCTTCACAATCTGCAATGGTTAAGGGGTTTGCAACATTCTCAATGAGCCCATAACAGTTAAAAATTCCCAAGTTAGATTATTCTAACATGTATAATATTAAACTGTATCTCTAGGCACCACAAGAGGAGTAAATCT
Source organism: Polioptila caerulea (assembly GCA_013397295.1). Lineage (NCBI taxonomy): Eukaryota > Metazoa > Chordata > Aves > Passeriformes > Certhiidae > Polioptila > Polioptila caerulea. The sequence goes on from VYXF01009290.1 coordinate 137,481, forward strand.
TAAGAAGGATTTTGAAGGCAAATAACGAGAAGAATTTCTGACTACTCCACAAAACAGCACAGGAGGAAGAAAGGAACAACCACAGAAATAAAATAATTCCAAAAAAACAGGCAAACACATGGCAAAATAAGACTGGGAAACTGGCTTTAATGCTATCACAGGAAAGTAGCAGCATAAAGCAGAATCATCGTATAGAGAGGTTAGGGTGCACTAAACTCCATCAAAATAAAAAATATAACAGCATGAAACTTTATACTAATGGGTTTTTCAGCAATAATTCATTATGGTAATTCAATGACAAGAATATTTTTTGGCATTTTGTTCAGCATTTAATACAGATGAAATAGCATATTTTCAACTACTATCTTTTGAAACCTCAAATTCAGAAATATTTTTATTTCTTCCGATTTATTACATGTTTATACCAAATTTTAAAAATCAGTTTAAATACAAGTGAATATTTAAAGAGAAATATAATAAATAAAAATTATTTTCTCTTGACAAAGAGCACCTTCTTGGCTCCAGTATATAACTAATGATATAAATGAAAGAGGTGAGTCCGAAAGAGACTGCTAAACTTGTTAAAAACAGCTTTGTCAGCTTACAAAAATATTTTCAGCTGTTCCTCATAGAAAGATAAAACAGGTATATTTAATAGGATTTTCTTTTTGAACAAGCCTACAGGAATCATTGACTCCTACAGAATTGCCATTTTTTCTTCATGGATATTTACTGCAACTCCAAGCATTTGGTTTAGTGAGATTTGGGAAAGATTTTGCTATTTCTACAAAGGAAATGAGCACAGACTTTGCACCTAACAAAAATTTAACTGATGTAGTTTTGCCAAGAGAAAGTTCCATTTATTCGTTACAAAGAATAAGAAATTGTGTCACAGTTTAAGAAAAAGAATTGGGGGATGGATGTGAGGGTTGGGCAAATCCAGAGAAGAAACCCATCACTAATCTGTTTTAGAGCACATATTTACAGATAGTTTATCAAGTGTCAGGAGCTGTTTCCGTATCTTGGCTCTGCTTTCATTTGTGCCCTTTAAGAAAAATAATATCTACATCTTTATCAATTTTCTATACCTTCTTCACCTATTCACATCCTTATCTGAACATTACAGTTGGTTCCTCAAATATAGGTAGAACACCATTAATGATTAAGTATATGCTTAAGACATCAAAGAAATCAGGATAAATAGGTTCAGAGCCCATTATTCTTCACAAAATCTCTGTGGATTTAGTTAAATCACATTAGAATCTAGGGATAGCATTTGGGAGGTTGTATGTAAGACTACACAGTAAAGTGTCTAAATAAGAGAACTTATTTCTAGGAGAAAAAAAATCCAGCCCAATTTATAGTGAGATACAAAAGAAAAAAAAACCTAGTCATAATAAGAGGGGACACTGCTCTTCGATTGTTCAGATTGTCCTCGTTGGGACTTTATAGGAGCCAGCACAGTACCCAGCAATGCACAGGCTCAGGTAAGAGGCACATCCAGGAACAGAGATGGACACCAAACACAAAAAATGTAGGGACATTTGAAACCTTCCTCTAATTCAACAATAATATTAACAAGGAGTTATTAGGGATACACAATTCATTGTAATCAGAGAGAAGTTCCTTCAAAAATTAAATGAGCGCTGGGTTCTGTGTGCATTTTACAAGGGGCCAACCAGAGTCTTTATTCAACTGGGCAAAGCAACAACCCAAAATTCCTTCAAGTACTCCTAAAGCCATTAGGCCTTTTCTTGTCAGATCTGTAAAGTTATAATCGCCCTCAAGTAACTTTCCAGAAAAAGAAATCTCTTTGAAAACATACCAAAGAAAACATGCCCAAACTACTGATACATCAGAACCCCATGGATGTAGCTGATCTGCAAACCTGTTAATACTTAGCAGTGAAAATAATAATTTTGCATATTTTTCTAAAAAAAAAAATCCTTATTATTTCTATTATGGTTGCCAACTTTATCATCAAAACCAAATGTTTTTTTCATTCATAAGCAGAATTTCCTGTCAGGAAAATACCCTTAGTACTTGTTTATTTTAATTTTTATTATTAGTACTGAAATATTCTGACCATTGTCTACATTGATGTCACTGTACTGCTAAATGGAATAAAACAGTAAGCAGAAAACCTGCTGTAACTCTTGCTGCAATGTGAGTGTAGGTAGCAACTGCCATTTGGGATGTAATACAGTGCCAAAAATGTAACTCACTTATAAAATGCCTGACAGATAAATCAGGGCTTGGGCCATTTTAACTGTGATCACAGAAATTTATGAACATGAAGTCTTGAAGCAAAATATAATTTATTTAAACAGGAACAAATTCTTTCAAATAATTGTCATAATGATCAGCCCCTGAAGAGAAACTGAAGCTGAGGTTCAGTATTAGCTGACATGATATGGAGGCTTGAAGAAAAGCTGTTAGAATATCAACTCCATATAAAGCAATTTTACTTATCTCCTAGTTAAGACAGAATGGACTCACATATGAGTAATAAGGGCTTGAACTCTGGTAAAATATATCTAAATAAGTGCTAAAAATGGCAAGAGGCTTAGCTGTTCCTGCCCAAGCTTCTTCTGAAAGCTCCACTTGATACTTTGCAAGGTATCCAGGATTTCAAATTGAAAAAATGTACCTTATTTGTGCTAATGTTTTCCTGCCAGAACATTCTTGTAGTAGCATAAATGTTTTATTTTGTTTTGCTAGATAAGGCACAAGTGAACTCTCATAAGTCCTTCTTTATGGAAGAAAAGTAGCACACTGCCATCTGTGAAATAGGCTGAACATCAAAAGCAGCCTCCTCTGGCATCCAACTGCAAATATATATCAGATCGATTTCAGACCCAGTAAATCTAGGCCATGTTTCACTTTTAGTGCCACCTTGTATGGTGTTTACTTCATGGCAGACTCTTCCTTCATTTAATCCTCAAATTACCTCACTCTGTAGTTCTCAGCCTGAAAACCCTGTAAACAGGGTAGCCAGGAAGTTACTTCTCATTTTTGCCACTCTCACAAAGTTACACTGTGGGAAAAGGGATTTTCTATTTGCTATATTTTGCTATTTCTGTGGGGAGGAGAAAAATGGAAAGAAAAAGAGAAAAGGAGAGCAAGTAGAGCTTAGAGGAAAAACCAATTCCAGACAGAGTAGATAATCAAGCAAATAATTTAGAGAAAAAACACAGACTAATTTTTTCCTCTTCCAATGTTGGAGGATTTGGGACCGAGGGAACACAAACCTACGCCACGCTCTTTCCTTTTTCAGTTCCAATCCAGTCACAAATCCTCATGGGCTAGCCCAGCAAGAGGAAAGATGCATTATTTAAGCAGGTGCCAGCATGCAGTGCTGCTGGGAGGAGCACAGGGACTGGCTGGCACATGCCAGGGGTTCCCTCTGTGCTGTCACAACTGCAGCACAGCAAACCCTTCTCAGATCTGCCACAGCCCTGTGCCAGCCCTGTGCCAGCACGGCAAGGGTGTGGTTGGTGCCTGATCCTGGAGTCTCCTAGTTCAGCCAGCAGAGCCATGTCCTCACCCAGAGACCTGAATTTGGGCAGCTGCTCCCCAGGGCACCCCAGAGATGGGCACTGCTGTCACACTAGTGTATGGTTAGTCAGAAAATAAGAAGCCTGCTTCCCATACAGAACAAACACACTTTTAAAGGAGGGGGGAAAAAAACATGAAATGTGCAAGCATACAACTAAAATTAAAGTTTTTAAATTTAGTAGTAAATATTGCAAAGTATAAATAACAAATCAGCTACAAACAAAAGAGATAAGAGGTTGCTCTAATCTTTGACTTATGCCTTCTACTAGTCACCACCAGCAATGTACCCTTTTCTCCTAAAAACATGCCAAAAACATTTGAATTACCTTGCACCATCAAGGTTACGAAGGCACCAAGATAAACTAGTTGCTTCCATGAGTGCAGGTCTCAGCACTAACATTACTTTGTTATAATTTGTGCACTTGGAAAATTAAATCCATTATTTGCCTTAACACGCTTAATGGATGAGTAAGATCCTTTCAGCAAATTTCAGTAATATTTTATAACCTTTTCATATCTTTAAGATATTGGCTGCTGGCAAAGCTTCCAGCTGGACAGACAGGCAATTCCCAATCCTGCAAGGACATTCTTGACTACAAACAAATTTTCGAAGTGTTCTTCCTGAGGGACTTACTATGCAGGAGGTTGAGCAACAGGCAGCTTTAGAAAGCAATGCTGGGTCTCAGTTCTCCAAGTGTGTGTTGGTCTGGTGTGCCAGCCCTGAAGTCAATCAGGAATCAGAGAAATGCAGAGAAGAATTTCATGAGTCTGGAAAATGTTGGCAAGAGAAACTACATCTTAAAGCAGGAAGTCAAAAGGTTTTCAAAATTTACTTTTATTACACACACACACATAAACTTCTATTTATTTGATTTAGCAAACCTTAAAGTCAGCCTCAGAGGAGGTTTTTGATGTGAACAACTCAGGCTGTGCATGCTTTACATGACAAATATTAATAAAAAAATAATAAATAATAATAAAAAATAATATGCTGTAGAAAAACTGTTCCAGTATTCCACAAATACCATTGTGCACCAGTAAGAAAGGTAATGTGAAACTCTAAATGGAGGCATTCTGCTATTTACTTAATAGTACTTATTTAAATTGTTCAGAAGTGTGCCAAATTCAAGTATTCATACATTGAATTGGTTGAACACGAGCAATATAAAGCTGCTCATGGCTCACAGGCTGCAAAATTGGTAGGGAGCTATTAATGAAGTGGAGAGATTGCATACAAGAGCCACATTAGAGGAATTCAATTGTACAGGCAGTCTTGTAACACAATTTAATGCTTCCCAGAGAAAGTTTAAGTAGAACTGACAGAGCAGTTACAACAGATTGTCAAACTCTTTCCCCATTATACTTTTCCATTCTGATTGGCATCGTACCCCCAGTGGCACAAAAACTGCCTGTTCTGTCAAAGCCTGCCCAGTGGTGAATTCCTCAGTTTCTGCTATATGCACCAAGTTTGTTTGAATTATATGGAAATTACATTACCATGGCAGGAATAATTCCATGGCAGGAATTACAGTCTGGGAGACAGATTGACAGTGTGAAACCAGCAGTAAGACATTAGAAGATGTTTAAGTAATTCATGGAATATTATCAGTTATTGGAAGAGTATGTTATGACACACATCAAATAGGGGGGTTAGGGTTAATGCCACGAGCTCTTGAGTGCCTCAAGTAAACTCTGTTATTTGTGAGGTGTTTAATATCTGTTAGCTCTAGGAGAAGGAATTAGTTTTTTCCTCCTGCCTGGTCTATAATCCCAGTTTGAACATTAAGAAGAATCCAAGCATTTTTAAGCTAGTTCATAACAAAAGAATCTATTATGGCATTGATAAAACAATGAATCTATAGTGCTTTGAACACATCGGCAAAGCAATATCCTGAATTTGTGAATAGCTGGTGTTTAAAGTGACTCATGGCCATCAGAAAACCTTCAGAGTCCAATAGAGACACATAGGGTGATGTGTTCATTACTTTATGAGGGCACCATAACACAGAACTGTGTAAAAGAATTAGACTGTAGGCTTGGAAATAATACTTGAATTTTCTTGAACAGATTATACTTATATTGCTGCATTGTATTGATTCTCACTGAAGTGCTATTTTAAAAGCTTTCAGAAAACATTTATGGCAAATAAATACTTCAGGTATGTATTCCAGCTCCAGAGTGTATTCAGCATTTTTGTAGAGACACTGCAATGTATTGAGCCAAGTGTAGCACAGAGATATAACAGCAAGGATCACAGGTGTCAGTCTTTGTGAATGTCTTGGGAGCAAGGTTGATAATAAAAATAAAATATAAAAGTCAGGGGGAAAAATAAAAAATAATATGGAGGAAAGTAACAAAAACCTTGTAACTTCCAATACTGAATATGAATCAAGTACCACCTTTTCCTTTTTAAAGTACCCTCACCTAGAAATGTTTTTTAAGAGCTGCAGTTAACTTTTTTCAGGATACCAAGAACCAATTTAAGAACTTTAGAACTGGGCAATAGACAGTGTGTTCCAGTTTTGTATGCAGATGTAATCTTTGGGTCAAAACTATACTTAAAACTGGTACATAGTTTACCTTTCTGGAAATTTAAGTTTTGCTTCAGATTTCTCATCTCTGCTCAGGAAAAAGTTATTCTTGGTCAGAATCAATAACATATTGAATATCAGAGGGAGGGAAATAAACAGAGTCCCACATCAGAACGACTCCTATGTTTCACATTTTTAAAAGTTTCACTCTCCAAACCCAGGAAATTCAAGGAGAAAAATTTGGTTTGCCTGAAAGTGAGGGACTATTGCCTCAAAAAAGTCCACTGCTTTCTATTCAAGCTCCAGGAAAATAGTCTCTTGATTTATATTTCACACAAACATATCAGTCACTAGATTAAACTTGTCACTGTTTCATGAGTTCAGTCACTCTACAATTGAGGAAAAATAAATTTTCAGAGCACTCCATTTAATCCAGAAGGTATTTTGGCTACTCTTGGCTTGCTGGCTTAGACTGGACAAGGCTTCTCATGTAGCAGCCACCTGCTCCTGCTGTGATGCCTGCACACCAATGGGACATAGATCATGTTGACAAGTTTCTCTTTAAATGTAGAAACCTGCAGTAAGGTAAAGCGTGCTACTGAACACTAACACAAAATGTGACACTTCAGGAGTGAATACAATCACTCAGCTCTCTACTGATTCGTGCAGTCACTTTCAAGGCAGTGCTCACATTAACTAGGCATGCAATGTTTGAGCCAGGAAGGCTGAATATCCCACCAGAAATCTCACAATGAGAGACCTGAGCTTTTCTCTAATGTGCAATAACTGTAAATATTCTAGAAACTAAAACAAACAAGTAAAATCTCCAGTATTTCCTTGGTTTTCTGGCAAATCTGAGTAAGGTGAAGCTAGACTCAGAGGGATGGCTCTGGCTGTATCTGAGAAATGGCACTCTTGTAGCCTGAATTATAGAGCTGGTTCAGAACTGAATTTAAATTCTACTGAGAAGCATTCCAGAAGGCCTCTTGCAATTCCAGGAGTCAGGTGTTCACATCAGGAGGTGTCAGAGATGTAGACTCAGTGTCAATCTAGGACACCTTGGAATGCAGAAAGGAAATGTAGAGACAGGAGCTAATGCTGGGCAATGAAGCTTGCACTGGGGGTCTATTCATGAAGGTACAAAACCAGCAAGTCAGAGAAATAAGAGAAATATGGCTATTTGGCAGCACCGAGGATGTTAAAAAAAAAAGCCAAAAAAAACCCAAAAAAAGAGAAATTAATTATGAGAAATTCATAATTAAATCTCCCCAATGTTTTTTCAGTCTTTCCAGCACCCAGGCCAGGATTCTGAAATTTATGTGGCATTGTAGTCAGATGGAGGCTCTGGGCTATTGAGCAATAAACTTATAAATATTTGACTTAAAATTTCTCTGTTACCATATTGAAAGTGAAAAATCTTAATTCAGACTCCATCAGTCACAGAAAGGAGTTAAAAGCTAGGTATGGTATGAAAACATGCTTTGAAACACTCTCCCCTGTTGAATTAAAGAGCTTAGAAGTACAGAGATAGAGTATATCCAGAACAACATTAAAATATGTTTTCAGGGTTATTTTCTTGTGTACTAATTCATATTGTTCTCAACTATAGAGAACAAAAATGTGTTTGTGGGTGGGAGTAGAAATAAACTGGGAGAGAAAGAACTGAGAGTGACATATTCTCTATCAAAGGAAATTAATGGCAATTTTCCAAGAATTCAAGTGCAGAATATTTAGACCCATTTGTAGTCCACAAAAGATTGATTAGCTTTTAACACACAATACCTATTAACTTTCTAAAGTCCCATATTTGATGAGGACATTGTACAAAAACATGCAGATGCAAGCATGAAAAGTTTATGGTACAACATGGATGCTTAGGAACTTCCTGCTTGTCTGTCACTTGCTGCCTTTTGCAAGGTAACCTGAAAATTCTCAAAGATAAAGACTTCAAATAATGAGAAATTCAGTTTTTTCTTTCAAACATTCTGAGGAGGTGGTTTGTTTTATTTCCAAGTAAGCCGGGAATTGAGTGCAAAGGTTGCGAGTTAAAATGAGAATATAAAGTTGTGAAGTAGCAGGGGTTACTAGAAATGTTTTAAAATTGAAGTAATTACTTATAGTCTGTACAATATCTCATTCCTCCCTCCATTTATTTTCTTTTATGAAATACCATGTTCTGTTACATTTCATATTTTAGGAAACTGTGGTACACCCGTTTCACAGCCCTTTGTAGTTTCCCTCCCATATTTTTACTTGAGGAACTGCAAATCTTCGTGTTTGTTCTTAGTGGATACCTCCAGAAATACTGAAAATGTTGGGACTAAGAGTTTAATTTGTAGTTTTATGGAAGCTAGTCTTTTGCTGCATAGCATTGCCAAGAATTTTTTGGCGAGAGACTGAGAGAAAACAGCAGTCCAAAATCCTAGGTGGAGGCTTTGATCTCTTCCTCTCTGGTCTCTTAAGCAGCACAATTTCAATACAGGGCTGCTAGTGAAGTGCAAATTCTGGAAATTCTCAAAAATAAAACAGCAGCTCCCTTCCCTCCCCCCTCCTCTCCTAGGTCCACATGTGGCCATATCCTGGGAATCAGGAACATTGATGTAGAAGGTACAGCAGGGGTAATCAGGTGTAGTTGCCTGGCACACTGCTGTTATTAATTATTGACTACCTCACTGTGACCTTCAAGCAGTACTTCAGAAAGAAAAGACAGTATGGGTCAGACTAAATCTATGTCAACTCCTCCCTGAGAGGGTTTTCTGTTCCTGCACAGATATCTGTAGTGTGTAGCTGCAGTAATGAAATAAAGTTACAGCGTTTGGAGTGCACACTTGACCTGGAGACACAGAAACTCATCTTTTCTTAACATTATTCTCAAGTCAATTAAGAATTTAATTACAAATTTTGACTAAGTCATTCCATGAGAAGCAATTCAGGAACTCTTTCCTCTGAAAATTATGATGGCTTAGATAAGCAAAAGAGTTACAGATAGAAGTGATTCAAAATAAGAAAGAAGTTGTGATTTTTTGATAGTCAATTAGAGGACATTATATGCCCAAGGAACAGAAAATGGAAAATCCTGAAGAGTTTAAAAAATACTGGAAATTGTTCTGTAGAGTTGCAGAAAAAAGAATGCTATAGGCTATTCAATAAAAGCACACAGGGAGTGATTCAGCTCAGTTCCTAAGTTCTTCATAAATTACCTTAGCTCTCCCTTAGAAATCATATTATAGGGCTACATGGAGCAAGGACAGCATAACTCAGCAGACCTTCACCTGTGCTTAAAGTGGAAATACTGCATGCCTTACAAGAATAAAGTCATTCAAGCAGATTTCTCAAAGAGCTAACTTGGCTTCTCCAGCCAACTTTTTTGAAAAGGAGCAGAAAATCTTCATCACCCACCCAAGCACTACCACTTATTTTCCAGGAGAGTGCAACACAAAACAGAGTTCATCAAACTTTTCTGTATGCTGAGCTAATTAAAGGAGTAGATTGCATATTAAAAGCTGATAGCAAAGTCCATAAAGCTACTAGTCCTGTTCTGATCTGCTAATGCAGCTCAAACCACAGCAAGGACAGAAAACAAAGAACAGGTTTCTTGATACAAAAACCTGTATATTTAAACATGACATACCCTGTTGTAGAAAAGCCTCCTACACAACTGAAGTTTTGAACTTCTAAAATTGCTTATAAATATTAATACAATATCATAATCCATTTCATTCTCCACATCCTTCTAAATTTTTAAGAAGGATTTCACAAGTCAACTCTCATCTTCAAATATATGTTAAGATGTGAAGACAAGAACTGTTGCTCTAGACCCACCTGCAGCCTTTAAAAAAGACAGGGTGCAACCTGCTGCTGGAGTTGTAGTTAATTCCCCAGAAAGGTTCTTGAAAAAACTCTAGAGAATCAACAATCAGGTTTAC
>VYXF01009293.1:235-15702 GCA_013397295.1 Polioptila caerulea
TTTTTTGTACGGCATGCTGCCAATAAATGTCAGGGCTGTCACAAGGAAAAGAAATTTTCTGTCTCTCCTTGGAATGTATTGCTTCCATTAAGCCACTTTCTAACTTTAGGCAGAAGACTGAAACACACAGCAGACAATCAGAATGAGAACAAAGAGATAGAGCTATTGTCAGTTTTGATGCACTGCTAGTAACATCAGAGGAACACCAAGAGTTGATGGGGGGTCTGAGAAAGTTCTTTTGTATTGACTCTTCTGAAAACATGACTGAGTGCCTGGAATAAATCAGTATGGTGCTAAATGGGTCTCCGAGTCATTTGATACAGGATTGTGCAACATCTGCAAAATACTAGTATCCTTCTTCCTCATGTATGTAAGTGAGACTGAAATTCTTCACTGGAATAAAGTAGAACTAAAATTCTTCTTCTTTCTTGGTCAAATGGTTGACTTTGCAAGCAAATACCCAGGGAATTGTTAGAAGGTTGTCAAAGTTAAGAAGCTCTTTGCAGATGTAGTGAAAGTGCTACTGCTAAGCATGTGCTCTTGACAACAAACTGGTATACAAAATATTCAATTTAGAATGTGACTTGTGTTTGATTAAATTTTGTGGAATCATTAATTAAGATCCCATATCTTACCTCAGTTGTTCCAGATAGAAAGATGCTTTTTCTCCTCCACCTCATCCAGCAAAACTCCAGACTGACCATTGAGGAATTTCCATGTTTTGTCATACAACAAAGTATACCCTAAAATACAGGTTTTAGTAGCACCAACCAATATTTCAGCACTGGTTAATTTCTTATCACCAGGGAGCCATTTGGACATGTTTGCAATGAAGCATTCTTTAAATTCTATCAATTCCTGCAGTTTTCACTTTTGGTGAAAACTGCCTTTATATTTAGGTTGTCTGCTGCTTTGTAGAAATTACTGCATGCGCGCCCTTGTGTCAACAAGGGAGTTCACAAAAGCTTGCTTCAGCCTCATAAAGATGGAAATGATGGGTACTGTGACAACCAGAACCCTCCTCCATCTCATCATTATCATTACCATGCCAGATGTCTCCATGCCATATTTTGGGGTCTGCAGAGTTTTCCACTTTTTGGCTTTCTTTATTTAAACCAAGAATGGCAACAGGTTCAGTAAGAGGCCTAATTTTCCCTGCAGCTGTTTTTCTCAGTTTTCAGCTGAAGACAATACCTTTTCAACTTCCTTATTCCCTGTTTTTAGGTTTTGGGTTTCAGTAGTGGGGAGATCTACTCATGTACTGAGCTTTTCTTAGTATCTCTCAAAAGTCAGTAATGTTTTCAAAACTTCATTTTTGGATTTCAAAGCAGTATATTTTAAAGCTGGAATTTTTTGGAGGAGACAGTACACTTTGATTTTATTTTGTGCACCAAAAAAAGTCTCTAATACTGTGCAAATAATTCGTTTGTTACTATATTTTTTTAACTTTTTACACACTTCCACATTTTTCTATCTACTATACCACTTTACACTCATTTACCCAAAGTTTTTGGGCCCATTCTATTCCCTTTTGGAATTATGCAGTAATATTTTTGCAGCAGTTCATCCATTACAATCTTGCTGACTACACTTTTTTTATTCTGTTGCATTAGAGGCTGAAATTTGGCAGAAGATCAACCCAATTGCATTCCAGCTGGTACTCAGAGATCAGAGTGTGATGGCTAGGTATGACTGGGCTTAATTTCTGATTATGACCAAATTGGCACAGGTTTCATTTCATAGTAACGACTTGTACAATTGCTGATTCATGAGTAGTGTGGTTTACTGAAGCAACAGATTATGCAGGTTCCAAATTACTGTTGTTAAATGCACTTACTCTGTTAACACTAAATATACTGAGGTCCATGACTAACTGAACTCTGTTTATTAAGCTTCACCTCACCCTTTATTAAGCTTAGTTTCATCTGGGTGTGCTGTGATCCTGTCAGAGGCACAAATCATAGAAAATAATAAAAGATAAAGTTCCAGCTAATGCCATTCCATGATCAGGTGTAGTTTGAGTGACTTTGGTCACATCTGTGGAGCATGTGTAGGTTTTCCTTCATCAGTATATGACAGGGTAGCAAATGCCACTGGGTTGGAAAAGCAATGTGTATTTTCGAGCTAATAAAGCAAAATTCAGGTTTCAGGCACCAGTTGGGCTCTTCCTTTGGTTTAGTTCCCATTGTATTAAACAGAGAATGGCCACAAAACCTCGGTGCTGCTCCTCGGTGCTTTGTTTCCTGCCTTTCTCAGGACAGCACACCGAGCTCCCTCCGTGACCCTGCTTCTGTGTCTCCACGGGTTGTTTCTGGTGAACAATTGCTCACACAGACATGTCTCCTTGCTGAGATTTTTCTTTGAGTATTTCTCCACAGGAGTCTACAGGAGTTCCATGGTGATAATTAAACAAGTTGGGAACAGTATAAGAGAAACCTTCTCCCAGCTTCCCCAATAAAGCAATAAATCACGTAAGATTTTCAAACACTCTTGAAGTTCAAGCCTTGTATTTCCAACTTAATTAGAACAGATAATTTCAGGAGTTCCTAGATCTGCCTGTATATAGACTGTACTTGGATAAATGGCTGACACTCTTTGCTTGCTAATGGAAGGTTTTCCAAATTTGGCATAAGAAATAATTTCTTCCCCACCACCTCCATCCCCACCACCACCATCTAGTTTGATCAATTAAAGAAATTTATCAGCAGTAAATTGATTACAATGCCTTTGACACCTTTAGAGAAGGAGGAGGAAGAAGACAGCCAGATACCATCAATTAACAGCATTTGGACTTGATAATGTAAAATGTTATTCATGCTCCTTCTCTGTAGAGCATCAGGAATAGTCAGAAGAGCCACATATAAATTATTTTCTTAGCTTATGGAGAAATGCCTGGCTCATGACTAGTTTAGTACACCTAGAAATTATCTAGGAGATAAACCAATATTTTTTACGCAAGGGTTGTTTTCCTTGCCTGCAGCCTTAACTCTATAAGTACCCCTGGTAGACAGATACTCATTAAGCTACAGATACCTTTGCGACAAGATTGTTATGGAGAAAAAAAGGTAAGAGGGAAGAGTTTTACTTCAGTGTTTCAGCAGGGAGTGCATGAGTTCCTGCAGTTCAAGGAATATTACATATGCAGCTTTTAGTTTACCTTCCTCTATACTGAAACCTTTTCATTAAAAAAAAGATTCGTGTGTGTGATCTAACATCTATTTAAATCCTGCCTAGACAAAGAGACTATATCTGTGCTCTCAGTCAACACTACATTAAGCACCCAAAATGAGATAAGTCTAACCTTTCTGTAACAAATTATTTACTGAACTTTTGGAACAGATCCCATAACTTGCCGTAAAACATACTAATTTTGAAATGTTCTGGATAACAGTCTTGTTTCAGAGTAAATACCCATTGCATTCCCAAATGGCTGCCTGCAACACCAGCTTTCTTTCTTCTTGAGGAAAGGCTGTAGATCTCCCAAAAAGCATCCAAGCTTCTGCTGGCTCCTGCATTAACGGGATGACCATCTCTAGACAAACCATAATGTGTCAGCCCATTGTCTCAGCCCATTGTTCAATAAACTGTCAGCTTTAGGCTATTTCTATTACCTTATGTTCTGGATTGAAAAGCAAAACCAGTGGGAGACTTCAAGTCAGAAATACAATTTATTAGGAAAGAGGAAAATAAAAGAAGGAAACAAAAGGAAACATGCAATAAGAAAAAAAAGTAAAATCACTGTCAGAGTCCAAATACAATCTGACACCCTGTTGAAGTGTCTTGTTGGAGCAGTCCAGTTGGAGTGGTGACTGCAGTCCTCTTGGAGTAGCAGTTGTGGCTCTGTTGAAGTGGTAACCTTGTAGAAAAGGTGCAGCTCTTTGTTGAAAAGTCCAGTGGTGGGTGCAGCTCTCTGCTGAAAGTCCAGTGGTGAAAGATGGGCCTGTTCTGGCTCTGGGAGTCCAGTGAAGGGGGTTGTTGATGACTCAATTCTCAGATTTTTTTATCCAGATAGAGGGGCTTGGCTCCCCGCCCCAGATGGAGCATTTCCCAATGGGATGATCTAAGTTTATCNCCCCACCTCTCCCCCCGATGGAGCATTTTCCAATGGGATGATGTAAGTTTATCAGTGGACTTAATGGCCCATTAACAGAAGACCTATCCCTGGAGGGAGGAGGGGTCAAGGGAGAGATAAAGAAATTGCTCTTGCTGATTCCTTATCAGATGAGTTGTTGAGAGATTACATAGTTCCAACGGATGGTAATAGAATAACACATCCCTATTATATTTTACCCATAATACCTTATCTGTTTGATATAAAAACCATCCACTACTAAGAACAGCAACCTCCTCCCATGCAACTTCCTCCCATCCAACATGAGAATAAGGACTGGAGAGACAAAAAGTAAAACTTTTGTCAGGAAGGGGAATGGTATTTCTACCTCTACATTCCTTCTTGCTTGCAGTTGCAGCCGGCTTGGCAATATATGTATGGAAAAGTTTGACAAAATTCCCTTTGCTCCTGATTTGTTTTCCTCAAGGCAATCAGTAAACTCCTTGTATGGTACAGTGTACAGGCTTGAGAGAGAGAATATTACCATCTAAGATGCTGTTCCAGCAGGTAGAGTGCACACCTGACGTCCTATAACCTGTTGTGGGAGAGGGTCTGCATCTCCCCTCCCTAAGGAGTGTAGCTTTCCAGGAAAAAAGTTCTGAGTTGAAAGACTGGCAAGTCTGACTACTGTCTCATTTTGGTTTTCTTGGAAAAAGAGTATTTCATTGTAAACTGAAGTTGTCTTTCATTCCATTGTTTGAATCTTCGTTCATTTCTGATTTCTTCTGATTTCTCTTTTTTTTTTTTTTTGGTGTTTGACCTTATTTTTTATGCCCTTTGGAAAAAAACAATGTTAATATGATGCCTTTCAGTTAATACTTCTGTTTTGCTGGCACAGGCTCAGTGGCTGCCTTCCTCAGAGTCGGTCATCCCTCTGGATGTAGGAGCCTCCTAAGATTGCTTGGTAGAAAGTATATCTATACTGAGAACAACTCTTTCCTCAACCATCCATCCATAATGGATTGTTTGACTTTCAGCTTCTAATAAGAGCTATCCTAGCTGAGCACAGAAATGTTAATTTTTCTGTTTTAGGAGGCCACTTATTGCTTAAACAGAAACTCCTTTCAGTCAACTTCTGTGCCATCGCTGGCTATCAAAAAGCATCAGTTGTGCTTGCCCCATATTGTTCCTATCTGCATTTATACATAAAATATCCTCAAGACTAAGTTGTACTACTAAACTAAAAGAAGGTATGGGACAAAGAGTAATGATACTCTCCTGTATGCCTTTCTCCAACATGTGTTTGCTATGACAGATCCTATGCCCGAACACAAAAACCCTTCCTCAAGTTTGGCTCTTTCTCTTTTACAACCTCTGTCTTTATGGCGATGCTCATAGCTGGAGCATGTTTAAAGAACATTGAAAAAACAAGCACATTACTGTAGTGAAAGCTGCACACGAAATGTTTCTTTGAGTTTTTTTTAATTAAACTTATATCTTGGAAATGGTTAGCATTCATCCTTTTCTGATTCCCTTAAGTGTAGTGTGGTGTATTCTTGAAAATGTTCTTATCTACTGATAACTGCATGGGAGCATCTAGTCCCATAATAAAAACCATCAGAAATTTGTTTGTTAGGGATTCTTCTTGAAGGTTTGTTTCAGTTTGTTGTTTTTCTGTTGGGTTTTTTTTGTTGTTTTGGGGGTTATTTGTGTGATTGTTTGTTGTTGTTTCTTTGGGTTTTCAGGGCTTTTTTTTTTTTGTTTTTTACACAGCTTTGCACCAATATTGCTATCTAGTGTTTTACCCAGATTTGAATCATTACATAGTACGGCTCAGGAGGACACACATTCTTTAATTAACAGTTAGCTTGTCCTGTTACATATGGGCTATGAAGTGTCAGAATGTTAGTTTATTCCCTCTCCATGTATGGAAGTTATTGTGGTTTTAATTAGCAAATCATTTTTGCATAAACTCTTCACCACCAGCTTCTGTGCAATCACTAGCTCACTTTCCAAAATTAGGAATAATAGCAGTATTACATAAATATAAAAGCAGAGTCACTTGCATTTGCTGCAGAGGTCAGCACTATAGGTTATCATCAAACTGTGAGACAAATAGATCCAAAGGGAAAAAAACTGATAAATCTAAATGGAGTTTTCTCTCTTTTTGTTTGTTTTTTGGGTTTTGTTGGTTTATTTTTGGTTTACTTTGTTGGGTTTTTTTGTTGGTTTGTTTGTCTTGTCAACTGATGGATCTTGCTTCACATTTTGGTTCATAAACTTGATTGAACAAGAATCTATTTTAATACTCCCCAATTTTGGTCCTGTTATGCCTCACCTCTAAAATGAAAATAATAAAATTTGAATGTGTTGAACATCCTGGAAGCTAAACAGTTAGTATTTAATGATACCCAGACTACTCTGACACAGCATCACAAAGCAGTCTAAGGGAATCAATACTATTTTCGGAAAGAGGTTATAAAAGATGTAAAATAAAATTAATTGCTTTCCATAAATTCCAAGTCTTTGAGCTCCTCATCCCAGTCCATGAACTCCTGTGAAGAGACCTCCAGGTGCTCACCTCTCCCTCAAGCAATTCTACAATTCCTTTCAAATGCCTGAGGAAAGTATTTTCCACTGTGTCTAGAGTCTTTCAGAGCATCTGTTAAGGTACTGATGGAGACCCAGGAGAGATTTACAAAGCTCTACATTGCCTGTGGGGCAAGTTCAGAGGTTATTTGATTTCACCCCACATGTCAAATCAGCCCCTACCCACTCACTCCCCCCATGTCAATGGAGGTGGAGGGGGCAGAGAATTGGAAGGGTGAAAGTGAGAAAAGCCATGAGCTGAGATAAAAACAGTTGAATAAGTGCAGCAAAAGCTGTGTGTACAAGCAAAGCAAGGCAAGGGATTCATTCATCACCTTGTATGGACAGGCAGGTGCTCAGTCATCAACAGGAAAGTAGGGCTCTGGTAACAGAGACTTGGGAAGACAAACACTGCCTCTCTGAACATAAACTTCTTCCTTCTCCTCCCCACAACTCTCCATGCTGAGCATGATGCCTTCTGGAGTATCTTTGTTCAGCTGGGATCAGAGGTCCCAGCTGTGTTCCCCCAGCTCCTTGTCCACCCCAGCCTCCTGGCTGAAGGGACAACGACAGGAATGGCAAAAATGGCACTGTGTAAGCACTGCTCAGCAATAACAAAAACATCTCTGTGTTTTCAATGTGATGTCCAGCATAAATCCAAAATACAGCCCACACCAGATCCTGGGAAGAAAACGAACATGATTCCAGACAAAACCAGTGCAGAGAATCCTCATCTGTAACAGCATGGATTCGGGGAGGAGGAAGAAGTTGAAAGGGTGTAAATGCTGGGATTAACTCCACTCCTATTCCTTCAACAGCAGGCTCAACCTGTTGCTGTTATGTTCTGCAAAGCAGTGGAAAGTAGTAGTGTGTTCCAGTAAAACCACCAGCTGCTCAAAACCAATTATCAGCATCTATCAATATATAATACCTGGAGTGTGAGCTTCCTTCAGACACTTTTTCAAGTAAAATTTGTATTACTGATTTCTGAACTGGGATTAGTAGCATTAGTCCCTTATTCTGGCTCTGAAAGGAATGAATGACCAAAGTCAGAGAGAAATTGACAGATTTTATTTTTTTTAAACAAGAAGCAAAAAATCCAGTATTTTTACTGCTGAAAGTAATGTTTATCATTATATTTGTGGACATCTCCATTCTTCCTTATGTCTGATATCTGTCCATGAATACTCTGATTTGGAGGTCAGAGCACCTTTGCAAAATTACACATTCTGATACATTCAGTTGGGCCATCACTTTCTCAGAAGCCATTCAATGCCACAGAAATTTAGATACCTGCTGGCATTCAGCAAAATACTAACTGCTTCTGGAAACCTACAGAATTTTCAGTCATTATTAAAGGAAAAAAACTGCTTAGAGTTCTCACTGTCTGGCACATGCTGTGTTAATTCTAACAACATCAAAAATCCCACGTGTTCTGCTTCCCTGTGCCTAAACAGTGCCACACTTACTAGAATTTTGGTTGTGATAGCAGTATCTCAAAGTCATCACATCATGTATGTAATTTTCATAAAGTTAAAACTTCATCCCAAGCATAGTCAAAGTCCAGAATTCACACTGCACGTAAGAAGACAGCAGAATTGCCTGAAATAATGAGCTGGGAAAGGGAAGAGCCAGATCTTCAAAAGCACACAGCCTCCAACAACTATTGAATTATTTTCTGAAAATACATAATTTTAAATAGCTGCAGTTTGCAGCTCAAACAATTCAGAATGTTTTTGGAATGTTAGGAAAAACAATTGCAAACGCCATACTTCATGAAGCACCAAAATACACTACTGGAAAAATCAAGACTTGTGGTGAAAAATAAGGCTTTTTTTGGAGGGAGCAAATAAAAACAAAATAATAATAATAATAATAAACTATAAACCACCAAATGTTACAAAGTCCATTCAATTTGACCCTTCATTGAGTATTAAAAATATGCAACACATCCTTTGTTCAATTATTTCCTTCTTACAAGTGGCATGTTCTGAGTGACTCATACCTGCATTTCCCAGAGCATTACTCAATCAATTAATCAATCATACTGCAAATCTATTAATTCCTGCTCTCAGATCAAGAGCTAATGGCTTCAGTCCAACATATCTATATTCTGGATCAGGGTATTCCCTTACATGGGTAGTCATGGGGACAAATGAATGCAACTGTCATGAATTCAGGTTTATGGAACATGTGTAGAGAAGATTTGGGAAGATTGGAAAAAATTCCTGGAAAAAACCAACAGCTCATACTTGATGCAGCCTTTGTAAGAGTGAGGTGTGGACTCAGAGTGAGTGGATGGATGCTGGAGATTTATGACAGCCCTGCTAAGACTTCCAGAGCTCTCAGGATTGGTCCCACTCTGTGGGGCTCTTGCTATCCACTGCCCTCCCTGGATTTTTAAGGAATCAGCCAGCAGGATTAGAGCTAAGTATGGGACCTGGTGAATATCATTTCACTTGCTGCATTTCTCATCAGCCTAGGCAATCTTTTTTTGTTGTTGTTCTATAAGTACCTACTTACTACCAGAATTTAAATTCTAATTACACAAAAAACTTTGTTCCCCTTGTTATAAGTAGGTGAGCACTGGAATAAAAAAAAAAGAAAGAAAGAAATGCTGAAGAATGAAGCCATTTTCCAGCAAGTGTAATTTTGATCAGCTCCAGTGGCCATGCGTTAATGGTGAATGGGGCACGAAGAAGTCTGTGTCTCATTACATACCCTCTGCAGATCCTTCATGGATTAGGTACACCTGATGCTTGAACTCCTCAAGATCTCTAATAAAAACATTCTCAAGATGCTGGGTCAGGATAACAGCTCCTGGAAATGATACAAAAAATGGTCCAGGGACTTTTGAGTTCCTTTTAGTGAGTTCTGTTGTGCACAAATACCAATTCAACTAGATAAAGTAAACACCTTAGGAATGATCTCTTCATCACTAGGACTCTGATTAGACTAGGATTATTTTATTTCAACCTAGATCCATTACTTTCTTATGTGATTGGCAGTTAATTTCTCTGCATGAAAAGGGTAAAAAATACCCACCATTCAGCCTAAAATTAACTAAATGTAAGGAAAAAAAAGGGGAAGTAAACATCAAAGCGCTATACTCCAGGAGAGATGTTGGTGTGCAGGAAGACACCACACCTCGCATCAGCTGATCCTGCTGTAGTGCATCCATCACTCTGGAAGCTGGAAAGGGACACAGCTTACTGCTGGCATCAGTTAAGTACAAAGTTAGGACTGCTAGCACAGTTTTCAAGGAAATTAGTGGAGTAAAACTGTACAAGAAGAAATTACCCTGAGCTTTTCCCTGTGACAGGAGAGGAAATACACTCTCATTTCACATAAATCATTGCACCTGAAACTCCCTTTTTGCCCAGGCTCAACATATCCTCCTGAAACTGCTCCCAGAAAGGCCATGTAGCTATGGTGAGAGATAAGAATGCCAATGTCTAAATATTTTGTTTGGTCTTTTCAGATGATTGAAACTATATCTTAAAAAAAAAAAAAAAATCCACTTGGCCACTCTGAAAACAATTGCAATTATACCCTTGCTACACCATGGACTTCCTAGGTTAAAATCCTTGGTTTTCCCTTTTCCAAGCCATTTATGATTACTGATGTTCTAGTATTCTTTACAGGTTTTGGTTTGAAAGTGAACAGGACAGAGGGGAGAGTTGAAGGAAGAAACATCTTAATTTACTGTGGCAAATCTGTGAGAAATCTTCTCTTAGAGTCCTTTAAGGCTTCAGCATTGTGATGAGACCTGACCTGGTGAATCAACATATCCTGAAAGGAAGGACTGCTTTTTCTCCCCTGGGAAGGTTTCACTTCCTGGTAATATTCAGAAATTTCTTATTTCAAATCCACTTCAGCAACAATCTACCTACAATAACTTGGCCTTGGTCCCCTCACAGTAGTCAACCCTGTCCTGACTTGATGTACTATTTTATTCAGCTTTGACTCTTATTCTCAATAAATATTTTTACTCTTCAGTTCTGAGAGCAACCAGGAACATACCAAATATCAGACCATGACAAATTCAATCAGTGCTAAACTGCCCTTCTGGCACATCTGTGAGAGCGAATCATCCTTTTCACATGCAGTCTAGCATGACAATTACCTTAACAAAGACAGCACAGGAAACTGATGAAGAGCTGGATATCAGCAGGATCTAAGCTTATCAGTGACTAATTCGGCACAGCGTGCAAAATAACTCCATTGACTAAACCTTGTGACATCAGAGATGAACTTGGCTCATGACGAAGAAAAGAGAAAGGCAAAAAGAAGAAAAAAGGGAGAGACCCTCAGAAATCACTAGGGTAATTCAGCACATTGCACAGGAACATTTTCTCTAGCAAACGAAAATTATCCCAATATTTTGAAGAGCATCTAGACACATTGCATATTCCAATTTATAGGTCATATGTAGGACAATATTTTCAAAAGTAAATATGAAACCAGTGACCGAGTTTAAATTGGGAAAAAGGGTGGCATGAAATAGCAGCAAATGAGTCCACTAGAATTCCTTGCAATTATTCTCATGCCATGTCTCTCTCCATTTCCTAGCCCATTAGAGGTATTTCCTATAAGACACAGTTTTCACAGAAGTCTTCAGAAAATATCTGTTCACCTCAAATGCCTTTTTCCCTAGAAATCTGCAATGATTCATTGGTTAACTTGCATTTTATCACTTCTGTATAGAGATACCATATATAAGATTAAAGAATGTATGTTCTCCTTGCATTTGTATTGAATTTAGAGCTACCTTAAGATGATGGGACAGAGAAGATTCTTGTCACCCGGGTGTCTGCAGGCAGAAAAAAGAGATGCAGAAAAGGCTACAAAACTGGCAATATTTCACTCTTTTCTGTGTACAGCAACAAGGTTTAAAATTCAACTGACAGCCATATAGCAAAGATGCTATCTTTTAATCTTTTTATCTATTTTTATCTTTTTATTTTTTTTTATTTTGTCAGATTCTCTTATCTTTCACATGGATGTACAGCATCAATTACGTTCTTTATTTCTAAGTCATTAACATTGTTCTATTTAGGACAACACATATGTTGCTTATAGGCCAAGCCCTAAGTAAAAGCAAGCACAATTTATGGAGCTACACCGTGCAAAATATATTGCACTTTTATAAGTAAAATATGGTCAAAATCATGCACTGATGCACACCAATGTGCCTGCCTTTTTGTTTTGGAATATTTTTAATAGAATTAAAAGACCAGATTTTTAAAATCAGAGAAGGATGGAGTAACCCTACTGAACTTTTTCTTCTAACGTCTGTTTTACCTCTCCTTGTGGAATGGCCTTGCCTTTACATATTTGGAAAGTTTTGCTCCTGAGTTCTTGATATACCACTTAAGGCAGTCGCTAATGATATCTAATGATATGTAACACCTTGGAGCCAACCCTGCTGAATCAGGTAAAAGAGGATTTCTGCCACGACCCCCACTTCCCAGGGGAGTGTGTATCTGTTATGCTGTGACAGTTCTACCTCTGCTGTTTTGGAGGTCACTTAAGCAGCTCACTGTTCATTTAGATCAGTGATGCCATTACTGCTCATAACTGTGCAGATGATTGCTTGCCCAAATCCTGTATAAACCATTCACCAAAATATATCCCATGTCTTAGTTTCAATAAAATTAAGAATCAAGACATTTGCTGGGAGGGCTATTTCTTAATATTCAGATCCTAATGCTATCTGATATTGATGTTATGACAAATAAGTGAATCTGAAGTGCAAGATCAGCCTGAGGCACCTAGCTGGAGTTCTGTAGTATTTGTAAATCTCAGAGGCACAGCAGAGTACCAGAGTCACACTCTTAATAAAATACTCTGGAGAAATAAACTTTCCTGGTTAAATTTTAAAACAAAAAACAAAATGGGGATAGACAATATATTGATACTGTGCACCTCACAAATATAGACAGGATGTGACTTCCTTCAGCCTTAAAATAAGATTTTGGCTGTCTTTTCCTAAACATGTGTTCATTTCTGTCGGTAAAGATTTGGCTATGTACAAATTTGCCAAACAGGTAACCTCAATTTACTGTTATTTACTGTAATTTAATAGCCACTTCAAGATATCTATCATCTGCAGTAATAGCTTTGTTAATGCCCCTCCAGGTATAACCAGCTGCTAAAGTCTGAAATCAAAAACATGCATTTGAACAAGTAGGACAGAGCCCTGAGGGCAAAAAACTCTCCAGCTCTGAGCCCTGCATTCAACCACACAGGTCAGACGTTGCGCTTATTAAAAATTAAAATTGCTTCGTGTTTTTCCAGTCCTTCTCTGTACAGAAGGCAATACAGCAGCCAGGGGTGACATGCTGTGCACACAGCTGTTCTCTTCCCAGGTCACTGGAGAAAGACCCACTGTCAAACCACTAAGAACCTGCACTTGGGTGAGGCAGAATAAACAGAGTCAGGGAGAAACTCCTCACTTCCCTGGAAGAGTCACAAACACAGAGGGTGCATCAGTGCAGACACTGACACATCAGCAGAGATACCAGTATGGTGGTGATCTGGTTTGGCATTAATTTATTTGTTGGTATGGAGTGGTTTCATGTTAAAGGCTTTGTTAGCTTCCTGTGGACCTAACAGAGAACTAATCAGTAGTTAATTTTAAATATTAACACATGATTAAACTAATGAAAGGGTTAGATACGCCTTTGTGAATACATATTTTAAAATGAAAACTTTGAGAATACTTCTTTCTGGTGTCTGGATTGGAAGACCAAACAGAGGGCTGGCCAGGCCAGCTCTGCTGCAGCCCATGCAGTCTGGCTGGGCCAGGCCAGGCCCCAGTGGCTGCCAGGCAGGGGGGACGAGAAGCCATCAGCCTTTGGCATGTCACTGGTAAGCCCTAGCCGGGCTGATAAATCCTGGTTCTCTAAGACATCTATCATTAAAATCAAATGCCTTTCTTACACTTTAAAATGCTTTCCTATACCTAATCTATGAAGTGTACTTGGACTGAAGAAAGCTCTTCTGTATTCATAACAAATCAAATGAGGAAACAGCAACTGAGTATTTACTCAGTCATGATCAGGTGAAACGAAGCGTAATGGAAAGAATAAACCAGAAAACATTAAATACTGACATTCAGAGAGAAAACAGTATTTATCATCTTTTCCATGTTGTAAAAGGTTAAATGCCAGACTAGGCACAAGACAGAGACTGGTGTTAGTTGGAGGAAACCAAGAGAGCGTGACAAGTGAAGCCTCTGAAGACTGAAGAATAGCAAAGATTGTGATTGAGCTGATCTTCTGGTAAAGCTAACTTAGGCCATGGTGGTTTAGGAAGTTTTCTGACAATATTTTCTGGAAGCATTTCAGAGCAGATGCTTTGGTTAAATTCACCAAGTTCTGACCATTGATGTAACCCTTAATTCAGATTTCATGCTGAGGCAAAGACACAATTGAAGCATCTCATCTTTTAGAATGTATTTAAATAAATGCCCTGCACACGCCTGACTTACGTGGAAAAGCTGGACTGTGAATTTACAGCATATCTTTGCATGCAAGTTAGAACTTCCTGTATTCTTTCAACCTGATTCTTAAGACAGGATTTTCAGGCAAAATGAAAACTAAGAAATATGATACAGCTTGTTTTCCTTGTTTTAGAGCCCCCAGTCCCTTGAATGAAATTATAAGTAAATACAGACATTACATTTTTATTTTCTTAACCTTTTGGCTATAGACCCAAAAAAGGTCATACTTATAATTTCAGATATGTTTTTTGGTAGATCTTGGCTAGATTTGTCTTTAGGCTTTTTTTCTGGGCTAAAGTAGGAGGATTGAAATACACCTTCCACATGAAAAACTTTCCTTCTGCAATTCCCATGATTTTCATGGAGCTCCTGAATGAGATGTGAGATTGTTAACCACAAGAGTCAGGCAAAGATGTGCCTCTGGAAATGCACTAGGAATGGGAACATATATTTTCATGCAGCTAATATGTCAGGAGCTGAGACAGCCAGAGGCTGCTGGCCTGAGCAAATGAGCAGTGACTCATAGATGTTCACTGACATTTGTAATAATGTCAACAGACTTCTTAGAAATCCTTATGGTAAAATAATAATCCAGCTTAAAGAAAATGAAGATGAAACTAACACCTGCTCTAACCCATGCCATTGGCTATATGCAGTCCTAAAAATAAATGCAGCAGTGCTCCGACAGGATTTAAAAAAAAAATATACACTTCCACGACAGACAGAATATGTCCCTTTGTCTTACTGCTCATGTCAACCCAGGAACCAGAGATAACTTCTGAAATCATAGCAGAAAAAAAATTTCTCATCACTTCTGCTTCACTTGTAATATTTCAGAGTCTTGTAATGTCTCCTTGTCATAATATTAGGATGTTGTAATGATTGATCAATTAAGGTTGATAAATACTCAGACCTCAGGATGAAAAGCACCCATAATCCTAAAACCAAATAGACTCACTGCCAGAACCAGGGTCCAGTTCTGGTTTTCTGTCCCTCTGATCCCTAGCAGGAATTTGTCTCATAAATGTCATTTTGATGACATGAGGTGGCTCTTGCTTTTGTTGCAGCTGCCAGGTTGTTAAAGCCACATATTTTGGCTCAGCAAACAGCCAAAGCTCTGCTACAAAGCCTTTCTCTACTCTGCTCTCAAAACAGATACAGTGGCTGGCCTTTTAACTGCTTTGAAGAAAACCTGCAAGAGTTATGTATTCTCTGCAAAGTTTTTTGGTATTGGGGCTCCTTCCTTTGGGGCAAGTGATTGAGAGCCCTGAAAACCAAGTTTTTTTCTGATTTTTTCCTGTTTGATTTTTTCACTTACTT
>VYXF01009293.1:15723-25957 GCA_013397295.1 Polioptila caerulea
TTTTTGTTGAAATGAAAAGGATATGAAAACTAGTCTAATTTGTGAGCTTTCTAGTCTTGGCCTTTTGTGGGTTTTTTGGTTTTGGTTTTTTTGCTTATTGAGAAAAAGTTTTAGCTGTGTATTTTTGAGAACTTTTTGATTTTGTTTTTTCAGAGAGAAGATAGTCTTTCCAGTTTCTGAAGCAGGAAAATTCAGACAGCATGAAAAATTCTCTTTTTCTCTTACATTTCACCAGCCTAAAAGTTCTTTCTGTTTACTTTGAATTTTAAATATGGCTACCATGAAAAAAGTGTTCCTCTTGTTTCTGTCTTTCAGAAGTCACTTTTTTCAATTTTCAGAAATAACTCTGTCTTGAACTGTCAGGCCCAGACACCCACAGAAAATTCGATGTGGTAGAAGTAAAGCCAGCATGAAGCCATGATCCTTTCTTCTCTAATTTTCATCCCTTCATCGTGCATCTGAGGATGTCACCTCCATGTATTCTGTATGGTGACAGATTAAAACAGAGGTGAAGCCTTGCTCTTTGTAAAGGTAAAATTTTATAGGACTGAAGATGGATGTCATGAGACAAGGCATTTTTATACTCACTTTACACTCCTCTCTCCTTTCCCATGGTTTTTGTGGGTGCAGTATTAAAGTACTGAAGAATTCACAGAGGAGAAGGCAGCTGGGAGGCTTAGATGTGCTGAGCAACCTTGTGTGTAGCTCTTTCTGACCTCCTGCAGCTGCCCTCTGTTGCTTTGCCTGTATTTTGGCTCTGTGAACAGTTTTGAAAGTTCTGCTTTGTTGTTCTCCTGTGAAATGACCTGAAATGTTGAATTGCTGCCCCATTCCCCAGGTCCATGGGAAGGAAGTTCTTCCTATCCCCACACTGAAAAGATAACCAGAAACAATAAAAGCAAGAGAGGACAATGGCCATGTTCACTTCAGACAGGGTTTGTTCTGAATATTACTAATTAAAAAATTACTTATCTAGTAACAGCTTTTGCATGCTCCTGTTGTTCTAAAGGCCTCTGGCTACATTTGTAAATTTCTGGAGCTCAAAAACAATCATCATAACATGTCTTTTCCTCTCTGCTTTAGGATATGACCTTTTGGCTTGGTGTGGTCCCTGATATCAGCATCAATGCTGCTACCTTTGTTAGGAATAAGAAGCTTGACTCGGCCAATATTCAAGCAGCTATTAATTTATTATTTAATATGGTAAAATATGAGCAAAGTTTCAGCGACTCTGGGTACGGTGGGAGGAGTTTCCCTCCAACTGCATGCCGATAGTTGGGGGCTTACAGGTATTTATAGGGTTATTCATCAGCAGTTTCTATTCCAAATTTTTACGTATACTCATAATGGTTTCTATTCTCACTTTTCCTGTCACAAGTCCAGTCTCCTCAGGATGTATCCCAGATGGCGGGGTCCAACTTCACAGAAGGATTCCAGGTGGTGGGGTCCAGCTTCCTGAAAGGGAGTATCCCAGATGGTGGTCTAGCTTCCAGATGTGGACTTGACTTTTACTTCTCAGGACTATTAATCTTATGATAGTGATGTCTAGCTTCCTTTCCTTACTATTTAAAACTTTGAGATAATTGTATTTAATACCAAGTAATATTCTAAAATTATACTTCCAAGGTTATTATTGCAACATCTTTAAGGCCTACTTACAAGTGGAAAGTTCTTGCTACAGAGCATCCTAAAACTTTTGTTTAAATGCTTCTAAATCAGCTTGAGACTTATAAAAGTTAATTGCAAACAAAGGATAGATTCAAAGGCCTCTTCCCGTGCTTTACTTTCCTCAGTTACTTATTAGAATTCGTATGATTGAGCTCCACACATCTCACAATCACAAATGCACACACTGCCTTGATGTACCTGACACGAAACTGAGCTTTGTATTTCACACCTTCAAAACAGCTGTTTTAGCAAGCATAAGCAAAAGCTGGTCTCTTAGAATTCTTTATTTCATCTGTGTGCATGTTTTGTAAGGAGGTGAAAAAAATAAAATTTGAGCATATAATATCTGAATGTTTTGTACAGTGATTACATGATTAAACTTCTCTCAGAATATCTGCTTTTCTGACTTGCACAATGCAGCCTTAATGGCTTATAAGTGCTGAATTTTGTCACAGATGAAGCAAACACAAGAAGCGCAAAGCTTGTTAACATGAGCCAAGCCTGCCATTTATCTGATATTTTCAGCACACTGAATGTGAATGGCAGTTTTGCTGCCATTATGGAACTTATTTTAGACATATCAAGTAGCAATTATCTTTCAGATCATGAAGAAAGGCCACAGAATAGAAATTTAGTTGTTCTGTTGATAAAGCTTGTCCTAGATCATCACAAAAAGGAGCTGCAACAAAGCAAGATTGCTTGCTGCACACAGTGCAGTAAATAGCAGTTCTGTCCTGAGTGGCAGAATTAGAAATCAATTCCTGCTGATGCTTCTTATCTATGCACAAAAGTGTAATTCGATCAAAGTGATGGAGACCACAGGGAACTACAGATACACAATTTTGTGACAGGATGCTGAGTCTGGAGTTTGTGTTAGAGTGACTGGAATGAGAAAGGCCAGAAGACAGGGATGAACAGAGAATTTTCAGACAGGTGCAGGATAGAGACCAAGTGTCTTTCTGTTTCTGTAGCACAGGAGCACTCACTGTGTAAAAGGTCACTGATTCCTGCTTGGTTTTGGATTGGACATTTTACCTTTTTGTCCTGTGCTTTGTGCAACATAGAGAGGCTGCAGGATGAGTGTTTGGCTACCTGTCTCTGAAAGTGACAGTATCAACCCACACAATGTACTCCAGACACTTCTCTTGCTGATTTTGATGGTGGAAGATCAGGATGTCTTTACTTGGGTGCAGTGGCTTTTTAAATTCAGGAGCTAGAGGAATTGCTAGGAGAATTTAGAAGCCTGAGAGTGTTTCAGATGCAATGGCTAGAATTACTGAGAATAGTTTTTACTCTCAGTGGTATAACTCAGGAAGCTGGGCTGGTTAACGACATCTTTGATCATTTTCTCCCTCTCAATTTTGTTTTCACTCTCTGCATCTGCTTGTGTGGCTGTGTGTACACTCACACACAGGTGGTTGAAGTTTACATTACCATCCAGTGGGAAGGATGTGATTTTCTACCATCTACAGAAGGTAGAAAAGTGGAGCTGAACTCAACATAGCAACAACATGAACATGAACATGAACATGGACATGAACATGAACATGAACATGAACATGAACATGAACATGAACATGAACATGAACAGGTTGGTATTGACAGCTGCGGTAAGATTTTGAAGAGTGAGGAGGAACGGAGATGTCCCATAAGGATTGAAATTCCTGCTCCTGGGGAACCTGCCTGAAGTTTTGTCTTGAGCTTTCCTTTTGAATCTCAGGTGTGAAGAATGTTTCAGTTTTCTGAATTCAACTGCAGAAAAAAAAAAGGAGTTGAGCATACAGGAACCACAAAGAACCAAATAAACCAAAACCACTTCAGAGACCAAACCAGGAACTGCAGTACCTGGTAGTTTCATCAATCCAAAATTCTCTGCCCCTTCCAAGGGCTGAAGCCCTAAAATTACCCTGTAAATGACAATACCAGGTCTAATCTAAAATTTTTTCTTGACAAGGATACAGAGTTTGCTGGGTGCAAAAGAAACAGAAAATGTGATTGATTTCTGACACAGTGCTGTGGGGCATTCACATAAACTGCATAGAGGAGCATAATGCAAAATTAGGGCCTGCAAACCTATTTACTGTCTTATTCTGGAAAGATGTTGCAAGTGATGTAATGAGGGTCAATTTTAGCAGGGAGATACTGCCTTGTTCAATGACTTATAAAATGGAAATATTGTGTCTATCCAGATGGCATAGGGCTGGGGAAGGCTGTGGCCATGATGGGTAATGAGTTTAAAAATAAGTATGATTTTGATAAATTGCAGAAAGTGCATGGTATGAGTGCAAGATGAAATCCAGTGAGAGCAAATGCAATGTGCTATTTTAAGTTAAGAAAAAAGAAGTGAACAAAGAAAAATTGGGTGACAGAGATGCAGAGATCATAGACTAAGTCTGCATCAGCTGAGCTGTTGGGGAGGATGGAGGAGGGGAAAGCACTTTTAATTAAAATATCTCTTCAAAGGAAGATCAAACGTTGGATGTAGAAGAAAATAATGCCTGGGCACCAATAAAACCAGGGCCTTATTATTATTATTATTATTGTGTCCCAGTGTAGGCAGAGCAGTGCAGGGATGTTTTTTGCAAACTGGAGGAGGGAACACAAGGAGTAAGGAAGAGGGCTTGTGAGGGAAGATTGAATCATTTAATTGTCTTTACCTTAGCAATATAAAGCTGAAAGGAGATGAAGAGTAGCTGTTTTTTAGAACAAAAATACTCACTTAAGGGACAGCAATAAACCATTCTGCATCACATTTATTTGGGAAAAGTTAAAATAAACTTCCAGATTAAAAGGAAAAAAAAAGATTAGGTGAGAGGCTGGGTGAACCTTTTTACACTAAGGATGGGTGATCAATAAAAGGAGCTACCTAGGGAAGTCAGGAAATATTTTTTTCTGGATGCTTAAAGGAGAAATAAGACTAATATTTTGTAGACACTTAGAGTCAAAAATTACCAAATTATACACGAGGAGAGAGGGAGAAGGGACTACCTGGAAATAGTAGTCCTCTCCTGCAGGAATCTAGGGATCAGGGAAGTAGAAGCTGAGTGTACAGATCCATAGCCTCTGTCCTTCTGAAAGTATATTTGCATTTCATGAAATATTCTATCTTTTCTGCACACAGAGTGTATCAGTTACATGCTAAGGATTTTTCTCCTGTATTAAGTGGGTATTCAGGTAGCCAGAAACACGGAGTAGAGGTGTTCAGAAGAAGTAGTAATGCAATGAAAATGTAGACAGATAAACATGATAGATATAGTTTTACAACTCAATTTTTTTTCTGTCTCACGAGGAAATTCCTGATGTTTACAATGAAATAGCAGGCAAGACAGCTTGTAAACAGCAGTTGGTATCCATCACATTTTTTATATTCTTGTGTTTCTTCAAAGACTGGTCGAAATAAAATATAGTCAATCTTTTAGCAGCTGTGTTCTTCCCTACTTTGCATTATCTGCAATCTTTTCATGCAGATTTGGCACAATAAATATATGGATTTTAAAACCCTGGAAAATATTCTTGGCATGGGGCAAAGGGTTACAATTGGATGACTTCTCTGAAAGCCCTTCCAGCCCTACTTTTTTCACTGATTCTATATTTATCTTTTCATGACTCAAGAAATTCAGAGAAATGGATCTTACAGTAGAGATTTCTTGGTATTTTCATGTACAACATGGTGATATTTGAGGCCTAAATACAGAAAAACACAGGGGAAACGTTGCTTTTCTTCTGTTTGCAACTCTCCTGTAAAAAAAATTTTTAAAACCTCAAAACACAAAAACAATCAAAAACAAACAAAGAAATACAAACAAAAAAACAAATTAAGGAAGACAGGGAAGAGTAATTCAGCTCTATTAAGGTTTATGCTATAGGGGAGAGGAAATTTACTTCTCCTAGGATCAGGACAAATAGGGAGCTAGTGAGGCCCCTGGTTTCACTGAATCTTTTTTCTTTTTTCTTTTTATTTTTTTCTTTTTTCTTTTTTCTTTTTTCTTTTTTCTTTTTTCTTTTTTCTTTTTTCTTTTTTCTTTTTTCTTTTTTCTTTTTTCTTTTTTCTTTTTTCTTTTTTCTTATTAACTGTTAAGCAGAAGGACTAAGCAACGTGAACTGTAGGGCTCCTCTTTCAGTAGAAGAGTGTATTGCTTAAACTAGTCTAAAAAAATCAGATTTTGTACCTCTTTAAATCTACACTTGTTCCATTTTCTTATTATACTTGGTAGTGACAGTGGAGAGACAAGGTGTCAGAAATGGCTTCTGCTCTGCTTTTTTGTAAGCTGAGTTTCTTCTGTGAACTTTCCAGACAAAAGCTCTAATTTCAGAAGAACTCCAGATTTATACCACACTGACAGAAGAAACATTTGATCTTCTATTAAATCAGACCTTTTCTACTTTCATCTTCTTCTAAAGGCAGATTTAAAAGATCTTTCTTCTATTTTGTTAAATAAGAAAGAGTGGTTGAAAAAGAGGAATTTCATTTCTTGGCAACCTCCTTAAAAACAATGACCTTTTGTGTTCCTTTAATGGATTTTGTGTTCCTTTCTTACAATTTCAGGCAGGGAGCCGCTCATGGATCTTTATACCGTCCTATACAATAAGAAATGAGTGTTGTGGTGACAAATATACACCTTTCTGAGGGAGTGTACAGAATACAGCTAGGAAAATGGTAATATGTAGAGAAAGTTAAATGATCTCGCTGGTCTCTGCACCTTTATCCTAATCCAGAGATTTTCTGCAGACTCAGAGAATTGTATAAGTCATCACAGTTTTGGAAGGACTTTTTTATATGGATGGTCCCCTTAGCATAAAGACTTACATGGAAAAAAGTGAATTCAATTTATTTACAATTAATAATACCAAT
Source organism: Polioptila caerulea (assembly GCA_013397295.1). Lineage (NCBI taxonomy): Eukaryota > Metazoa > Chordata > Aves > Passeriformes > Certhiidae > Polioptila > Polioptila caerulea. Next base: position 22,244 of record VYXF01009293.1, read on the forward strand.
CCTCTTCTTTTATTTTAGCAGACAAGTTTTTGGATCTTTCGAATCCTAGGATCTTCATCTTTTTATTTAAGGACAAAAGGAGCAATTGGTGTGGTGCTGCAAAGAAGTTTATCCTTTCTAAACAAAGAAAAATGGAGTTAAAATTCTTAAAATTATTTCCCAGCAATCTGCCTACTCGCTTATGTTAGCAGGAGTGTATGGATTTGTTACTTGTTGGTAATTTTGTGGATCACTTTTTGATGCTTTTCTCCCTACTGTGGGTCTTACAGGTTCTCATTAATTGAGAAGCTCTGCCTATGGCACAGCCTGGCTGCAGGAAAGGAACAGATCTATCATGCAGCCCAGAACACAATTGTCTGGGTGGATAATAATAGGTTTTCACCTTTGTCTAAGGGTGTGTGTGCCCAGCTGTCAGTCCTGCAGTCCCTAACCCTGAGCTGACACCTTCCAGCTGCCTTAAGAAAAGAGATAGGGGTTTTGTGTTCTCTGCTTTGCGATGTGTCGAGACCCAGAGCACTTCCTTATCTTCCTGAGTTACTATCCTCAATCCCAGTGAGGTTAAAGCAAATCTAATTACATAATTAAAAGTACAAACCCCCTCTGTTGATAACAAATTCAGACATAGCTATGTCTACATAGCAGGCTCTTAGAAGGTGAAATAGAGTTTAGGATTTATTAATTCCAATGTTTGCTATTAGGATTCAGACTGAGTAAGTGGGTTGCTGAGTAGCTGGGCAGCAGAGAAACACATTTTCATAAATTAATCTTTTTGCAAGGTCTTGCAGATATATTTATTAATACAGCAAGGGACGTTGTGGAAGAAGGGCAGGGAATTTAAAAGTTGTGTTTGAGGAGGAAGGAAGAAACAAAAATGAAATAGTAGCAAATTCTCATTCTTTTCTGTAGCTCACATACAGATAGTCTGTAGTAGCATTTTTTTTCCCTTTTACAGCTTGTTGCTATTTTCCTCTGGTTTTGTTTGTTTGTTTGTTTTGGTGTTGTTTTTTTATACTCCAAAGCCATGAAGCCTTAGTCAAAACTGTGGTTTGTCTGGTTCATTGACAAACAAAGCAAAAAAAGAATTTTCCCTATGTCATCAATCTCTTCATGTTTTTAAGAAAAGCAAGAACTTTCTTGACTGTTTTAATAAAAGGTAACTGTCATAAATGATCAACACAATTAAATTGATCAATCGATAAGGCAATTTATTAATTTGGTGATAAGGAACTAGCAAGGCAGCACTGGGGACATGGGGAGTCACGGCTCTGCCCAGACGTCTGTCCTTCCTTCAGTTGCTTCCCCTTTTTTAGGCAGTTTTTTGTCAGGCTTACAATGCTGGGTATAAGTCCAAACAAGCCCAAACGTGTTGGCTAACTTGCAATCCGGTAAACGAGTAACAGCAGGCACAAGCCCCACTGCCAGGTCTGGGCAAATTGAGCATGTTATCAAGCCACAGTTCCAGGAACAGGCAGGAGCAGTGACATGCCCTTACGTGTTCGTACAAGCTCCTGCTGTAACCAGTGTTTGCCCAAAACTCTGTGTTTTTTTCCTTATACATAAAGGTGAGTACAATTCATAATTGTTTGTTACAAAAGGGGCAAAAATACATACTAGCAAAATCACTACATCATAACAGAGGGATTTAAAACATAATAATGAAATTAGTATATATCTTTGCTTTATACCCATGTTTTACTTTAAACTCAGTATTCTTGTTCATATCAATCCCATGGTTTGTTCTCATAATGACAAGAATCACCATATAACATCTCACATAACTGTTGCTTCACTAATTTAAATAGTGGCTATGTGGGCGGGGTTTGAGTAATTCAAGTGTGACAGAAAAAAAGAAGCATCACCTAAAAATTCAGCAGTTAGACCTTCAGCTACCCCAAATATACTTTGAATGAAGAGAAGAACAGTATTTAGCTGATACTCTCTACCCTGAAAACCTAAAATTAAAAAAAAAAAAAAAATAGTAAAAACATAAATGCAAATACATAACTGCAAGAAAATTAGATAAAATTCTTTTTTATTGTGACAGTGAAAGAAAAATAACAGAAAATTCAATTCAATATGAATTGAATGGTCTGTTAATAAAGTGAAATCTTTTGCTTCTTTTGGTCTGATTTCTAATTTTTATCCCAGCTGAACTTGACTACAGCAAGTGCTAGATATGCATTAATAAAATGCCTGATAATAATCAAGAAAGCAAAGCAGTCTTCAATTCACACTGTCACTGAAGTTAACTTGGATGAGAGGGTTAAATCAGCAAAATTTGAAAGGTGCACTTAAAAATGAAAATCCTTCTTTAGACCTGTTGTTATTGAAGGCATTGTATGAGGTGGAAAGCCATAAGAGAAGATGGAGATCTGGTCTGGCCATGGATCCATGCTTCAGAGAGAATATTAAGTTGGTCTCATGAGTACAGTACTGTGCTTGCTTTGGTATACACAGAAATAAATCTGTGTATTTTGTAATTCTTATAACTCAGTAACTCAGTTTCACATCCCTCTTTATATACTAGATACCCTTTTTGGGGAATCAGGTGCCATAAATCTGTACTATAATAATAATAAAAGGAATCAGTTCCTTTATTGTCTTGTAAAGAATCTAAGATATCCATGATCTATCAGAGTTTAAGAAATTATGAGTGAATTCTGCTGCGACAGGGATTATTAGACAAGGAGGCCACTGCTCAGCCACCAAAAAAAGAGATTGGGCTTTCCCAAAAGATATCCAGGAAGGAGTATAAAGGGTCTGCTGACAATATTAGCAAGATGCTAAAGATTTCCTGCAATTAATGGTGTTTCTTCCGCTCTGTTGGAGTGCAAGCAGCTGTGGCTCTGCTTGAAGTAATTCTAAGCACTGCAGAAGAGAATACCAGGGCACTGCTGCAAGCCCAGCGTTTAACCCTAAAGGCAGCACAAAAATGATCAGAGTTTTCCCAGCATGGATCTGTCCTGTCACATCCAGGAGTCACCAGCTCCCAAAGCAGCTGTGTCAGTGACACCAGCAGGTACAGCTGGAAGAACTTCAGCCCTGGCAGTGACCTTCAGAAAAAATAAAAGGCCTCTCATGAGCCAAGTAGCTTCTGCTCTGGCATCCAAACCTCTGCCAGGATAAAATTCGGCTGTAGCTGACCTAATTATAGGACTAAAATTTTGTCCTTTTGTTGGAAATAATATAAATTTTAAAATTTTTCAATTTTTATTTCTCTAGTCAGGTTTGGTTTGCCTTTGCCTTGGGGAGAGGAATTTTTAAGTTTTTTTTTAAGGGATATTGCACTACTCAGTGGAGATGACCTTAACATCTTAACAGACTGGGAATAGCCCAAAAGATATCTAAAAAGATAACGACCATGAAAAAAACACATCAACGACCATCAGAAACCATCAAGTAATATGTACCCCAACTACACTGCCTTCTGGCACAGTTGGAGACACCTGGTCTAGAAAAGGCTGATCACAAAATCAAGTGTGGACCTAATTAATATCAGAAGTGAATAAATCTGGGTCCAATAGGAAAAAAAAATACTAAGTGTTAAAGGTTTTCTCTGTCGAATAAATCTGTCAGAGTCTTGCCAATTAAGCAAATCGTTTTATTAAGCAAGCAATCGATAACAAGCAAAATTTCAGCGCTGGGCACTTAACCAGGGAGTTTCTTGCTCTCACAAGTGGCAGTGCAATTTTACATTAGATTTGACCAGGCTTA
>VYXF01009294.1:9978-44525 GCA_013397295.1 Polioptila caerulea
TTTTTTTTTTTTTTTTTTTTTTTTGCCAGCTAGGGACTTAGACAAAGTAATTCCAAGAATTTTAACTTTTCTGCAAACATCAGTTACTAGATATTACTTGAGAGATTTGTAACAATACAGAGATGCATGGGTACTCAGACTAAGCTGATCAGTATAAACACAGATTTAAGTGAAGTATCTAAATAATGCTGGTAATCAGAAAAGCAAGAAGAAAAAATCAGCTGAGATTGAGGAGCTGTGAAAAGCTATCAGCAGTTGCAAATTAGTTGTTTTTGCCGCTTCATCACCTTTTTGTAAATTTCTGAGGTTAAACTTTCACAGGTAATTTATTGTTAGTTAGATCCAAATGCTGATATTATTAACATTGTAATTTGATCTAAAGTAGAAAATAAAAGAATGCAGATGCCTGAACTGAAAACTTAGGGGTGGCCTAGGCTCATTATCTGGCTGAGATAATGCATACAGAAATGAGCGGAACACAGAGAGAGAAAATAACTCTTAGCGCAATGTTAAGTATTTAATACATTTGTCTGGTGAATCCCTAGTATTGTTACAAATGTCCTTGAGTGCTGTGGCTGGAATAATCTTTCAGATCATAGAACCAAGATATGTGTCAGAGCTTGGTTAGCTCAAGTAACTGTCAGTCTGCAGACCAATACTCAGCTGCAAATGCAAACAAGTTATAACTTACTGTAGATACATGTGGACGACCAGACCTTTTAAGAAAAACGGTATTTAAGTTTGTCCACCAAGTAAGTTTCAGTAAGCCTGAATATAAACCAAATAAAATTACAACCTGTGCAAAATTGGAGCATACGTGAAATTTGCAAGAAATACTGATTTCTGTGCATCATCACCAAAAAGTTATCATATTTTAAGTCCAAATAGAACTGTAGTTAAACACATGAAAGTTGCACATACCGAGGGGTAATGCTGTTCCATAATACTGTTCTGTCCTGTTGTCACTGACAAGACTAATTTATGCTGAAAGTATTATTTATTTGGGCTAGATATAAGACAAATTTAAGCAAAGTGTCTAAACTTAATTTTGAATGGTTCCAGCTCTCTGAAACACTTTTAACAGCTTATCTGACATAAAAATTCATCTGCTATGTACAGATACAAATCCCAGTGCCACAAGATATTGCACTGTACTTTGTGACACTTTTTAATTGCACTAAGTGGTGTGTGCAACTCTTCTGGCTTCTTCCACAGATAAAATTCCCTTTTGCCAAGAAACCGAATGTAAAGTTTGTTTGAATACATGGGGATGAGGACACACAACACGGATGATGTACAGAGTTGCAGACAAATGTAAGAAGCTTTATTCTACAGATCTCTAGTACTTCATTAACAAGCACAAGAACGTACCTATTGGCTCCTCAACTGGGACCAATGATTTCAGGAAATTGAGCCAAAAGGTCACTTGGTTTAACTGTATTTCGTAAGGCTCCTCAAGACTAAAAAGCACTATGTGAATTGCAGTGTGATCATTTGCAGCAAAATAATCATAACAGCAGAAGTACACAGGATTCCCGGAGAATTCCCAGATGCTGAAATCACCAACTCCTGAAAAACAGATAAACGGATCAAGAGATCACACTTCATCAGTAAGCATGAAACATCTTCTGGACATGGAAATACAAAAAAAACATTTAATCTGATTTAAACTTTCACAAACATGAGAAATGCATGTGAGAAAGCAAGACTGAAAATGCAATAGTGAACAAAGGGAAGAAATTTCAGTCTGTTTCAGAGGCTTAGCAGTTGGACCCTCAAAATCTGTTCCTCTCTCACATTCCTTCTCTAGGAAATTTAGCTGGTTGCCACATGCAAGTACCTGTATTAAATGCAGTCTTATGCAATTAAATTGAGCTTTGCCTTGAACAACAGCAGCAGATCTTGTAATTGTCTTGAAAATCAAGAATAATGGCTCCCATTCTTTTCCAGTTCACCTCAGAAAGCTTAATATTTTTATTAATTATTCTTCTTAACATGCCACCACTGATTTAAAAAACCACTGAAGCACATTCTAAAAAGAAGACGCTTTGCTTTACAGAATTGTGCTATTCACATTGTGTTGGTAAATCAGGGCTGAAGAATCACCATGTTAAGGGTTCCAAGAGTTACATGCTTCTTTTTGCCATGTCCTTTAAGCTTTGGGTGAGAAAAGTGTTAGTATGTTGCACTTCCCAGATGCTCCATCTGGTTAGGGTGATGTCTGCTGCACTTGCACTAATTCTAATTAAATAAATGGTGATTAAGATGCACCTCAAACTTCTAGAAGGAGAGAAGTCAAAACACTCCAGCCTGCTGTTATGAGGACAGCTACTCAGTTCACCTGTGTGTACACTTTGTTCTGTATCAAGACAGTACAGAGAAAGAAAAGAAAGTCCTTCTGACAGCCCATGGCACAACTCTTCACTTTCCCTGCAGAATTTGACTGGGCTTCAAATCATACTGAAGGAAGAAATTAGCCTGCTAAAATAAAGAACAAGCTTTAGCTACTTGGCAAACTCTTCAGCGTCTAGGATAAATGTTTCGTCACCTGCTTTTGTTACTGTGCACTCATAACCAGGTTTCTGTCTCCAAAGTAAACTTTTTATTAATACTAACTCAGCTTCAAAATTGCAGCTGCTAAGGCATGCAAAACATTTTCCTTATGAAGAAGAGATCTGACCACCTATATAAATGACAAGTAGTATGGCAATGGAGTATAAGGATAATTTGCCTGGTCTCAGAGCCAAAAGCCATGTGTGTATTTATGACACCTTTTGTGATTGACCCCTCTTACTGCTAATGGGCTTCAACTGCAGAGCAGTTGGTTTACTTGCAAAAAAAGAAATTAAATCAGAAGCTCCTCTCACCATGACTGGTGAGCTCCAGGGCTCGCCAAATATGCTCCAGCCCTGACATGGAGAGAGACACACTATGTCCTTTGCATAGCTGGGAATATACTTAAATGGTGAGGACTAAATCTGATAAAATCCCCAAATGACGTACAGTATGGGTGAAGAAGTCTTCATTCTAGTAGCCATACTTTGCTGGCCTGCTCCTGTCACATCCAATCCCTCTCTTCTACTCTCCTGCTTACCTCTAAAACATTTCTATGTATAAGAGCTGACACGAGTGATTAAAATATGTATTACAACAGTTACAGAACTTAAGGCAGATTTACGTTCTCAAACAAATTAAATCCTATCCATGTTGGATTGCCAAACACAGTCACTACTATACCAAGTCATATTTTTTCCCTCTTTTTTTATTTTTTTTTTTTCTTTTTAAAAAACTAGTAAAATGGCATTAACTGTCCAGCAGCATTAAGGCACCCCAGCCCAGGGCTCTTCTTACCATGCAAGCAGGCATTCTGGATGTCAATGGCCTTGGTGGACTGGTCATCAGAAGAGAAGTGAGAGTGATGAGCAGGTGATACGAAAGTTTCTAATACCCCTTTGGTCAGGCCTGGCTCAAACATCATGCTGCGGCTTCTCACGCTGACATTTTCACAACCAGGATAAAGATTCGTAATACTTACTGAAACTGGGTCAGGGAAAGGAAAATGAGATTACAAACCATGTGAAAATCAGAACAAGATCACTTCAAAACAAGTCTGCAAGCCATAAAACCAGATTAAAAAGGCCAAAGTGCTCTTCAAAGAAAGGAGATGTCTATAAAGCTGTGAGTATACACATGTACATTCTTATTCTGAATGATAAAAGGAAAATATTAGAATGATCCTATAAAGGACTTGTGTCCAAGAGCAGATATACCACTGAGTGGGAAGCATAGAATAGGACTAAAATTTATGTGTATGAAAGGTTTGAATAGTTATAATTCTATGTTGCAAAGATATACTGCCATTTTTTTTTTTAAGCTAAGGGCTACAATTTCATTGCATGATCTATTATTATTGGCATGGAAATGTCACATATTCATATTATTGATTCCTGTAGGTAATGATAAAAATATATCACCGTGTAACAAGTGTCTCCGGGGTGGTGGGGGAGAAAATCAGGTTCTTAACCAAAATTATTTTACTAATCAGCAATTTTCAAATTTCTTGTTTATTCAGATTCCCAGAGTGCAAATGAGAAACAAAAGGGCTTTTTAACTGACTTGCACCATCTAGTGGATAAAGACTTCATTCCTCTACTAGATGACAAATTCTAATATTTGGGTTTTACAATACAAAGAGATTACATGTAGAACTACACTTTCATTTTTGATCTCCTAGTGTAATATTTTAAATCTTTTGGCTCTTGTAAGTGAATACTTAGTGAATTTGCACAGTTATTTTTACAGAATTTAAACAAACACAAACAAATCATGTGATCAAGTATAGAACAAATTGTGCTGATTTTAATACTTATCTGATCATGTCAATCAGTCCATAATATAATTTACATGCTATATAAGGATTTACATCCCAAAAGAACATACACCAAAACCTAAACTTCCAAATGCTGAAATAACACCATAGTAACTTTGTATGTATAGAATTGCACATCTTTCTGGCTTTATATCTAGGTAAGCTCTTTTGAAGGGCATGAGTTTAATTGACCTTTATTTCTACACTGATTTGCCAATGTGACTGACAGTCTTTCTGATTTTATGATGGTGTGAGCACATAACACCTCTTCTTTGGTTCTTTATCAACCTACACAAAGAAATCTATCTTCAGTCAAAACCTTCTTGTACTGCCTCCAGGAACTGATACTCCTTGAGTGATTTATTGTCCTTTGTATGACACAGTAAATTAAGATAAATAAATCAAGAACTTTTGATTGATTAATTTAATCAAGTTCTTTTTTTCTGTTGTCACAGATATGAGGCCCTTGTGTTAAGTAAACATCAAATGCAGATACAATCTCTGTGGCATGGATCTTGCCTTGTTAAGGCATTCTGTGAATGCCCTATAGCTTCCTTGGGTGAACAGAGAGAAAGTAGAGATGAAAACTACTACTACCACTGTTCCAATATTACTTTAAAATGATGAACAAAATCCAAATCTGCAAGTATTATCCAGAAGTTGTTTTTTTTTTTTTAAAAAGGCAAACCTGACCTCATCTAAAATTTTCACAGTAAGATCACTTCTAAACATCAATTTAAACTTGAGCTCCTCAAACTGCTTTGCTTGCTTGTGTAGGCTCCCAGTGTTAGAAAAGGGACCTGGACAAGGTCGCTGGTCTTTCAGCTGTCCCCCTGTGGGTTCTTCAAAAGCTGGGCACACACCCTAGTAAACCTAGCTAGTTTCTCCACACCTTGTAGCTCTTCCCACTTTGCACAGGCCCATGAGCAATCGATTCCCTAATATTTGCAAACATTTACTTCAGTTTAGAAAACTTCCATTTTCAGCTTATTTGAAGACAATTTTAGACACCTCTAACTGGGCTAATTCAATCCTGTACCTTAGGGAAAAGCACTCCAAGGCATCAGAGGCAGTTCTGAAACCTGTTATTACTTGAAAATCACATAGAGATGCAGCAACTGTTCCAATATTGCTGTGTTTATTGAAGTTCCTCCAGCAAAAAGGAAGCTAGTAATGACACTGATGTTTGCAGCCTAGGACTTTTGTGAAAAATAAACAGCAGTGTTTACAAGTTCTGTCCTCAACTCTGCAAGTTCAATTTTGCAGCATGTAAGCAAACAAAACCTTAACTACTCGTGTCCTTCACACTCACTGGTCTTCTTCCTCTTACTTTAGGTACAAGCCTATGCGCAGAGAAGCCAATCCTCTCTCCCTTTTTCTTCTGTTTCTTACATGATTAGGCTGCCCTGCCTTTTGCAGTGCAGCCAATAGCTTCTTCTCAGGAGCTTAGAGAATAAGAGGAAACTATTTTCTCATAAAAACGTTCTGGCTCAAAACCATACCTGAAGGTTTGGAAGACAAAGGAGATGGGGGGAATCTGCTTGAGTTTGTGGAGGAGAGCCTAGGCCTACGTCTTCGGAAAAAGCTTCGTATCAGGCCGCACTTGAGGGACTCCACGAGGGTTGTTTTCCCAGTGCCAGAGTATCCAAACAACTTCAGTTTGATCCGGGGCTGTGGATTCTGTGTGTGCCTCAGCTGCTGGATAAAAATCCCCCGGTGCGTATCCTAAAATTCAACACAAAGAAGAAATCAGAATATGGGGCAGGGAACTTCTGCCTCCCAACAAACTCAACATGGGGTTAAATACACTTTCTTTCCAGAGTGGTGTTCATCTGGTTCGTTATGCAAGCCGTGAGTTACTGGACAGGCAGATGGGAGAGTTTAATGTTCGGTCTCAAGAGCTGCCTTGACGTTTAATGAAAATTGCATGTCTTCAGGCTCAAATCAGTGAATGGAATTATTTTAACCTCCAATGGAGAGGGCAAAGCACCAAAACTAGCCTCTTTCAGTGCCAATTCTCCTACCCCATCAGTCTCAAAAGGTTAACCAATATACACACTCCAATATAAATACTCTTACAGAATATACATGCAGCACTGAAGAATTTTGCTGTGACAGCTATTATCTGAACCATCCAACAACTCAATATGCATTTCTTCTTTTCTTTGCATCAGCTTTTTCTGTTCTTCTTATGTTTGGGTGAATTTCAAGGAAACAGGGGGAAAGCAGGAAAGTGTGAGAGTAAAGGAACTAAACTCATCTTCACCCATTTGGAGCTGAGAGAGGCTCTATTGTTCTACATTTGCACCTAATTTACATGTAAGATGAGCCCCCATGAATTGCAAGCAGACAGCAACTGAGATGAGAAATTTGACAGAAACAGTAGGTTTTTTTTGTTTTATTCCTTTTTAAAATTTTATTCCTTCCTCACCAGCAGGCATTTATTTAGTAAATTAGTCACAGTAACAGTACACTGCACTGTTACAGCTAATACTGGATCCTCCACAAGAGCCACTGTGACATTAGGTTCTCCACGTGTCTGTATTAGAGGCAAAATATTTCACAAGCACCAAAAATAAGCATAAGGTATGCTCTGTACTAGATGATACTGACCATTTTCAGTAGTACTAGAATATTTTCAGTGGTTAGATATAATTTGTTAATTTCAATTTCAATTTTCAATTTCAACAGATTCTCTGTTACAAAGTATAATGCATTTTTCCCACATATATAGAGACAGGCCTTCAGTAATATTCCACTATGAAGAAGGGAGTTACAGTTCGCTAATATTTCTTTCAAAAGAAATCTATCTGACCTTCTTCCTTTGTTCTAGGTCAATTTTTATTATTTTCTCATTTACATCATGAATAAATCACAAATTTACCTGCCTGCATGCAGACACAAATAAGAGTTTGGTGTGGTGATGTAACTATGCAAAATGGAGACTACATAAAAAACTTTACAAAAGCTGTTACTACAAAGGAAGTCTGAACTTTGCACTTTCTCACGTCTTCATGCACATACAGTTTACAATTCTAGGAAGTACAGATTTGCTGGCAGGCCTAAAGGACATGATTCTACCTCTACTTTGGCAATGCATGGTGTGCACCATCTCCTACTAGCAATAGAAATGGTAATTTATTTCGGTTTCTCCAATCACAGACTCATCATTATAATTATAACAGGATTATTTTAATTGGTCTGGCTCTTGCCTGTAGTCTCCAGGCAAGTAGGCTCTGAACGTTCCCAGCATGAATGATGCTGCCTATCTACTAATCAATGTGTATCAGATGTGTCAGACATACTGCCTTACAACAAGCCCAGGCCATCTTTTTGTTCTAGTTGGCAAGACATTTGGATATTCTGAAACTGTAGAATTAAAAGATGACATTGAGAACTGATCCAACTATTCCATATGTCTTTGATATTTTCATAAGGGGCACAAAACCCCCATCCTTCAAAATCTTTCTAAGTGAAATGGTGATGGTGAGGAAATAAATCATCTTGGGGGATGTGCTAATTCTTAATAGTTTATTTTCTACCAAACAACTTAGATGGTTTGCTAGGCACTGTCAGATATAAATCTAAGCTGCTAATCTAATGCTGATATAAATCTAAGGTGCAGACTAGCTTAGTCAGCTTCTTTAATATGTACATATTTGCTTTAATTGAGGGCATAATTTCAAATTAAAAATATAAAAAGGAAAAGAAAAAAAAGACACCATTGAAGCAAGGAATTTTTTTGCAACAGCTTTTAGAATGGCTTTGATGAAAACCTCAATTAAAACTGATGCATTCCCAACCTTTTTAAGTCTTGCAAGCAGACTGGCTACGTGTTCATGCTGCTCTGCTCTGGCGAGATCTTCTGCTGTCTTCCCATCCTGTTAAAACACGAATTATTAGAAGCAGTTCCTTCATTTTTCTTTTACAGATGGGCATCTGTAACAAGATGCTTTGAATTCAGAGTCTGAGAGCGAAGTCAACACTCCTCCCCCTGAATTCTCTCTCTCTTCTCGCCAATTAGAGGATGATAGTGATTTCTAGATTTTGCCCACTGAATAGATTTAAAAGGTCACAAAGAAGGGACACATCAGCACGTTGACTCACATGAATAGTAGGTGAATGTTTATTTACCAATGGATAAAGAATGATAGTGGCATATCAGACACTGGAGGATTCCAGAAAGCAAGAAGCTTGTAAGGGATGCAGTTTAAATTGCATCAGCAAGTTTAAAAGGAGAAGCAAAGCTACCTTCAGCATTCTGGTCATGCCATTTAGTTACCTACCTTTCACAGATCAGATCAGATCAGCAGTTTAATATTAAAAAGACTAAAAGAAAAATTGCCCACTACTTTGATTCTTACAGCTACCTTACGCTGTTGTATTGTTTTAAATTTTGGTAATAGGTAATAACTAATTCAGGAGTACTTTGCTTATTTCACTACCAGAGATAAGAGAATTAGAAAATATATCCACGAGCAAAATAGCAAGTTATTTTCCTATTCAAGCTTTCCTGAAAAGTACAGAGTATCTATACACTGGCATAGCAATAGGTAAGGAAAACTGACATATAAAAAAAAGGGCTTGGTTACAGGATCCATGAAAGCAAATTTTGCCCCTTTTAGTAATATTTCATCACAATTGCCAACTGGCTCCCTATATTGCAAATCAGACAGCCTGCAAGAGCTGATCCTGAATTCAAATGGAATTTGCAAGCATCTGCATCCAAAATTTTTAATCAATCTGACAATTTTAAAGTTGGTTTAGAAACTTCCATAAGGAGAATCCAACATGGTCCTAGTTAACACATGAACACAACAGATGTTTTGGGGCAATTTTCAAACATTTGAAATGATTGTATACTCCAGGAGCAGAAGTTTTTCTAAGGTCACTTAACACAACCCATGCAATCAAATTAAAAATAGACTACTTCCAAAATGGGCTTTAACCCAGAAAGAAGGCAAGGAATTAATAACACAGCCCAGTTACTTAATGGTGCTGGGAGAGTTAGCTTCTCAGAAATGGCATAATGAGAGAAGAAAAAGGCCATGAATTCTACTGCACTGACTCAGAAAGAACTGTTGATAAACTTTTCAGAACAGTTTAACAGCCTTATAGCAAACCAATGCAAAACTGAAATATTAAAATCACAGCATGCAAGTTCCTCTGGTCCTCTCCTCCTTTTCCTTCTCTCTGCCACCACACTGCTAGAATAATGGATACTTACATATATTCATTGTACTGCTCCTGCTAGATTTAGTGTCAGCACTATTTATTTTGTTATGTCCTTCAAACTGACCTAAACTAAAGAGGCAAAATGTGCTTTTATCTTGGAAGGACAGTGCTCACACAGGCAATTATACCAACACAGCTGTCATGACATAAATGAAGTGCAACAGCTCAAGAATTCCCCCATCACCCTTTTATTTTATCTCATTTCTACAGTATGTAGTAGTGCAAATACATATACACAATGGTATGTAACAAACAAACAAAAAAGACAAAAACAGGTGACATAGGAAATCTGTAAAGCATCCTACCAAGTCCACAGCATGCACATTTCATTACTATTAATATGGGATATGGCAATATACAATCCAACAGTTATCAAAAAGTGATTATTAAGAGCTAAACTTGTTTAAGCCACAATTCCAAGTTTATAGGCATTCTCCTCCTACATACGATCTGTGCTTAAAAGAAAAAACTGCAGTGCTAAATCTGGAGGAAAACAACACAAAACTAGTATTTTCTACCAACTGGGTAAAGCAAATGATACAGAAGTTTTCTTCTTTTCCGCCTCCGTTTCAGCCATCTCAGGGATAATTTGTTAAGAAAAGAACTCTGAAAAATGTGAACTCAACTAAAATCTAATGACAATATGTCTTCCTCATATAGAGCAGTAGTTATTTCTAAGTAGAATACATTTGTTACAGAGAGTAGCAATGTAGAATGATCCACTGGATCTGAATACAAAACATGATTAATTTGTTCAAAACACACATAATGATGTGCATGATGTCTATAATTTATCATGCACATGACGAAGGACACTTCATTCCTGCTGTGGGTATGTCATTAGGAGGATGTTTTTCACCTTACTGAGAATGAAAAATCCTTCAGTGTTACTAACTGGAAGTAGTGGTACTGGCTGATCTGACATGAACAATTTAGTTTACAAGGATCCTCGCATGCTAGTTCACTCATCCATGCAACCACACACCTCCCACCATAAAACCAGAACTTTTTAACCCTCTTAAAGTGAGAAAAATATTTTGTACATACAGTGCATTTGTATGTTTCTGAAATGTGATCTGAAATGACGTATATCCTAATGTAGTGACTCACTGTGTTTACAGAAAACACAATGATACATGTAATTCTTAGATGAATAATTATTAGGTGCAGATGAAGTGGTAGCTGTACTGTACCATAATCAGTTCCAATTTCAGTTGCAAGAAGGGAACAAGTTAACAAGAGAGATATAACAAATACCACTCATTGTGTAACACACAACAGCCTTTTTTTTTTTAAATTTCAAAATGTAATGTCCCTTTCTGACACTTGTCTATGAGTTCTTTTTCTGCTATCATTCATAAAAGAAGAAGAACAGCATCTCTCAATACTTACAGAGGTTAATGCTTCCACATTGGCACCAGTAAGGCAAAGGAACCGGACAACATCAAGAATGCCATTGTTTGCTGCCAGGTGTAAAGGTGTTCTTCCATACTGACATGAGGAAAGAAGTGTCACTACATTAGTCAAAGAAATTAACTTCAAATTTTATGAGTAATAATCAGACATATTATACAATTATACATACTGATACACAAGAAAGGTTCTGCAAAAACTGTAAGAAAAAGTACTTTTGATTGCAGCTTAAGCACAACAGCTGAAAGTACAATTGAAAACAAAGGCTAGATGACTATTTAAAAAATGGGGAAATAATTTTCTAGCTAAATCCCTTACAACTGGGGAGGAATCCTTCAGAGGTTTTTTTGACTATATTTAATAATGTCTTTTAATTCCAGAAAATTTGATTTTACTTAATTAAATATGATCCACTTAAAAAACACTAATTCCTTAACCTTTAGAACTCTGGGTTCTACTTCAATCCAAGTACCACTGAAGACTAAATATCTCCTCCTTTCACCAAAAGAAATAAAAGGAATGAATGAAAGAAGTCAGCATGAAATAATACATTTTTTTCACTGAAGAGGGAAAGTGCTGTATAGTATTGCTTTTCCAATATTTTCCTTATTCCATTTATCTCTTCACTGACAACAGGTCCTCATGACATCCACTTCTGGTTTTGCTTGTTCAGAGCTACTATCACAAAAGCTACCATTTATTCTCTACTGGTAGCCTACTACTACTTCACATTTTTCTGCTTTCAATACTGTTCTTCCTGTCTACAATCAGAAACAAACTCATAAAACCATTTCTTGAAAGAAGTATTTGAGAGCAAAGCCAGCTTTCTGACAACTGGAATCTGAAAAGGCACTCAGGCTCCTCCAAACCTTACACTTCAACTCAAGTAGATTCCTGCTTGTATTACGCTGTGTCCAGCAAGACCAGGGCAGTGACTGTCCCCCTGTACTTGGCACTGGTCAGGCCACACCTCAAATCCTGTGTTCAGTTTTTGGCTCATCCTGATAAGAAGGATGTTGAGGTGCTGGGGCATGGCTGGAAAAACTGAATGGAGCTGGTGAGGGGTCTGGAGCCCAAGTCCTGTGAGGAGCAGATGAGGGAGCTGGAGTTGTTTAGCCTGGAGAAAAGGAGACCCGGGGGAGGCCTTGTCACCCTCTACAACCACCTTAGAAGGAGGGTGTAGTGACCTGGGTGTTGGTTTCTTGTGCCATGAAACAAGGGACAGGACTACAGGAAATGGCCTGCCAGAGGAGATTTAGATTGGATACCAGGAAAGATTTCTTCACTAAAAGGGCTGTCAAGCCCTGGAATGGGCTGCTCAAGGAAGTGGTGGAGTCACCATTTCTGGAGGTATTTGAGTCATATAGATGTGGGACTTAGGGACGTGGTTTAGTGGTCGACTTGGCTCGGTTAATGGTTAGACTCTCATATTACAGTTATTTTACAACATAAATGCTTCTGTGATTCTATGATTCTAAATAAATGCATGTGATGTTCTACTGCACTGAATCTCTGAAAGAAACAGTGACTTCAATCAGTATTACATCCATGTAAGACAAAGCTAAATGTTTGGACCAAAGATAGAATGTTAATGCCCTGTTAATACAGGGCTTGCTTCTGAAGAGGAAAGTAGAAATTAAGATTCTCTATTTAATAACACTCAAACTCACCATTTCAAATTAAGAGCACTCTAAAAATTTCTCCAGAATACATTACTCCTAAAAGAATAAAAGCAAAAGAGTAACTAAAACCACAGCTTCTGTAGCCATGATCCCACAGCTACTGAACATTTGAAGGCTAATAATTTTCTCCACAGCATGCCGGTGGTGATCCCAGCTCAGCACTCTCCATAAACAAACAGGACAACAGCCTCGTGGTCCATTAACTCATCTTCTCTAAAATGTGCTCTTATCTGTGGATCTGGATTTAATTGCCTAGTCAATCAGATTTAAGCTGAGAAGCAGGACTGGGGAGCTCATTGTTTTAACTTTTTCTCATTAGATCGCTGATTATTTTAATTGTTGAAACCAAAGTGATCGCCCAATAATTTTCTTTATCTGGCTAATACAATGTAAGTGCTTTGGTAATAAATAGAAGCGTTAACTAGCAAAGTATTATTGCTAGAATACAGTAGAATAGCACTTTTCCAGAAAAAACCACAAAGAAGCTAAAATACCTGAATCAAAGAAATTTCAGATAGCAACACAAAGATTCCTATAAGTAACTTTTAAAGTTTGTAGCATACATAAAATTTAAATAGAGAAAGACATTCAGAGCTAAACATCAAGCCCTAAGAACCACAGCCTGTCAGCAGAGTTCAGTGGCTGACCTCGACCTATTCAAACTATATAAAGAAAATTTCCTGAAACAGCTCACTTTTCTCTTAAGGACCTCCAGGATAAAAGACACAATACAAACCTGTAAAGCATTATGTTTAGTTATCCCATACAGTGCAGCATGAGCACAACAGAAGCAACAGAAAAGGCACTAGTGTCTTGAACTTAAGGGATGGGAAATGAAATATTCTTTTTGGAAAGTGCTTATACCAACTACAAATTGTTTGGACTTTAAGCTGGCATTCATCTACCAATAATCACTGTAATCACCATTTTTAGAGTTACAACATTGTAGCAGAAAACATACTAGTCTTCAATTGTGTGTATAACTTAATGTTATATATGAAATCAAAGCCAGCTGCAATGCATTTCATCTGTTCTTTTGCACCTAGATGGAATCTGCATAACGCAAAGCTAAATGGCCAGGGAAGAATGTTGGCAAAACACACTGTGATAATTCACCTGAGTTATTTCTTCATGGATATATAATGATTTATACAACTAAAATAACCTTTGGTAAATTTATGAGATGAATCATTTAATACTCTGCATTTGGCCACTTTAAGAGACAGAAAAATCAAGGAAAAGACTTTTTCATAGCAGAGAACTTGAAAAGGTCATCTAATGCAACGGGTGAGCTAATAAACAATAGTTTGAACTAAATAGTTCAGCATACATATTCCATTTACCTTATTAGTGACATCCAAACTACAACTCGCTTCACAAAGTGCCATCACAATAGGCACATTCCCATCTTTGCAGGCCACATGTAAGGGAGTATTGCCATGTCTGTCTTGGAAATCAACAAAACATCCTTGACTGATGAGAGTTTTAACTACTTCTATTTGACATCTTCTTACAGCAAGGTGCAGGGCTATATGACCATCCTGAAATAAAGAGACAGCTTGTAAATGAGATTCAAATAATGCTAAAAATCAAAACATTTAGTAAAGTCACAGCCATCTCAAGTAAAAGGGTGCATCTCCTTGCCTCAAGAATCAAAATTGTTTTTAATTTGAAGGTGGAAGCAGGGAGGAGGTGCACATTATCTGTCAGAACAAGTGAGCCATGAGAAGAAAGCAGATTTCTGTTAAGCCACTGGTCTTTGCAGTGGAATGGATGAAATACAAATACACATTCTCCTCTAACAGCTTTCCTTGGAGGGAGAAGAGTGGTCAACAGTAACAATCAGCTGAATATTGTAAAGTCTAGTGTTTACTAGACAGAAGTTAGTGATGCAGAAGTCATGCAATCTGCTTTCTGATCAGTAACTTTAAAGACAGAGCTTTCCCTCTGTGGAACAATTCAAAGAGATGATGTAACTGGAAAAACAATTTAATTCTTTCAGAAGAGAAAAACTGTTTTCTCAACTTACTTTAATAACAATTTAGTTAATATTACTAATAAAGGGAGCTAAAAGGCTAGCAATACCAAAAATGCAATAAATGAAATTCCAAATTTATTAATTGGGATTACATCATGAAAGACAAAAATTAATTCTGAATCAAATAGAGTCATAATTTTAAATAGTTTTTGGAAATGGGTGATTTATCCAATCTGTAGTAATTGACAGCAAATCTATCTTTTTCTCTGAAGTTAACAGTTTGTTGCCAATTACAGAACCTAATATTCCTGCAATTTTTTGAAGAGTGTTACTCATGAGGTGATAAACGATATGACAGATCAGCAGAAAACCAATCATGGAATAAAAATCATCAGTTGACAACCTTAAAGATTATTTCAGCCATCAATAGGCCCTGTGTGAACTGCTACGAAAATTCATGTTGTGGAAAAAATGCTGACTTGCAGCACTCAAATGAAGCAATTGAGAGACACGTCCCTGTGATTTCTGGATAAAACTAACCTTGTCTGTTGCATGAAGGTCAGCCCTGTGTTCTGCCAAGCATTCCACAATATCATGGTAACCCCTAGCAGATGCTGTCAGGAGTGGGGTCTCCCCTTCTTTGTTTTTAATATTCACATTGCAACCTGCTTCACAGAGTGCTTTGGCAACAGAGTAGTAGCCATGCCAAGCAGCGCAGTGCAGTGGGGTTTCTTCTTCCTATCAACATTGAAAATCAAAACACAGTACTGAATCAAACCTCAGGAAGAACAATTCCCCACCTTAAAAATATAAAAAGATGGTATGAAATAAAAAAAAGACAAAGACAGTCTACTAAATAAGTCCTATAAAAACATATTGTAATTTCTAATGCTGACGTTCTAAAACCAAGAATAACTTCAGCTGACATTCAGTGGTTATTTTACCTTGTATGTCAGCAATCCTACTTTAAATCTATACATGCTCCTGAGGCTAAGTATCTTGGTTCTCTCACTTGAAAACAGACCTTTGTTCACAAACGAATTCTTCATCCTGTGTGCTGTTACTAACCCAGTGTCTAAAACAGATGGATTACCACAGAGATGCAAATCCCACTAGACCTGCAGTTTGAGGAAGGTCACCCTGCTTACCATAGCACATCCCAATCTTCTAGGAACGAAGATACTTAAAAACCTGAGTTCTTTAAAGACACATCACAACAAGCCTTTGAAACTGCCTGAATTTGGAGTTCAGTTGAGACTGAAGTACTAATCTGCTTTTTGCTTGAACCCAGGACACTTCAAGACATTCAACATTAATCCATTGTACATCAGAGCAGTTACGTGGAACACCATTAAAAACCTCAAATGTTTCACAAAAACATGCTGAAAGTAGCCCACTGAAAAAGCAGGGAGAATTAAAACCCACTGAAAGAAGTAGTTCTATCAAATTATAAGAAATAGAATCTGTACCTGGCAAATATCAAAGAGGAGACTATTGAGGCTGATAATAGCAGAGGACTTGGACTGTATTCAAGGTTTTGTAAAAATCTGAGTTTGAAGAAACAGACAAAGAGCATGTCCTGTCCTCCCTCAGCCTAGGGCTCCTTAAACAATGAAAAGGAAGTCCTAGAGGATGCAGCACTTGGGAGGCTTGTGGAACTCACACGCACAGAGTCAAATTTGGGTCAAATGGATTTTCTTTTTCTATTAAGCCTTTTCTTCCTTGTTTTCTTGCAAGAGTTCAGACCTCTAAAGAAACCCTCCTGAGACCTCCTCTCATTTTCAAAAATGAATCCTTGCCACTGCAGAAAAATTCTATGACTGCTAAAACCAAGCAGAATTCGAGGCAAAAACTAATAGCAATCTTTAGCTGAACTCACAGAGTACACACCACCACCCACACCTTCATGGAGTTGTTTCTCCATCTTTAAGCTTACATTTTTGAGAGGACCTGTGGTTTACAGCACTGGTTGGTTCTCTCAGTTTTTTATATAATCTTAACCTACTAAGATCTATCAAAACCTCCGTAATTCTGGTTTGCAAACATGCCAGAGGCTAAAAGTGAGACTTGAAGTTTTGACCATTTATATAAAGCCTTATTTCTTAAAAAAAAACTACAGTGTTCATGACTCACCTTGTCTTGAAAGTTTGGGTTGGATCCAATGCTACAGAGAAACTGAACCACATCCACGTGCCCATACCGAGCTGCCACATGGAGAGCGGTCTCCCCAGACTGCAATTATAGGAGAACATGCCAGTGTAATTTCCTGTGTCACGCCATGATATACACTGCCTGTACACCATGTACAGCCTGAATGCCCTGAATCCTGCACAGGATATTCCTCCTTCTCCGTGGCCCAGCCACACAGCTCCATCAGCAGAGCTTACAAGCTAGTTATATGTGACAGATACACCACCACCTGGCAGGTAGGCTATTTCTTCAAAGGCTTTTTTTTTCCAGAACTTACTTGCCTACTTTATTTGTTCCAGATCACAGCCATGATGGGGTTTCTGAGCAATATGATGAGGAAGCTGTGTGTGCTTCAATTGTGTTGAAACAGATGTCCCATTTCTATTCATAATATTTCCATATGCTCCCCCCCCCGCNTGGCGCATTTTGGTCACTATGTCTAACTATTCACAGTCCTTTCTTTTTTGAAATTATATAAAACAGAAATGGTACTTTTATTAAGAGAATAACCTCTTTCCTAGTAGCCTTATAAGGAGTCAAACAGCATTTTTCCTAAAGTACCTTGCCTTGCATTTGTTCCCTCAACAAAGCAAACTGTGTTTCACAAGTATAATTTCTTCAGTACTGGAGTTTTGGCTAGTATGAAATCATTGCTACCATGTAAAAATTTAACAGCAACTGGTTTCTAGGGCATATGTTGCTCGAATAACACTGCCAAAGACAAGGTAAGTGCTCATCATCTATAAATTGTTAGGCTTCCTTATACTCAGCTTAATCACAGTCAAATTTACTTGTCAGACAAAAGTGATTTTCAATCAAGAGGAATGAAAAACTGAATCACGATTTCACCCTGAGTTCCAATGAGAAATCAAATCTTCAAGTGAAAATTAATTTAGGTTTGTACTTCCCCACCTACCCACCATGTAGTCACCACATTTAACATGCACACTTGGCTAACATTTGTGAGGAAAATAATCAGTACATCCAGCTACTTTAAAGCTCTGTTACCACAGTCCTACATGTCAGCTTAGAAAATCACACTAAAAAAGCCAGTTAAATTCTTGGAACGATGGCACAGCTGAAAACCATTTCATTCAATGGTTCATTTCATTCTCTCTTTGCTAAGATAAAGTTATAGGAAAAGGCCCTCTGTGTAAAAAATGAGTTATTTTCTTACCTTATCCTTAACATCCAAAGGACATTCATTATCATTGAGAAATTTCAGAGTTTCTACATGTCCGTGTCGAGAAGCCCAATAGATTGCGTTGGATCCAGCCTGTCAAAAATATTTCATTTCAGATGTTGTTGAAAAAGTTAAAATCCTAATTCTAGATTTTCAGCTGAGGTACATGTGCACCTAAGTATACACAGACACACTGAAAAGCTATTCAAGCTTACATGAACACATTCATTAAAAAAAAAAAATTCTAATTGATTCAACAACCCTACATACCAACAGTGACAACAAAAATCTCTCTATGCAAGGATGATTAACAGGATTACTAAGTGTTTGCAAGGATAATCCTCTTCTCCTGTGTTAGGGAGGTCTTTGGAAAGAACAGTCATGAGATAAAAACCTTTCTTCTGCTTGCTTTACCAACTATGAGATGGAGAAGCAGACAGTTCTTGAAACTTGCTTTAATAGCAAGTTTGATACAGCACATTTGGAAAAAAAGCTTATTGCAAAGCATATCCTCCATCAAATATGAGTTTTAGTTGCAATATTCTCCATGGCTAAAATATTCATTTATAATTCTGTATTAAATAAAGTTAACCATTGTGTTTTAGGGAAATCATTAATTTGAACTAATTGAGGTGGTTTTGTGAGCATGAGCTACATTGTAAGATTAGTATCATTCACATTATTTCAGCTAATAAAGTGGATCAGAGGATATGTATTAGTAACAAAAGACACTGCTAAAAACTTAGTCTTATGTTTTTGCTGTGGAAGACAGAAAACAGGATCTACAGCTCAGAGTTTTTAATTTTCAATGCCACTTGGTCTGAACTACTTGTCTCCTGCTAACTGTACTAAAAAACTTATAAAGAGCCATTGAAAAGCAGAACCCCAACCTTATCTTGAACATCAATACGAGATCCACGCTTTAAAAGCAACTGAAGCATCTGAATGTTCCCACAGCCAGCAGCAATCAGTAGTGGAGGTGTTCCATGCTAAAAATTACAAACAAGCAAGAATGATACAATTAATTATTGAAGGATTAAAAAAACAGTGGAATAGAAGGCAGGCATTGAATAGCATTTTTAGATTTCTACTTTCAAATTAAGTCTTCAGGGAATATTGTTTGAAAATAATTATCCCTTTGTTAAAAAAAAATTGTTGCACAGCAATCTTCCATATTTTTGAGATGAATTCCTGATAAACACAGTAAATTAATGTTTTTTAAATTAGGAATATTAATGTTAAGGTCTTATTAGCCTTGTTTGGCAAGAATATTCCCCTTTGCAGTCTCTTTGCAGCTACCACACCACCTCAGACACAAGCTATCAGCAAATCTAGGAAAGCAAAATAGGACTGTCCATTTAAACAAAAAAATACAGTGATTTCTTCAGTGGTTCAAGACCCTATCACAGTAAAATAACATATATTTTACTTCTATACTGCTCTTCATGAATATTTCTGAAAATACTTTGTAATGAAAGTCACTATAACCACGCAAAAAAATGTGACTATGTCTTGAACCATTGAAGAAATCACTGTATTTTTTGTTTTACAGGACAGTCCCATTTCGCTTTCCTAGATATTGCTGATGCATTGAAATGTAGTGGACAAGCAATTTTGTTACTGAAAATGAACATGGCATGTGTGTTTCGTGTGAAAATGAAAATAACATGTTCGCATAACCCACTTCCGCAGTTTGCAGCTTCTGTCTCTGACAATGCTTTGCTAAGTCAGTTTTAGCAGACTGGTTATTCTTAGGTATTCTGCCGTCTTCATCAGCCACAAGAAACAGCAACTGCAGCCATGAGTGAAGGCTGATATTTGATACACCACAGCTCCTGACCATAGATTCGAGTTACCCTTTTGAAATGTCTAAGCAAAAAATCTCGTTTTGGGCTCCATTTTAATGGATCTTGAGAAGACTGAACATGAAAGCACATGAAAATTGCTCCTAGAAAAAAAGGCAGAATTTTTTTCCATTCCCTTGCCTTTTCATTTCAGGTGTTACATTTCTATTTTACAACCACACTGCTCTATTCAACAGGGTGGTAGCTAGTCCCCCACACACCTCACACCTCAACACAGACCCACACTACCTTGTTGGGTTGATTGACATCGTAATTTGTCAGAGATCCCAGAAGGTGCTGTAATCCAGGAACATTGTCATCATTGATGGCATGAATAATAGCTTTCATGACAAAAGAATCTTCCTCATCCTTGCAATTAAATGTGAAAGAAGAAAAATTGTTAGCTTTAAGAAAAAATCCATAGCTAAAAAGCTGCCAAGACATCAAAAAAATTAAAACCTAATTTTTAAAAAATATTTTTTGTAAAAGAGTACTTCAGCAGCAAGTTGCAATATTTCATTAAGCATATGGCTAGCATGTATGCATGCTATTTAAAAACCCACACCAAACCCCCCAACACGTTTTCTAGTAAAATACGCTTCCCTCTTCACACACAAACCTGTTCCTTGCTGAGATTCCACACAGGTTTCTTATATTAGGTGTATCTTTTTTTTCCTCATAGGAAAAGTAGATGGTAGATTCAACAGAAGCAATACTTGCATAAAATGAAATTATTCCATGCATACATGTGATGATTAAAAACCCAAGAGGTGCATGAATACTAGTTGAAGTATCGGGTTTTGTACCATCCACAGGAGAGGTGCTTTGGTCCAAGCTTTCATCTACTCAAATGGATCAGTTAAAAATCTAGAACCTAGTAATAAGTAATAAGCCTAGATACCTCTGCAGGTGCAACCTTGTTTTTCTCCTTGGCAGTAGAATTTCAAAGAGCTGAAATTCACAGAGCCCATTATTTGGTGTGCTTTTACCTCCTCTCTCCTGAGGTTTCAGATTTTTTAGGACACTAACATTGGGCTATAATCCTTTCTGCTGGAACACAGGTGTGAAATGCTGATCCAGTGTTAAAAGGCATACAGATAGCTGAGGTGAGGGGGCAGTGGGCAGGGAAAGGAGAGCAAGAGGAGAACAAAGGGCACAGAAGCCAAAAGATAAGAGGAGAAAAAGTGGAAACATGAGCATGGAGTTGCACAGGAGGGACATGGGGAAGATAGTTTGCATGCAAAGAACTTTGCAGAATTTTTGAAGTTTGATCCTATTAATGCACAGAAAAGATGATATTCCCCAGCTCTAAATGTATTAACACACATTCCTTGTTGATCACAGGGAATTTGTGAAGTGTGTATTAAAACTTGTAGAGTAAGCTAAGAAGAATGCTTTTGGATTTACCAACATTTGAAATTACAAAATATATAGCAATTGTTCTTAACTACTCAAGTCTAGTCATATCTAATACAACAAACTGAATACTGACCAATTCTGAAGTTCACCCCTTAAATAACTGCTTCTTGTGACACTGCTGTCTAGCATTCATTGGTTGGATTTAAAACAATCTCAATGATTTTGAATATTTGGTGGAAAAAAGAAAAAGGAATATAAGGTATATTATTTTAGTCTACACAATGATGATGTAAATGATGAGTAAAATTCAGATGACACTTTTTCATCACATAATTGTTACAGTACAAAAGAATCCTCATGAGTCAAACTTCAAAACCAAGAAATAAATTTTTGACACCAGGTATCAGCCTCAACATGATAAGTTAAATTTCAAGGTTTCAAGATGCAGAAGATCAAACCATGGATAACTGATCTTCGTAGCCTGAAAATCTATTTCTCTCTACGTATGACATTAGTTAATTATGCAAATTTCCGGGAGCTCAATATTTCTGTCAGCTAGAAACTGGGAAAGTTCATATGTGATAAATTTATAAGGACACACTTACCAGAGTATCATCACTTCTAGCGACACTCATGCTACTTCTGGACAAGAAAGATCTTGATAATCTTTGGCACAAGGATATTAAGCGCACTGATTGCTTTATAAAAATAATAAGAAAAAGGCTATATGTAAAAAAATGACAAAATTCTGATAGGATGCTATTGCAGACATTTTAAAAGACTTAGCAAAACAAACTGAAGTTTGACTTCAACACCCCATCTGCTTTTTATATTGAATATGAAACTTCAACTTTTGTTATTTATAATCCTGCAGAAGCACAAAGAATCCAGACACAAGCATTTGTATGCAAATCATTAACAAATAAGTCCTCTCAAATACTCCCATACTCAAGCAATTTATTCCCAGTGACAGAAGAATGTATTTCTTCTTCCTTCTTTTCCACTCTTAAACCTGCTGACTTTTCCCTGGAACAGGCAAGGCTACTGCATTTGTATGTCACCAGCATTTTGATGTGTTATTGAATGACTTACTTTCCATTTTCGTCGTGCTGCAAATTTCTTGAATTTCTCCATATTCACTGCAGAAGCTTTTCTGCTGAGTGCTTGCTGAGTGTCTTTTGGCTGTGAGCAAAAGGAAAATAAAGCTGTTCTAAAAAATTCCATAATTTCTGCATGTAAGACTCTGTCCCTCAGTGATGACTTCCACTTACATTATAATAGTACTCTAATCATACTGTAATAATAAAGTAAGTGTAAGCACATAATTTTAATATTCAGAGTCTAGTCTGTCATACAGATGGAATTTCTTAAGAAAATGTTGTAGGGAAAGCCAGACCTAAGAATGCAATACTAAAATGTCCTTTTTCATTTTAAACAAAAAACCCTTCAAACATCAGAGCATTCAGCCTTGTCCTTCACTTCCCTCTTTGACAGAGGCATTTGATTTCCAAGATAAATCTTGTCTTCTGGGAAGATTTCCTGACTGATTTTAAATGCAGTCAATCTTTGTTACAGTCTCAGTGTAATCAGCTGGATGCTGCTGAAAAATTACCCCCTCCCCAAAGAGAATCACATCCCACCTAAGCTCTAAGCCTGCATCCTTTCAAATTTTTCATGGGCAAATACTAAGCAGCAATGACTAGTGGAGTATACCGGATTTTGCATTTTATGATCCCATTCTTTAAGTCATTTTTATGGAGATATATATATATCACAGAAACATGGAAAGGCTTGGGTTGGAGGGGAACTAGTTTCAACCTTCCCTGCCATGGAAATGCAGGTAAAGATAGTGGTGGGAAAGGGGAAAAGAGGATATGACCAGTGGAATCAAAGACCTGGAAAGTTAAGTTATAAAGTAAAGTAAGAGGGTACAAAACAACCTCTTCTCTTTGCAGGAGTGTGGAAATTGGTCCAAGAGAGACCAAGTTGCACAATGCTTGCTTTAGTGGTTTAAAATATCATGTCAATACGTTCCATACCTTTCAACTATTTCAGATTACCTCAGCAAAAAAAACATGGTCAAATTTGTAGTTTGGCACATTGGTGTAGAAATGCCTGCCCTTAGATGTTGTATTATGAACTGGAGCAGTTGTGGCAGAGATAAATATTCTGCTAACTGAGTATCTGGGAAGTGGAATGGGATCAAATACCCACTGTGCATCCCCACATCCTGCGAAACCAATGGCACTGAATGGGTTTACTACTCACAATCAGAACATGCTACAGAATTAAAAAAAATAACTGCCAGGTAGAACTACACACATTAAGAAGAATGATAGGTGCCATTTTCTCCCTCTCAACCTAGCAGCTTTACAACAGCTCAATCCAAACCAAACACTGAAACACTGAAGAAGGAAGTGGACCACCACTTCAACTGCTCTCTTCAGCCTAAAGGGGAAGGACAGAAGAGAGATTACAGGCTATTTCTCAGTCTAAATAAGGGCATTAGAAGAAGAAAAATCAGTGTGAATTGGACTGGATTCGGAGACTGTGGGTTTGTCAGTGCAACGCTCTCTGAAGATTAGCTTCTCTGTCTGACCATGAGTTTAATTCCCACAGGGGGCTACTTCCCTTTGGCTAACTCACATATAGCATGTGTCAATGAAGCCCACATTCTGCATTTGCTAGCTTTCACACAGACAGCTTTCCAAAACAGCAAGTTACGTTAAACAATTATGACAATATTCCATGCTAAGGAAATTGAAAAGCATGAAATGAAGAATGATTAAAAACAGGAAAACAGAAAATGAATGGCATGCTAACCTTGATCCAAGGATGCAGCAAACTGTCTTGAATAGTCATTCTCTTCCTTTAAGAGAATAAAAGATAGAACTGTTTAATATATTAATAAAATACATACTGTTTTATGTTTATTAAACTATCATCTCCAAATATAATGTAACTTTAAATACTAGGAATCTACGTGCCACACAGAAGAAAAAACAACTCACTTTGGATCTTTGACTAGAAGTCTTCGTATAAAGTCTTTAGCTAGGGCACTGGTATTACTGAAGAATTCTTCTTCAAATTCATAATTCACAGCAGACACATTTGCCAGTGTTTCCTGTTTGGTTTCTCCAAGAAATGGAGATGCACCACTTAGACTGCAAGAAAGACAGAACATTCCTCTCACTACGTGTTGTAACACTGCTGCTTCAACCCTCTAAGATCAAAAACAGTAGAAAGAGAACATTTTTTTTTTCAATTTTAAGGCTGCAAATCTACTTTCATGAAGATACGATGTAGCAGGGCAAAAATCTTTGCTGTAATTTCAAAGGATACTGTGAAGATATAGCTGTAGGAAAGCCACCTACAGATTTGAAGACAGTTTCCCATGCTAGCTCAATGCTGATTAATGGTAATTTTTAAAATAATTATACTATTGCTTTTAAGATCATACAACTTGAATCATGATGCATAATTGGAATGGTTTGATTTGTAGCGACACCACCAACACCCCAGAGGATAGAATAA
Source organism: Polioptila caerulea (assembly GCA_013397295.1). NCBI lineage: Eukaryota > Metazoa > Chordata > Aves > Passeriformes > Certhiidae > Polioptila > Polioptila caerulea. The sequence goes on from VYXF01009294.1 coordinate 34,766, forward strand.
GAATTAAAAATACCAGCATTTGCAAGAAACATCCATAGACTTTGGTACTTACAGAATATAAGTTATTACACCAATGCTCCTGGATTGAAGGAAAAACAAACAAAAAAAGGATGAGGGAGAGGAAAGAAAAATAGATGGAAAGAGAGAGAGGAGAGAAAAAAAAAGGTTAGAACATAAGCATAATCATGAGAGATTTATTTCAAGTAAGATCCAATAACTTACCACATATCTGCTTCAAGACCAAGAGGCTCATAATTTACTATTTCAGGAGCTAAAGGAAAAAGCAGCAAGGTAAGTACCTAGTCAAAGAACAGGTGTAAGTCTCACTCTGAGTCCATGTATGTCAGAGATAATAAGCTAAGATGCCAATAGATTAATATACCTTAATGCAAGCCTAATTTGAAATGAAATGCTACAAATTGCTTATTTAAATTTCAAAATTTCCTGAATTTCACACAAATTTCATAATCTGTAAATAAGACAAGCCAAGCTAAGCCACAAATACTGTTTCACAGACTCATAAAGAATAGTTTGAAGAAACAACAGTTTTCTCACCAACAAACTCTGGCGTTCCGAAGATATTTTTGAATTCATTTCCAAAGTCAATTTTGTGTGCTAAACCAAAGTCAATAATCTTGATTCGAGGCTTTGGTACATTCCTGTCCAACAACATTATGTTTTCAGGCTTTGAAAAGGAGGAAGGGAGAGAGAAGAAGAGATTACACTTAGGTACAAACTGTGGACCAGTGTTCTTCAGCACTAAACTTTCCTTTTTACCTCCGTAAGACACTTGAATTCTGCTTCAGGCAGAGAAATCCTGTCTTTTTCTATTATGTTCTAACATATGCTAAAAGTTAACTACAGTAAATTAGGATTTTGATGCTGGAGTGCTATGATTTCCACAAGGCCAAGATTTTACTTCTTGTTGATACCAGAGTTGCAGTTTACATGTGGACTGACTCTAAGTGAAACACACTTAAAGATCACAGGCCTTGTGCTACAGCCATTCCAGTGCTGCTGGGAGCTTGCAGGAAACAAAACCCTCCAAACTAGTTACTTTGGTTTACATTAGTCCCTGAAAGAGGTTTCTTTCACACCACATAAGCAATCAGGGAGGTGTATCTTGTTGCCTTTGGATCTTCCAGGGAAACTCCTGGAGTGGTCCAGCTCCCAGATTTTAAGGCCCAACATACTTAAAAGGAAGGAAAAAGAGCAGGCTCTCCTGTCTTTTCTACCTTATTTTGAAATATGGACTTCACATTACTTTACACCAAAGATCTGCAAAGCCAGAATAAAGAAGATGAAATGTTGGGATTATCAGCAAAGGGGCCTGTTTCTACACTGCATCACTTTAACGAGCATACAGAACCAGCTACTTAGTCTCTATGTCCTGTTATGTCTGTAAGCTGGTGTGTTCTGAAGAGGTCCTGTAGCTACATCTATCCTGTTCAGAGTGCTAAAGGCTTCTGGAGTCATTAAGGACAGCTCTTCATCGTCACTCTTCTTTTAGTTTTTTTTCCCAATCTGGGAAAAAATGTAATTTTCTTTATTTTCTCCCTGCATTTCTGTTGCATACTTTTAGTCTGCAATACTGCTGCCTACTTTAATGCACAAATGTTTGGTATCCAGCATACCCAAGGATGACTTGTTTAATTACAAACACACTGGCAAAAATTTGCATTTCATACCCTAAGGAATACATTCCTGTCTAGATTTACAATTTTTTCTCTTGCTGACTGTCATATGAAGATCAAACATATTACTGAGGTGATGAGGATGAAACTGGAAAAGGTATGCTTACCCTGAAATCCTTTCCTTTGCCTACCTCATCGCCCTTTCAGAACTACATTTCAATTGTTATGAAATAATCATGCCTCCTTTTTCTCTTATAGACATAGCTGCCCACTTAAACAGACTTCAGGGAATGTTTAGTTGTCTGCCTCTAAAAAACAAAATCTTATGGGGGAAAAGATCCTGAAATTGAAAACATTGAAAAGCAGTTGCTAAGTTTAGATACAAAAAGCTCTGTTTTCCTTATCAAAAGGATGTAATTAACAACTTTTCTGAAAACCAACAAAAAAGCCACAAAAGGGAAAAAGACCAAAGTGGAAATCTGCTTTCTGCTCCACAAAAATCCCTATACTTAAATCAGTGCAGTTTCAATTAAGTGCCTAAAAAAAACCACAGTTGAAAAAGGCATCTAGGTCAGAATGTTTCACCCAGATCCCATTCACATTAAAAAAGATATCATGGTCCTCATTTTTATTTCAGGTTTGTTTTCTCAGAATGGTTTAATTTTGTCAGAAGGTGCCATTTCCCCTGAGGAATCTTACAGATGGGAACTATTTACAGTTCAGTAACTTCTTTCCAACGGCTGAGCTTTCCCCTGTCTATATAAGCTAGCAAAACAAAACTGTGGCCAAGATCTGCATGATGACTGATTTGTGGCTAGAATTACAAAGGATTTTAATGGATGCTGGTTAGAGTTGTTGGAGTTTTTATCTGTTCAACACACCTTAAGATCAAAGTGGGCAATTTGCAGAGAGTGGAGATACTGAACACCATTAAGTATCTGTTTGAGAAATTCTGTGGCTTCCTCCTCTGTGAGAGATTCTTTTTCAGCCAAGAAGTCGAAGAGCTCCCCACCTGCAACACTTGGAGAGTAAAAGCAGAGTTATTAAAGTTGCTTTAACTAGTGGGTTCCTTTTAGAATAGCTGTCCTTAAACCCTGAAAAGCTTCGAAAAGGATCCAGACGCTTTAAATGTTTCAAATATCGGAAAAAAAAGATGAAATTTTCTTGCTTCAATACCTGAAACAGTTAGTAACTCCCTCCCTTCCCCTGAAAAGAACACAGTAAAAGGAGTCTTACTTTCAGACAGAAAAATGTTTGGAAAACCCAAGCAAACAGGGTTAACAATATTCAAATTTAAATGAAACAAAAGCCTCTTACTCTCTGTATTCACATTTAAAAGAATATAATTAAATAAAAAGTAACAAGACTCAAAACATACAAAATAATAGGACATGACATTATCTAGAAAATAAAACATGAATTGGCTCATATCAGTAAAACATCAGATTTCTACACCATCATCGAAAAATAAAAAATTTAAAGCTTATTTTGAAATATTTATTGGCAGCTGTCCTACTATTTAGTTTCAAAACTCCCCAGAGCATTCAACTCTTGGAAAATAGATTCTGCTTTTGAAATATTGCATTATATGCAGCACCTATATTGTATTTGTACTCCAACATGATGATACCTTTTCTACAATGAAACGCCCTTAAGACTGTTTCCAGCAAGCACTCTAGCCCCACAGCAGAAAGCAAAGAGGTAAGACAGGGTACCTAAGCACATCTGGATTTTTGCATTTGAGAGAGAAAGAGGAATAAAAAGAAGATGACCCACTTCTCAGCTCAGTCAAGCAGCTCTTGACCGAGTCAACAGCATAAAGGGATATTGAAGTGATAGGAAATGGAAGTGATAGAACTACAGCTATTCCCAAATAATAGACAAACACATTTCAGCTTAAGGACATATGACTGCCCACTGTGGCAAACTGTTTTTCCCACCTGTGAAAGCAGGAGTATTACTTAGAAAAGTCTTAGAGATTGCAAAGATGGTCATAATACCCCCTGGTTTTTTCATTGTAATGATATTAAAACAAATTCAGAAGGTGCACCCTAATTTTTATTGCTTTTCTGCAGGGAAAGAAAATAATCTGTTAATGATTTAGAGCTCTGATTATGAAACATGAGGTGGTGATTAACATATAACAATAGGTAAATAGTTTGGGCAAATTTCTGGAAATACACTTGACTTCTTTATCATGTCTACTTTTTAAGAGACTTAATCTGCATTATTGTAATGCAAATTGCATGAAAAGTGTATTTTAATGAGTTCTTGGAGCTTTCATTGAGCTGCCTAGACAATAATGAGAGTATTGTTTTGGGTATTATTTGTGTTGTAATATTTTCTGCATGAAAGCAATTATTGAAACAAAGTGCCATTAAAATATAAGAATTATAGACTGTAAGGACGAGAGGTAATTTTAATGATTTTTTGTTGTTGTAGAGACACTAAAATGGAATTCCTAATGATTAAATCCAACTTGTTATTTTACAGAGACTGGTCAGAAGCATCTTCCAAATGGACACAAATGCATATTCTCTCATTGTTTGCTTCTGATTAAACAAAAAAAAAAAAAAAATCTGGCTAATGTCTATATCTCTGCAGCACTGCACTGAACAGTGACATTCATTTCCAATTATTGGGCTAAAGTTGGGAAGTAAGACAGAGAGTACTGTGGATTTAATTAGCATAAGCAGCCTGATAACCAGGATGCCTTGGCAAGAGCAAACAGAGCTTTGAAGATTGCAAGAAGATTGGATCAAGTCTTGCAACAGGGAATGAAGATGGGATTAAGTAAAAATGTTGCAAAATGTAAAAGTTTTTTTGTGTGATGTTTAGCTCGAATCAATGTAGTAAAACATTACTAGCCTTCTTAGAATGATATATAAGAGTATGTAGCTCACAGTAAAATCAGACTCTGATCATCTCCGTGTCCCCGTCTCTCTCTCAATCACCAGCACTAAAGGCCTTAGTGTCACGTGAAGTTTGCTTCCACGTGTTTACAAGTGGATGTTGGCTACAGCGGTTGAGTGGCTGTAAACTGGAGCACTGCCTTGCCACATGGAGCAGGCAGACTCACTGTGGCTACTGCCCCAGCCTTGGGCAGCTGTGGCAGCAGCCACAGCAAAACCAATCACCTGTATGCACTCAGTATGGTTTGGCACTGGGCTAGCTACCACAGTCTGGGGAAACAGAGAGGACGGATCCTCAGCTGAGCAAGAGCTTGTAAGACTGCATCTGGTCCTGCTTTTCAAGCAGCTGGAAACCCTGTAAAACAGCAAAAGCTCCTGCTGGTGCTTAAATCATTCGTCAGCCACCACAACTACAAGAGAAGAACTCAGGCAGGCATTTGCAGCAATGCCCTCCCCAAGCGCTGTGCTGTCCACCCTGCAGTCTCAGACTGTGACAGTGTCACACAGTCGTGTTACGCTTCATGGCTGGCAAAGCTTGCTCTTACTCCTTTTTTATTTTAAAGGCATGCAGTCTGTGAAATAGTCATCTATGATTATCACTGATTATACACATTCCTTATAGACTCTAGAAAAGAGATTCAATTCCTAAAGTTTGCAACTTTTCGAGATATCTGCATTTGTGTAAGATGGAAAAAGCCTCTTAGTTTCTTCTTATCTTCAATTATTCTGATTCTGTACTGCTGAGTACTATTCTTCTGTCTTTACCACAGGTTAATTGTAGTGACATTTCTTTAATGACACATCATAAGCCTTATCATTGTGTGCGATGAAACGTTATCTGTATTTCACAGATAATATACCTAGTGCTTGCAAATCTCAAAACTGACAGTCAGACAAGGTAAAAGGTTTGAAATGTTTTTTTTTCTTTTTTAAAACTGAAGTTTCATTAGCAAAAGTGGTAGATTTTTTCAATCTGTTGTGTGCTTCTTTGATGCTTAAGTACTGTTACCCTAAGTGACTTGTCAGCCCTTGCTAGGGGAGTAGGCGTGTGGGGAGGGACGGGCTGTAATGCTTTCAAAGTGTTGTTCCAGAAGCAGCTGTACCTCTGGTCTGTGGGACTTTGGTGTGCCCCCTCATGTTACACATCTCACTCTTGATGTCTAGGAGGAGATCCTGCGTGGGTTCACCTCAGAGAGGGGGCCATCGTGAGTTCTCCTGCTGGCAGCTCCTCAGCTGTGGGGGCGAGCTTGGGAAGCCGTGCTCTCCCCTGGAGTGCTGCCATAGCTGGCAAGCACAGTGCCCATCTAGCTGCTCCTGCTGCTTACTTATGGTAGGGACACAAAGCATGAAAGAAAAGGGGTTTTATAGCAAGGATGAGTAAAAGGTTACACTAGCACACATAAGGAACTTCACCTGGAAGCTCAGAAATGCCTAGCTTCCCAGAAAGGTCCCTCTGCGCCGGGCAATCTCCAAGGGAGGCCCTTCTCACACTTGTAAGGCAGTGACCCATGTCCCCATGGGAGCTTGTGTTTTTCAGCCTCCTCTTCATGCATGTCAGGAGACTGCTTATTCCTTACCCTTCTGCTGACACAGGAATATCTGATACTAAGCTGTACTCCCATGGGCATACAAAAACCCATGGTATCACTGCAAGGCAATCTTCAAGTGAGTCACGGAGGGTTAATACAGGTCCACACTCAACATATTTTACAAGTTTGACTTCCACAATTAATTGACTGAATTACAATGTCCTCAGATTTGTCAGCATAGCTGGGTTTCACAGATTTCATAATTGGATTATATATGTAGAATAACTAGATGATCTTGACTAGACTTCCAAATATCACAGAAGAAGCCAGGAAAGACACTGGCTGTGTAAGCTACTGCAGCCTTTACAAGTCTCCTAAAATGTTGTTGGTAGTCCTGTGCCTCAGCCAGTGTAACAGAGTCCCACAATATATAAACACTGCATGTTTTAGTAAACCAGAGTCACCTTCAAAAGCTGAGCCACAAGGCAAGGAGAAAGCCCCTTTCCACCAGTGTGGATATCCCATGTCACCTACAGAAGCAGTGTAAATCTAAAGAAGAAGGCACAGGTAATTCCATACATCAGCCCTCTTGACTGGTCTCTTTGAACATCATCTTCTACCAGGAAGTACACTGTTTCCACCTCCATTACAATAGCCCTTGTTTCTAAATTAGCTTTGGGGGTGCTGATGCACAAACACTCTGCTGAAATCTGACTGAAAACAGTCCATTGCATGTGCTTCCCAAGCCACGCAGACTTGCTCCCAGCCTGCCTTTGGGCCTCTACAGAGGGGCCCACACAACCAACATCTAAAAGACTGCTGCTCCCAACCACCAACTGGATAAAGATGCTTCCCAAAGGGAGTGGAGGCAAGAGGTTCACCAAGCACAAGTGCATCTTCCTGTAGAGGACTTTGGAGTATCTCTGCCTGGTATCCCCAGGAAGTACAGAGCTTCTGTCTGTTCAATTTTTCAGTGTGCTGGTAGGAATTACCGGACAGCTTCCTGATCTGTTCTTCTGTTTCCTAAGACAACTCTAACTACCAAAATGCCAGTGTGTAAAGGATGGACAGCAATGTATACCCACTCAGATTAACAGAGAAACTTGATTACAAGTCAAGTCACAGCTAAATTTCTTTATGGCTGCAAAACCTCTATGTTCACCTTCACATACTGTTTTCCTCTAAAGCATTAATTCATTAATGTTTCTGTATAAAACTCTTCTGTTTACATTTAAATCAAGTCATTATTTTGCAGTCATAATACATTGTCCAACTATCATGCTCAACTAAATAAGAATTTGTGCTTTGTGTCAATCACATCTTAATTCCACCTAATTCTAATGTAATATTGACCATGTTATAACACAGAAAGTCAAAAGGGTTGAGTATATCTATTTCATCATTATAACATGACTTGCTATATTGTTTTAAAGTAGCAGAGCACATGTTTTAAGAAGTATTTTGTATAAACGTTCTTCACTAAGAGCAAAGCTGGTGTGTGTTATTTCACTGATGCTTTGAGGCAGAAGTGCTAGCTTTCCTGAAATGAGAGAAGTAAATTAAAGCTTTCAGCTGACTGTACTCTTTCTCATAAAATGCAATAGTGGTAAAAGCATTTCCTAGCCTTCCCAAAGGAAGGTTGACAGATGTGATTGCAACCCACACACCTCCCTCTGGGAAATAAAATATATCACGCCCATGGAAAAAGGATTTCTGGATAGTGCTTTTGCTAGTTGCCAGGCTTTCTTAACTATGAAACAGAACTATCACCAGATCTCAGAGGAAGTCATTATGGGAACGTACTCAGGGAACTTAGAATCAATTAACCTTCAAAGTCAGCGTGGTCACCTCGTAATGACTCAGTCATATGCTATGATCACACTGCTCATTATGCAATAGCACCTAAATGATAATTAATGATTATCTAAGGATTTCTAATGAATTTTAAAATCTACAAATGAACCCTAAAACCTAGACCCAAACCCCTTGAAGAAACATTTATCTTGCTTAGCTTTCAAATCAACATAAACTAAGCTAAAGAAGCATGCCATCAATTTATTCCAGTTTTAAAACAGATGCAATTTAATAAATTATCTGGATTCTTCTCTAGTCTAAACATTTCTTTTTTCAACTTGTAAAAGAAATGTTCTCCCTAGGGATTCTGTGGTCAAATGTGTCTTGTACGTCAGCCAGTCATGCAGTTGTTAGCCCAAGACTAGACTCATATATTATTACTTCTGTTTTATGTAAGAATAAGGGGGTTTACATCCACTTCATTTCACTGCCTTTATGAATTGTGCAGTTACCAACCCACTCCTCAGAAGCACAAAGTGTACCAAACATTTTGAAATAGCAGAACAGGGCTGCTAGCTCATTAAATTACCCACTGGCTGAACAACATTGCACTTCAATGTTTCTTTATCTAGCTACCAGAAAAATGAAGACATGTTCCAGCATCACCATGTATTTTCATTTGTCCAGCTTCTATTAGAGACTTCAGCTGTCATGAAATCCTCTCTTAAGTGTGCCTAATTTCTTCATTTATGCTGAATAAGAAGCAGTGGCCTCAATGGCCAGCCAGAACACACGCATCAAAACCTGCACTATAATTTAAGCAGTGAAGTCCCCTAAACAGGGGGATGGGAGGGGGCTGAACACTCCTGTGAACCTTTCCTGTACTCAAACACCAGTGGTATTTATGTTTGCATCACTGAAGTTCCTGAAGTGCCCAGAGTCTGGATACAGCAGGTGGTTACCTTGTCCCAGCAGAGCACCTTAGTATTTTGATCTCATCTACAACATTCAAATTTAATATATGAGGAGTACTCAGGTTTAGCAAACGAGAGGGGCAATGATTTTGCCCAGGAACTGCAGCACACAGAAACAAATTCTCCCTTTGAGATGCGCTGAGCAGCTCTAGAGCCTGTCCTGTCAGTCCTCCCAAGCCTTTGCTCTAGCCTGTCTACATATTCTCTGTACAACTACCTGGGAGCCTGGAATTTAGGATTTTGAAATCCAAAGATGGCACAAGATCTACAAATTAGTGTCACAGGGTTTGCTAACCGCCTGTTACATCCCTGAAGCATGAAATATTCCTCCTTCAAATTTCTCTGCAAAGCCACTGGAGAGTAAGTTTCTTATTTACTTATGGGTAAAATTCACAAAAATCTCAGAGGTATTTCTACCAGAAGACAACTAAAAATTAAAGAAACCCTGTGAAGACACCAAGTTTATCTGGAAGACAGGCTATAACTCTCTTCCTGAACATAACTGTAAAAAGTTAAATTAAAACCCCAATAAGATAGAATAGGAATGTAAAGAGTTCACAGTTATTTGCTCTTATTTACTCTTTCATAATCAACTAATGAAATTTTCATAATTTTTACAGAGGATGTATCATCCTCTCCTTGCACTGTTCTGATTTTATTAATATTAAGAAACTACCAAAAAAGTAGAAAATCAGAGACAGTGTGATGCACAGGACTAAGTTTAAAAGAAAGTTTATGTTTTCAAATGAAGCATAAATCCTAGTATTTAATGCACAAATGCTTCTAATACTTTCAAAGCTTTCTCTTTTTAAAAAATTTATTAAACAGAGATACATTACTCAGAACCATGCTACAAAATCTAACTATCTTAAATTAGGATTTCAAATCCAGAAATGAAGCTGTTTTTTTTTTTTTTT
>VYXF01009294.1:44574-57529 GCA_013397295.1 Polioptila caerulea
AAGCTGTTTTTTTTTTTTTTTTTCAGAGGAAAGTATGAATACCTAACTCCATCCAGAGCTTTCAAGTAAAATGAGTCAGGTATTGCTATTAATCCGTTTTAAAAAAAGAGACCAATTGCATTGCTTTTGTGAATTCTATGGAATTACTAAACAATATAGGATGAAAATATTTATTTTTTGTGTTGCAGCAAGAAACCATAACCAAGGCACCACAAAGAACCACAAACAGAGCGTATTTTACGTCTGCAGTCTAAATAAAGACATAATAAAGTGGAAGAGAAAATAAAATGGAAGAGAGAAATTATGCATCCAAGGCCAGAAAAAGGGGAACCGAGTAGGTGCAAAACATGCTTGAGGAAAGAAAATAATTATCACTGTGCAGAGACATCTGTGATTTCGTCTGTGAAGTCTGAAAAAATGATGGCTTCAGCAGAGCTCACTAGAAATAGCTTAGTACTGCTAACATATAACAGACTCTAATTGCTGCAGCTGGATAGAAAAACATGCTATGAAATTCTGACTAATTCAATTATTTTTGTGATAAAAGTAAAAAAAAAGAAAACTATTAAGGTTTTAAGTTAGATGAGGAAAAGACAGTGGCTTCCAGTTTATATTAATATGCATATTTCAAGATGATGAAAGAGTCCATAGAGTAGAAATTTCAAAGGTTATTTCCAAGTCAAGAAAGGAGACACTTGTCATTGAGACCTAGAGTATGAAAATACTTCTGAATGCTCTAAATATACCTAAAGACTGCAATAAAGTAAGCTTCTTCAAGGATATCTCATGCTTGTGCATGACTGCTGATTCTTTTGAGGAAGGATTTGGTTTTAAAAGTTTCATCAATTAAATGTTTCATAGAACTTGAGTTTTTTGATTAAAAAAATCAGTTTCCTGATATAAGGTAGTTGAAAAAACAACTTCTAAATACCTATGTGGATAAAGTAGCTCTGTTTTGTATTCGGTGCTGTGAGGACCTACTTGCCCACTGCAATAATTAACCAATATTAATTAACTGCCCACATATTCCTGCATATAAATCATGACATTGAATAGAATCAGGGAATGGTTTGTGTTGGAAAGGACCTTGAAGATCATCAAGTTCCAAAGCCCTGCCATGGGCAGGGTCACCTCCCACTTCACCAAGCTGCTCAGAGTCCCATTCAACCTGGCCTTGAGCACTTCCAGAAACGGAGATCAGAACTTCTCTGGGCAGCCTATTCCAGTGCTTCACCACCCTCACAGTTAAGAATTTCTTCCCAATATCCAATCTGAATGTATCATCTTTCAGTTTGATGCCATTCCCCCTTGTCCAGTCAATTGGCCACCTCTGAGAAACTGCCAGTTAGTAATGCAGAAAAATGTTTAGGAGGCTGTATGCAATATAGCAAACCTCTTGCTGAAGTAGAAAATAAAAATCAATAGTGGATGGGCCATACACCCTGTTGCCCTGGGTGCATGTTGACATATGGCAACAAGGGGGCAGTTGCAGTTGCTCAGTTATACAAAACTGTGTCTCTGTGTGGTATAACTGCCTCATTACAGTAGTCAGAACAGAATACAAGCGTCAGGAAATAAACTATGTTCTAATCAGAACGGAAAATGGGCACAGAGGGTAGATTCTGAGGATAGCAAAACAGGTTATTTAATGAGATTTCAGCTTTATTTCTGTTCATATGAAATTGTTCTGTAAGAACAAAGACTGTCAAGAGGGTAGGTCCCTAGGCAAAATGTGAATATTAGAACATTAGAGAAAAAGGATTACATATTTAATGTCTAAGCATGCAATTAAAATGACAATCCTGTCTATTCAATAGCTTTATGTAACATCACAGTGATTTTGAGAACTACAAAACTTTGTAGCAGTTAGCATATTCAAGTTTACAAAGGGATTGCTAACGTCATCTTTTCCTCTTTGACTGTATAAATAAATAAATGCATTATCTTTGTGATATCCAAAACAGCACTTCTTCAACTTTAAAGACTCACAAAGCAGTTTGGAAAAGTGAAAAAAAACCCCAAACTCCGATTGAAGCTATATAGGGATTGTTCACCTTGCAAAACAATTACCTAAATTCCAATGCAAATAATTTGCTGAGCTCCATGCCATCAAGCTTATGAAGTACAGAGACAGTAATTCTTCTGCTCAATGGACAGCCGTGCGTACACACTGACACACACACACAGCAACCTCGCTGCCAAAAGAGCTCCTATTCCATGTGTGAAGTGGGGGTGGGTGGAGTAGTCCCATTTCTCCTACCACTGCCATGATTACCAAGTCTCCCTCACAGCATTCAAGTAGACACTACCCTGATTTCATCAGGACAGATTTCAGAGCAGAAGGAGCTGCAGAAGTAAAACTGCTCTGACAGTAAGGTTATGGAGCAAGAGAACACGAGAGAGAACACAAGAAAAAGTAGGGAGAGGAAGAAGCATCACATTAATCTTACTGCATATTCACGTCACACTTCAAAGAATTCTGAACAAAACCCAGAAATAGTAAGAATATAAGGAACTTTTACTTTATACAGGATGACAATTTAGTCTGGAAAAAAATACCTGTTTAAATTATCCAAATTTGGCAAACTAACACAAGTGTATGACTGGAACTAAAAAACCAGGCCAGACTATAACTATTACAATAATGCTGGACTAGAAGTGTAAAAATATGTTTGCAGAAACATAACAAAGTAGTATCATGCATATATAGACCATAGAAAAAAAATGGAACTCCAAAAGCTACTTCTCAGTTTTCCTTTTAAAACTATACTGTAAATCTACATGCAACACTCTAGTATCTTTATAAAGTGGAAATACCATTTATCAGAGCTAGTAAACAGGAAGACAAAACCTACATTAGAAAAACCACAGGAACTGCCAAGAAAAAGATACAAGTGCTGCCCAAGATTCTGGTACCGAGTCTTCTGCTTCCAGCAAATTCTGACTCTAAAGCAAGGTTAACTGATACTGAGCAGGTATGGCAATAATAAAGTGCAAGGCATGCCATCTGCATAAAGATATGCACATTCCAGCAGCAGGCACTGACAAACTCTTAACAGGTGACTGGTGCTTAACTCCTGCAACTGCAGTCTTTGAGGAACTGGAAGCCAGACTTGAAAAAATGCAGAAGTAGTCTCTGCTGATGTATTTACCTCAATCTATTAGCACTGACATTGGGAACTGAATCAAGATGAAACAGAGTGAAAGTTCACTTCTCATTTCAACAAGGGAGAACTGGGAAAATTCTGTTCTATGTGGGTTAGAAAATGAGAAAAAGCATTCACTAAGGCCACTTTATACCAACACAAAACACAGAATCTCTATTTTCCTGTGCTCTGATCTTCAAATCAGTTTATTTAATGCCAGGCTATTCTTCTGGATCCATAACATCAACAATGATTAAAGTAAAAAGCAGAGAAAAGAAATCCTAAATATGCTGATTTTTAAAAAAACTTCGTAGTGCATTCAGAGTAAAAAAAATATGCGTAGAAATCAGGAAGCTGTAACACTGACTTAATGAAGGCTATTATCTATTTTCTTTTGGGGTGATAAGGAACGTCTATTAAATCATAAAAGCCAAAGAAACAAATATTCTCCTACTTGTCCATGGGTCTCTAGAGTTACTTACAGCTCCAGAATAAGAATGACATCTGTTTTGTTCTCATAGACATCATGAAGGGTAATCACATTAGGATGCCGAATCTCTTTCAGTATGCCAACTTCTCGCTCGATATCTTCCCGGCTTACTCCACGACGGCTGGATTTTGTTCTCCTTTTCTTGATGAATTTTGCTGCAAACTGCTGACCAGTACTTTTCTCGCGGCATTTTTTCACTACGGCAAACTGCCCACTAAAAAAAACAAAACAAAAAAAAAGAGATGATGAGTGCTCAGTTCAAGGAAATTTAGAGTTAGGAGTAGCCTGTTTACTGTGGTGGAGAAAATCGGCTTTTAACTCTGCTTGACCTAAGTATATTACTGTTTTTTATGCCATCTAGAATAACACTTGGAAAAAAACCTAGAAGAGGAAAGAAAAGTAATTCAAGATATGACTTTTGCATCACACAAAATGTACTCATTTCAGCACATCAATAAGTAAAAGGTAACACCCTATCAGTGAGGACCACTAGATTTTTGACAAATATGTGCACTGGGGATTACTGGGCAAAAGTAATGGGTTTTGGATTTCTCCTCCCATATGCTTGTTGAATATTTTTTTCTTTGTTCAGCAGTAGGGACAATTCATAGTTTCTTACAATCTACATGATTTGTCAATAGTCACTTTATTCTATCCTCAAGCTTGCTTTTAAAAAGTTTTTAAAACAAAACTGGGTTTCATGACACTGCTTTGGATTTTTAAAGCACAGTAGTATCAAGAATGACAGTTACTGTATCATCTTGTTAAGTACAAGTTTGAAAATGAGAAAGTACCAAGCTGCTGAGGAACAAAACCTGTGTTTGTATTAGAAACCAGACGAAACTCCAGGAAGCTGCTGACTCAAGCACACTATCATTGATGTACAAGCCTGTTGCTAGGTGTACACACTGATCTAGATCAGAAATCTCCAGAAATGTTGACTTAAAGAAAGAACAGGATTTCTAAAACTGTTTTTTCTTCTAAGTTTTTCTAATCTCTTGCTGAGTATTCTCATGAAATCTGCTCCTGCTTTTTTCACCATATGAAGGAATCTTAAATTACAGAATGATGTAATACTAATGAGAACATTTTTTGAAGTTAGCCTGTCCTGTTAACTTGAAGAAGAGCTGTTCTGTAAGGCAGACTTAGAACAGCAATTAAATCAGAGCTAGCCCTAATAGGTTTGACTACTTGAACAGCCATATAACACTCAGAGCTACACACTTCATGCCACCATTACTGTGCTGATCCCGCACAGTACCCTGAGTGACACATTGTCTTGAACTGGGACACGCAGTTGGGCAAGGCTAAATGACTGTCACTCGCAGAAGGGCAGGGCAAAGACAGGAACTCTCATGTGAGCTCTTAGAAAGACACTCTAGAGTAGCCACCACCACCTGGGAAACCTTTGACTGCAGCCATGGTTAGTGAGAGAAGCAAACTTTGAGAGGAGTCTTAAGTAGACAGTCTTAAGGTTTAGATTTATTTCAGCATTATGATCACCATTCAAGTTTCATTCTTCATTGTTTAATGAAATCAATTCATGGACTTGTGAGAAGATGTTATGCTGCATGAAAAATAACTTTGCCCTAAATTCCACCCACTCTCAATTCCGCACAAAGTTTTCAAGGATCAGATTTGCCGTATGGGGACCCCCACAATATGCAGTGGACAGAGCAGTGCTTCAGACCACACCACATCCTCTTTCCTATCACACACAGGCTGGAACACTGCTTCACTTGCCCAGACATGACCTGCTAGTGCTATCAGAGATGACCTTTGACATGGAAGACATTCATGCATGACTGAAAGAGAAAGCACAGACCGCTGGAATACTTGTGTAATCCTAAACCAGTAGCAGAGAGATAAGCAAGGAGTCCTAAGGTCATCAGCCTTCTCTGCCTGGTTCAGTCCAACTCCACAAGAACTGAGTCTGATCTCCAGAGCCTGAGAAATCTTGCACTGCCAGAGTAGAGGTACTTGCTCTGCTGAATTGAAAACAGAGCCTTTGGAGCTCTTGCTTCCAGGGAGAAAAGCAAGGGATTGTCTCACACTCTTCCCCACAGCATGCACATCTCCACAGAGATACAAAGCTTTATTTAAAAAGAAGTCAGTGTTGCAGAAAATTAACAGTTTCAGAGAAACAACAAAGTGGAGTAGTAGACAGATGCAGACATCATCACAATTCCAAACAGCTACTCAAACCCATGGATCACATGGAAGTCAAAAGCTGCTGTTTGTCTTTTGACCACCTCGCTGACTTTCCAGCTAGAAGTCTAAAATGCCTGACAGAGGAAGAAAAATATTACTGCTTATGATTCATGCATAGGCTTGAATGCTGCATGGCTAACATCTTTCTTATGGATGCTCAGCCTCTAAGTTTAGCAAAAGCTACTGCTTCTCTATGGAAAATCAACAAAACAAACAAACAAAAAGAAACACACCTCCCCACTCCCTGCAATCCCTACCCAATCCCTACAATGCAAATTAAACAAACGCAGAAACAACAACCCCCAAAATATAATATTAAAACCAAAATAACATCTAACATCAGCTCAGGATGAAAAAAGGAAAAACATAAATATGAACAACACAGACATATAATATATTTTGATATCCAAGAAGATTTAATTATAAAAGTTGTTGGGGATTAAGAGTTTTCTGTGTTTTACTGACATGATGATTTTTACATAGTATTATTGATATCTGAATTACGTCATTCCCCAAAGCCACTTCATGCTTTTGATGCCTTTAAAGCTAAGACTGTTTAATCTTATTTTGGCAATGGTTCAACTATGACGTTACAGCATGAGGTCGACCTCCTGGAACAAAGGGGGCTACATAAGACAAGCAGATCTCCTCTCATCTGAGAAATGTAATTTATTTTTTCAGCCTTTCACTGTTTTCTCTGGACACAACAACCTGTTGGAAGGATGCCCTGATCTATCACTGTTCAATATAGAAGTGATATCAGAAGTAAAATACATTGTTTAAAACACATGACTTTAAAGATTGGTCTCATCCATGGTTTCTAGGAGGTGAAGCTCCAAAAATCTTTGACACTGCTCAAGACTGTAAGAAACTTATCAACTAACAAGTATCTTGAGTAAGTGCCAGTTTTACACCAAATAACCTTCTTATTGTTGCTGTTGTGGTATTTATTCCGCACACAACTGCACAATTAGCTGTTTGTTATTAAACACTGTACACCCAGATCACACTTAAGCTGCAGTCAAAGGGGCTGTTTCATGCCTGTGATCCCTAAGCCACAACATTTTACAACTCTCTCTAAACTCCTGTTTTAAGAGCATAGATGTGTAAATCAAAAGATATTTACTAGGCTTCCCCTTGTAGAACTGCAGTGACAAGCTGATATAAATCAGCTTTGCATGGACTAACACTCATGGAATATCCAGTAATATCTTCCCACAGATCTGAAATTTTCAGATTCAGTGTTCATTCATACAGCGTTCATCAAAGCCAGAAAAGTCCTTTAGTTTTTAAGTTCCCTTGCCTTTGTAGTTTTGATTTAAAGTGCATAGAGTTCAAAATGGCATAGACTGCCATTTTAGAAGAAAATTACACTAACCACCCTGCACTCCCTCCCCAAAATAAACCACAAATTCACACTTCATAAAGTATCTGACATAATTTTTTTTCCACGTAGCAAAATCAGGTTAAAGAGCAAGGAAGGATAACAGTTTGATGCAAGAACAAATACTCCTGCTAATAATAGTGATTTGTTTTGTGATCTTGTAGTCCTTAACTCAACCAGCCCTTAATTATTACCCTAAACCTACTCCTTGTGGGACACTTGGCATATGTCCACATCCAGTGATTTTTTTTAGACTCACTTCAGAGCAAGTACTTACCCATTTACCTGATCATGACATTTCTACATCCTTTTTACATCATGAGACACACTGCCCTTTACAATAAATGTATATATAAGAAAAAGTTATGGAGATAGGGGATGGAAGCACCAATAAAGCCCCTGTATGTCAACCTTTATTGGTCCTTGCTTAGTGGGATCACAAAACAACTACTCATTAGCATGAATTAAGGGAAGTTTTAAATACAGAGACATTTGATTTAGAATCAAAGGGAAAACACAAAAAAGTACTTTCATTTTTCCACAAGGATGGTGACAATGATTAGGTGTGGCAGACACCCTGTACTCCTTCCCACTCCCAGCCATCTGCACCAGCTCTTCCCAGCTAGTTTGCTCTGTGAGGAGTAAAACTCTTGCCCAAAGAACCTGGTGAAAGAGTTCTAAGCTGGACACAGAATTCGTCAAGTAACCCCTAGGGACCAATCTTCTAGTAGTTATTGCCACAACAGGTCAAGAATGGGGCAATTTTCCATGCTATCTTCTGAAGACTGCATTCCAAAGTTTAATGGGAGCCAGAAATAGGAGTAAGGAAAAGGCACTAATTTGCCATCAGAGTAATAAGATGCCTTGGTATGTTTCTGACATATTTTCTGACATTCTGACACAAGGCATTTTTCTCTTACTTAGAAATTTGATATTCAGTACACAACTCTGAAAACTCAATGTACTGAAATTCAACTACTTTTACTATTTGTTTGGCTACTTCCCTTTTTAAAACTACACTAATCCAACAGAGATTTACATAATACTACTAGATTAGCCTATGAAAGAAACTGCAACTCAACTATGGGGTCACTTGTTTCCTCCAACAGAACACCTATCAGCAGACTATACATGCTTCGGTCTTTCCTCAGAGATCTGCTGCAGGGAAGGCCAATGGACCAGGGGATGTCCAGCCCCAGGAGCATCCCAGCATTAGTCAGCTCCATCAGCAAACACTGCTATCCATTACCACTGTCTGTCACCAAAGGCATCTGACCTGCTTATGCTAACAAGGTTAGCTCTCTCAAAACTCGCTGGTGAGGCAGCAGTATCCAAGCCTTTTCCAAAAAAAAGGAACACTTGTCCACAAACTTGACCACTTGGCAAGGTGAAGGAACAGTATCTATATACCTGGTACCAGAAAGAGCTGGAAGCACCTGAAGCCTATTAATCACCATAAACTTGTTTCAGGCTGCACATAAACAGTTATAGCAAAGGACACGGTGGCCATAGCATAACAGAAGATGTAATTTTGGGGGTCACATGTAAAAAGCTGTACTAAAGAAAACAAAAAAGAGAAGTTAAACATGATACAGTATTTAAGCTGAAGAGAAAACACTCCTGAAATTCTATAAGTGACTGGGCAGAAGAACAAACCAGCTGGAAGCTGATGGTGGATCACAGAGATTACTGTTAAGAACTGGCTTTTTCAAGTGCTGCTAGTACAGAAAAGCAAACAAGGGTTTGACTAGATCTGACTGTGGAACAATAAAAAGTTGAGTGCTGCAAGTACACAGGCAGGAGAGGAACATGTGTTAGGCAAATGTGCAGTACATTTCCAAGAAGTGCAGAGTTAAAATGAACTTGTAATTTACACCCACCAATATAATGCATGCTGATACATTTTCCTTAGAAATATTCTGGAAAAGCAGCAAAGGCTAAAAGAACAACAGCAAGGAAGGGGAAGAAAAGGGGGAAATCAGACTGATTTATATAAAGCCCCAAGTGTCTCAACACCTGGTATTTCCTAGTTCTGATAACTCCCAATTTCTGAATTCCTTATTATGCACAGATGAATTTGTACACTTATAAACTCCACATCTTTTAAATTCTTTTTCTGTATTTCTGACTTAGAATAAATTTTGGTGTCTAATTACCAAGTTTCAAAAGTACACAGATTCCACCATAGTGACTCAAAGTATGTATGTGATGCTAAGTTTGATTATCCTTCACTATGAATACATCAAATATTTAAAGTTATTTTACCAAAATATGCAAACTGTAATAATTCTTCCTTATGTAAATATTTTAAACTAAAAACCCCAAACTTTCAAAATTATCTCTATTATTACTGTATAATTTATTTAGATACCTTTTTTGTCTCTATAGATCAACTGAAACTTCTGTTGTACTACCTATTCAAATACAGTTCGAACAGTGTAACTCTTCACTTAAACATTAAATCAATAGAAGCATTTTGATAGTATCTATAACATGACAACACGAAGCTGCCAGAATTTCAGGTTTCAAGCAGCATAAGAAGCAGGTGGGCTAAAGTCAAATTTTTAAGCATATTTGTAAACTAAACTACCTACCATAACTGTGTAACTGAAGTCAGGTTGCACGATGGACCAGAAAATAAAGAATTACAGTGCTGTGACTTAACCCCAGGTGGCAATGAAGTACATCTTCCCAGCCCCTCCATGGTGTGATGGGGAGGAGAATCAGGAAAAATAATTAAAAATTCCAGGGTTTGGATAAGAACAGTTTAATAGCAGCAATGATGTGAAAAAAAAATACTAATAAAACCCACAGCAATAACAATAGCAATGGAAAGGAGAGAGTGAGAGAGAAAGAGAGAGGAGTAAAACCCAAGAGAAAGAAGAAATGCACAATACCATTGCTCAGCACACACCAACGCCCAAATCCATCCCCCAGCAGTGACTGCTCCTCTCTTATGATAAACTCCCCTTGGATTGTACACTGTGTATGACTTTCATGGTATGGTATAACATGGCCCAAAATTGGCCAGTTTGGGTCAGCTGTCCTGGCTGAGCAAATGCTACCAGCTTCTAGTGCATCTGCTGGCTGGCAGAGCACGGGAAGCTGAAAAGCCCTTGCCTTAAGGTAGGCACTGCTGAGGAGCAATGGAAACCTCAGTGTGCTACCAACATTATCCTCATGCTAAATCCAAACCACAGCACTGCAGCTACTAAGAAGAAAACTAACTCTAGTACAGCTGAAACTAGACACAAAGAAGTAGAGAATTTGTCGAATCTATTATTTTCTCCAGCATATTAAAACTTGTGCCTTATATTTTTGTGGTTTGGTTATTTTAAAAACAAGTCATCATGCCTTTTAGCTATGTATTTATATCCTTCAGAAATCCTCTTGTGCTGTCAACCTCAGTACACAACACTGATGAAATTGGAGGTTTCTGTTGCTCTGCTGATTTCTGTAATTTCATTAGGTTGCTAACAGACTTCTCTAGATGTTTGCTAAGCTTACAGAAAAGTATTTTCTTTACTATTTTCTCAGATACACAGAAGGGCCACTAGTCCTAAGGGAGGACATAAGAGCATGATAAAAAAATTTATGACAAATCTAAATAAGTTATCTCAGAAAAACACACATTGTTTACTGTTTTTATTATTATTTCTTAAATGTTTCATATTGTTCCAAGTAGTGGTTGAAAAATTTTAGAGGGATAGTTATATTGAAGATGGGGAGGAAGAGAAAAAGAGATGAAAAGACCAGAGACAATTACTTTGTCTGTGTACAGATATGCATGTATATGCAGTTCCTAGTGCTACCAAGTGTTTTAATTCCTTACTGTGAGGGCGGTTTATCATAGAATTAAACTGCTTTCTGTGCCACATATTTAAAAATGGCAGGTGCCTGCCACTGCCAAGAATCCCTGTGGAGCCCGTTTATCCATTTATGGATTTGGTCAAGACCACATCTCACTGAACACAGCTCCTCAGCACAGTAATTAGTAAAGGGTGAGCAGATTAATCAGATGGCTCTGGCTGGCTCAGAGAGAAGGGGGTGAAGAAAGACGTACTGTGCCTGTATGTTGAAAGCAAGACCAAGCATGCCTGTACAACTTTCCATTTCCTTTCCCCAGCACCCTCACCTAAAGGACTGGCATCTGCTCGGGATTTTCTTATTCTACTGAGAGAACCATGATCAAGTTTTTCCAATATACTTAATGTCAAACAAGTTAAACAGTTGGAGAGTGAATACATGCACACACCTGTGCATACATTTGCTGAGCTGGAAAGCACTTATTAACTAGTACAGTCCATCAGGCAGAGATGAGGCTCCTGTATCAGCAATTCAGCAGTAAACATCAACTGCAGATGACTGAAGAATTCTTCACATTTACAAATAAGAAGCTTAGAAAAAATGCAATCTCGCAATTAGGCTGAATTTCATAAAGTAGAATAAAATACAAGTTTCAGCCACTTTCTGTGTACTTATAAATATGCACAGTATCTCTGTATACATTATGGTGAGGATTTTAAAAACAGGATAAAAATATGAAGGGGTGATATGTTGGGATTATATTTTGTTTACTCTTTATTTCATGCACTCTATATTGTGAAGTGAATAGATATTTGATGGCTGCAACATTTTCATCTTGCTGCTGTAGTTTGTCTGAAGGCTAATGCACAGCCCTTGCCAAGTATGGCTGCTATGTAACCAAAGGAGAATGCAGTCCTCTCTTTTATCCAAGGAGAGTGCCTTCACAATTTTTTCCTTTTGAAAATGGTTTAGTTACAATTCACAGCTCAAAACTGAACAGGATTTCAGTGAAATCCTGTGTTTTGACTAGATTATACCAATTCCACCCATGGAGCTACAAGTAGATCTGCTCAGTGTGATTCCCAAGGGGTGGCATGTGACCTTGAAGGAGGGAGAAGAGTGGAAGGAATTACAAAAAGTAGAGTCAGAGATGCTTTATTATGTGATTCATGGGCAAACAGTTATGAAAACACTCAAAAAGTGATGTGAGTTCTGTTTGTGTACAGAGGAAAGGGTTAAAAGGGAAAGAATGGCAAGGAAGATGGTGGATTCGCTCAAGCTGGGAATGCCAAGGCCTGGAGAATAAACAATGTGGGAAACCATATGTTAGTTTTACTGCTGTTTATCCTCTGTCTGTTTGGAGAAGTAGGATTTCTGTGTAGAGATAACATAGGTGTTTACAGAGACTTGTAGGCCCTACCCCAGACATGCTTGAGCTCCCCGTTGGGAGAGAGATCAAAGCAGAGACCATAAAAACCCAGGGAGATCACAGCATGGGGCTGAGCTGCGCGTGCTCAGGCCCTGGATCAATGGGCACAGCAGCAGCCCTGCCACCCGCCAGCAGTGGGCTGAGCCTGATGGTGCCTGTGCCCTCCTCATTCTGTCTCTGCTGCCCAGCCTTGTTCCAGGATCCTACACTTAGCAGGGTCATTGAGTACATTCATTCTTTGCACTTCAGCTGTGGTTTCTCGGCTATTCTCAGTCACCTGCGTGCATTGATTCATGGTTCAAAACAGAAGCTATTTGTATTTTCCTTATAGTCCAACTCCTTGATATTTAATTAGATATGGCTGAACTGTGGTTTGCTTCACCACTTTAAATGAATGTTTAGGTGAGTCATGATGCATTACACATTAACAGAACTATAGAACAGTTTGGGTTGGAAGGGACCTTAAACATAAAGTTCCAACTCCCCTG
>VYXF01009294.1:57629-73661 GCA_013397295.1 Polioptila caerulea
TTCTTGTTTAATCACTACATGCCCTTGTGAAAAATCCCTCTCCAGCCTTCGTCTAAGCCCCCATCAGGTATTGAAAGGCTGCTGTAAGGTCCCTGCAGAACCTTCTGTTTTCCAGGCTGAACAGCCCCAGCTCTCTCACTCTGTCAGTATATAGCCTGGCATTACAGTATAGGAACAAGTAAACGATGTTCAACCACAATATAAGAAAGATGTTCAGCTATTAGAGAGTGTCCAAAAGAGGGCCACAAGGCTGGTGAAGGGCCTTGAGGGGAAGCTGAATGATGAGCAACTGAAGTCACTTGGTCTGTTCAGCCTGGAGGAGACTGAGGAAGCAGTTACAGCTTTCTTGTAAAGGGAAGAGGAGGGGCAGGCATTGATCTCTCCTCTGTGCTGCCCAGTGACAGGACCTCCAGGACTGAAGCTGTGACAGGGGAGGTTGCATATCAGGAGGGTGTTTGGGCACTGGAACAGGCTCCCCAAGGCAGTGGTTACAGCACCAGCCTGACAGAGTTCAAGAAGCATTTGGACAATGGTCTCAGCACATGGTGTGTTTCTTGCAGATGTCCTGTGCAGGGCCAGGAGCTGGACTCAGTGATCCTGACAGGCCATTTCCAACTCAGCACATTATATGAATCTAAGAACATTATTAATGTTCAAGACCCTTTCAATTGCCAAAATAAAGGCAAAGATATTAAACTACAATGAAGCATTAAAACAGAAACGTATCACAAATTTAATGTAAACAAATCATAAGAACATCACCTCTGAAGAATTTATTTGCATTGAACTTAAACTTATCTCTATTTAAAGACACCATTGTTCAAAAGAATGAGGAAGGAGAATATGGGAGTTACAGCAAAGAATGGAAAGCTCTGTTTTCCAATATGTACAGTATTTCAACAAATATTTATTATCCAAACTGCCACACAAAGCATGTAATTGTGAGACAGTCAAGGCTTATGAAGCCATTTCATAACTGTTTAAAAATATTAGACAATGAAGTTTACCTAGGACTTTAAATAAGAGTCAATATCCATAAGCTCAAATTGGCAGGTAACAACTCAATAATGTAATAGAAATTTCACTAAGTCCTTTGGAAACCACCTGCTCAGAAGAAAATGCTGTGCAAGAAAGATGCATCTTAAAGCCTCTGATCAGTCCTTAAGCTTAACCTTTGATGCTGCCTAAATTTTGTATTTCTATATACTTCACTAGTTAATCTTAAATTCAGATCAACATTTTTTTATTGACTTTTCATCTGTTTTATGGGCAAGAAAAACTTTCAATGACCCAATTCCCCTCAATTCAGATAATTGTAAAATTAATTTGATTTCTGTTTTCCCAAGTTGTCTTCAAATTTCTTATGGCATTCAAAATGACCTTTATAATTTTCTTTTTCATATTCAATAAAAGAGGGATCTATAAGACTCATGTGCAAAGTAAATGAAAAAACCCACACATTAAATCATTACCTTATGATCAAGACATGACACAACTTCACACAAAATGCTATGTAAAAGTATAAAACTTAATGCCAGTGAATACACTAGAAGATTTAATAAATCACACAGAATTCTTCAAACTACTTCTCTGGGTAGATTTCTTCTTTCTGATACAATGGAATCATTCTGGGAAGAACGTGACGATTCACAGAAATTGCTCCCATCTGTTAAATACAATACTGTGTCTGCTTTCAAATGAAGACCTTTGAATAAAGTGTTTTGTTACTTTTAACACACAGCTGCCACCATTTCATGCATTTATTCCCCCTCCTGATTAGAGATAATGGTAGGGGCAACAAATCTGGCAAGTCTAAGATTTAAAAGCGTTTGGAGCACAGTACCTCCTAGTATTCCCTTTCCTGTCCTTTCCCCCACCACTGTGGTGACTGATTCCCCAGCTAAAATACATGGGATACTCTAGCCTTGCTCTCCCTCGTCACTGTGGCAATGGAATCCTTTTCTGTGCAATGTGCTCCTTTTCTTCTGCTGTAGAGTTTGTAGTCTTCCTCGGTCAAAATTCTGCCATACAAATGAAACACCACTTGTTTGCCTTTCCGTTTTTAGTTAAATTAACTTTTGAACAAGCTGTATGGTTTCTGAGGCTGTTTATCTCTGGTGTTTACCAGCTTCAGTCCTCTTCATCCCATTCACTATGCTCTTTTAATACAAAGGTTTCCTTCTAATGATTTTCACCAATGTCAGTCTCCTGTATTTATTTTCCTCACTCAGCTGTCTTAATTCCAGATTTTTTTTAAGACCTCCACCTTCATCTGCAGTTTCAGCACTTGCAAGTAAGTCCACCTTCTCTTGTACCATGGTCTTCAAATTATTGTTGTCCAAAACCAGGAAAAACTACAAAAACTCCTAATCCTTTTCACCTCTGCTCTTATTGCTACTGCTCTTTCCTGTATCCTTACACATTCACCAGCATGGTGGCCAGGTATTCAGATCTCTTTCTGAAGCTCAATTAAATGAATCAGTACTCCCCACAAAGTCTCTCCTAATGAGAGAAGAATGAGAGACATTTGGAGAGATGTCCTTCTCCAAATCACCCTCTTGCTGCCTACAACATGTTCTCTGCTTGACACTTGCTTTCCTTCCAACTCACCTAGCTCACCTTCACAATAAAATGGCAAAGCACACCAAAAACATAACTGAAAAAAACCTGACCAAACCCAAACCACCCTGACAATTATGCTTCTGATCTGGACTAAACAGAGTGCTGAATCCCAATATGATGTTCACACTGTCCCAGTACTTTTAATATTCAGTAGAGCTTATTCAGTATGAAGACAGAAATAGTTCTTCAGAATTTATTATGCTCTCAGCTGTGGATGTATGAAAAGGATGGGGTAATTGCATGTCCAAGCTGACACACAAAGTTTTAAACAAATACTTTACCCTTCCTAAAAGGGGAATAAACAGTAATCTGAGTTATTAAATGAAGCTTCTACATACCTCATTAAAAACACAATTCTGCTGCTTTCAAGCTTATTTACTCCTTTTTGTTTAGATAGCTTAATTATTTGTTAGAAGTCTTTTAATGAATAAATAAAAAGTAAAAGCATATATACACAAAGACTAAGTGGAACTTAACAGTTAAACAGATGTTAAACAGTTAAGCAGATGGCACATAATGCAGTTACCCATCAATCTGCCACATGGGTAAAAGGATTAATCTACAAATCTTGCTGTATAACCAGCATCAATATAGAAACTGTCTCCCCCTCCCCTACATCTTCCCCTTCTCACACGTATTAAGAAAAAAAATCTGTTTCCTAAGCAGTAGTATTTCAGTGGGAAATTCTTGGACATTTACCTACCCACTTGCTTTTGGGTCCAACTCAGTTCATTTTAAGTACTGCATATAAAGTATAAACCTTCTGAAGTTCCTGCATTTAATAAGATATTTCACTCACAGAAATTCTGTCATGTATGAAGTTTCACATTTCTTTTCTAGCTTCAATCCACTATTCTTCTGAAGATGTATATATAACTCCTTCAGGTTAGCTTTAGGTTTTTAAATTTCCTCTCTTTATCAACAGCCTCACCATAACTAAACTAAATGGCACAAGTATCCAAAAACACACCAAAATAATTTTTCTTAGGATTACTGCATGCATATAGGTCTAACTCTGAAGATAGAGAAGACTGCTGCACCTGCATGCTGCCCAATCTGAGAGCATAGGATACAGATTTAATTGCTGGTGGGGGGAGAAAAGACAGTGATAAACATTTAATTTTTCTTTTTATATAGCTATCTTCTAGCCAAATATCCATAATTGTATTCAATCCCTTTCCTTAAAGGAAAAATAAAGCCTATGACCTCGCAATTCAATCTATGCAGCTTTCTGTTAAAATATGCTGAACTGAAGATCACTGCTTGTTATTGCTTTGATACTGGTTTTGTTTAACATGGAAATACATTCTTTTAGAACTTTGTGCTACAGAAACAATCACAGCATTCTTGTGAAAGTAATGGATGAAAATCATCAGTGCCAAAACCAGCTTACTTCATTAAAAACACAGTGTTCTCTTCCTTTGGTAGGATTTGGAAGTGCTGTTGTACAGCACTAGAGAGACAGCAAATTTGGAGCATGACTGCTGAATAATTACATGGGCCCAGGTTAAGCACGCATTTTATTTGCATAAGTACTCCTTGTGGAACAAGAATGAGGTTTACAGTTAGACTTTTAGATGGAATTTGTGAAGACAGGAAAATATCCAGTTTTTGGAGGTTTGAAAAATCTAACTTTTTCAGAACTTATATGAGAAATAAGAACAGATCACTGAAAATTAAAAAGCTTGTATCAAATTAATATGAGAAACAGATGCATCATCACCTTATTCATCTACTGGATCTCTTTCATCGCATGAAATAAAACACCAACACTACCACTATCTTTTAGGATTCCATCCATTTGTGTTCCAGATTCTTAATAGACTACACTTTCTCTCAAAAAACATCAAATATTCCTTACATGTTTTTTAACATGATTTCTACCTATAAGAACTTACTTTGACTCATCATAAAAAAGCTAGCATATGCATTTAGTTAAGAAAAGAGTATTGAACATTTCATTTTTCAATGTCAGTTATGCAGAGAATACCATTAACCTTTCTTTATATTTACAGGCATCTGAGTTGATCTTTTAAAGCAGAGAAATGGATTAAGTGATTTCTAGAGATGGTTTATATGAAGAATAAAGCTAAAGTACAAAGGTATCCCACTTCTGCAACTGGATGCTGTACACAGAAGCTCTCTCCTGTGTGTAAGCTTTGACCTAACGACCACTTCCATTTCTGACTTCAGCAGTGGTTTGAAGTAATCAAAAGTCCATGTACCTACTTCAATGACCTTTATGAAAACCAGGAGAACTATTACATTGAAGGAAAGGTTGGAGACTGCTGTAACTAATTTAATAGTGCAAGGAGTATGCTCAATGAATATTACCAGTTATAATTAACACAACTGAAAAAAAAAGTTAAAAAAAAGTTGTAAGTCCATATCAGCATTACTAAAAATAAGTGGCTTTCTAAAATACAGCTTCTTGGTCAAAATAAAGAAAATATTTTTTCTAGGCTTGGTTTTTACTAAGGAGATCTGTCATCCAAACAGTTGTGTATTTAGAATTGCTAACATTACTGCTAAGTTTCACTTTCTACAGTAATTCAGTCAGTCTCCAAGAGATTCTAATGCATCAATTCCAGCTCTCAGTGCTTCAGCTCTTCCTACTCAGATGAAGAGTTAGGCATCAGAATAAAAACATATTCAGATGGACTTCAGCTAAACAGTCACTGCAGGCTGCAGTTGAAAGCTTTTCTTCCCGTTACAAGGACTGAGAGAAAAGGACTGCACAAACTACAAGGAAGCACTTTAGAAATTATGGTCTTAATCAAAATGCACTTCTGTAGAATTTCGCAGTGTAGAATTGTGACTGACCCACATAACCTGACTTTGCCACACACCCTTGTGCTTCATAAGCAATGGGTAAGCAGTACTGCACCAGAGATAAAGCAAGTGCAGTAACTTGGAGACATTTGGAGGAAGGATTAAATGTGTTTAAATACAGCTTCGAAATAAAGCAATTATTTTTGAATTAATAAATTACTTCGTAAATGGATCTTCAGTGAGTGTATTTTTCCAGAAATCTGGTCTTTTCATTACAGCGTTCAAACAAAAGGGTAGTACCCTTGTAGGGAGCAGTATCCAAATCTATCTTGCCTAAGTGTTAGGTTTAATAAGCAAGGAGTTGTGAGCTTCTTTGCTATTGCTATCACCAGCAATAGTCCCTAGATTCAGTTCCTCATCTTGCTTCTACGCAGGAGCCCCCTGCATGCAAACTGAAGATCAGCAAAGCCCTGGAAAAAAAGCAGAACCAGTTACCCAGTGGCATTTCAGTACTTCCAATGAACTTTTCCAGCACATCAGTTCCCTCTCCATCCTTCTAGAGGTATTTTACTGCATTCTCTTTGCTATTACAACTTCCTCCAAAATTAACTACAAATTCACTTCCTGAAAATGTTAACTCTTTACTTTAAAGATTTCAGAGGCTCAGGGATGAGCACTGTAGATATGCTGGAAGGGTGCAAAGGGCTTTTAGTTGATTTTAACCCTGTATCAAAGCTGTAAAGTTTGAAGAAAGGGTTTGGAAAGTTCTTGCAGCATATGGTATTCTAGTCTAAAAAAAAATGTCCACAATTGACAGCCTGCTTTATGGAAGATATATTTATTGTAGTTACTACATAGTTTTGCACATGGACATAAGAGGCAAACAATCCTGAAATATTTCACTTTCCAAAACACAGCCTACTTTGATCTTTGATTTTCTAGACACAGACTTTTTCAAGTTTTCAAATATTAAATGGCACAAATTCCTGAAATTTTCTTATACCTGTTGCCTCTTTGACAAAGGAAATAGAAATGACACAAACTCCACTAGTGCAAACAAAGGTGTAATTAATTTTTGCTGAACTTTTTGTTAGAAATCCAGTTCACAAAGGCATTTTATTTTGGCCTCGGGAATGCAAATTCCATTTACGCATTTCCTTCCTTTTTCTGTCATTAAGCAACAATTATCTGTTTAAGTTTCATCTACTCGAAACATTACCTGGAGCAAGGTTTCCCTTAGCAGGCACTGCTATTGCTTCTTTCACAGAAGCCCAACTCTCTGACACACACACAGTGTCAGAGGACCATGTGCCTTGTGACTGCTTTCTGCACAGACCCCCTGTGCCAGCCTGCCTTTCCTACTGCCAGCCACCAGCTTTCCACTCCAATACAAATTGTCTCAGGGAGGCCAGCATAATATGCTCTCCCCTGGCAACAAGCTTAATTTTTTTCGTTTTCATGTTAAAAAGACAAAGAAAAATGGCTATGATTGGGGGTTTCTCTTACCTGTTTACACAGGGAAGTGTCAATGAGGAGCTACCAGAAGGAGACCAGTGTGGCAGTACGTTTGCCACAAATGGCCTTGCAAAACAGTGTGATGAAGAACAACAAATTTTAATAGCCCTTTTTTATTCTAGGGAAAGAGATCTTTTAAGAAGGATTTATTATACCGGATAAGAAAACCTGTGCTGCCAGAGACAGAGTGTGGCAAGTAGCATTTTCCTGTTTCACCTCCCATAAGTTCTCATGCCCAGCTAGAGAAGGCAGCAGCAGCTTCTTGTCAGGAAGTCAGCACTCAAACGTAGCTCCATGAAGCCAGGAGACAGCCCAGTGTTTTGCAGGATGGCTCCCTTCCTATCAACCGTGCCTCAGTAACGTGCCTCAAGGACACTTTGCACTTCTCCATTGTTCAGCGCACAAAACTCAAACCAGGATCCTGCTATCCCACTACACTACCATGTTTCTGAAACTATCCTGGCTGCTCAGTCAATTTCACCAAGTTCCAAGATGCTGGATGCCAGAAACAGTTGCTTCTTCCCTGCACCGATCAGGTTGCTGCTGAAGCAGTATCATCCTGGCAGAGCTGGGAGACCCGAGGCAGGGCCCTCCTCTGATGGAAGGGGATGCAGATGGGGTCAGTATCACCTCTGGATCACTCCCTTATGCTGGGACAACTGCTGAGAGCCCAGCACGCACCACAGTGTGGAAAAAAGAATTTGTCTGGCAAGAGCCAAGGGTGCAGCAGGAAGCCCTTCACAGGCACTGCTACCCCACTGAGACCACTGCCCTTGATGCCAGGAGGCACACACTTGGGGATCGTCTTTATTTATATGTAGTTTGGGAGTTTGGAGCCAAAAAACCAACCCCTGTTTGCCCAAAGAAAGTAAGATACCCCAGGGATGGCCTCCCAGGATGTCTTGGTTTCTTAACTGTCTGTGACTATCTTCTACTTGGAAGCAACGTGCCTCATAGCATGTCAGGGAAGGCAAGTGTGCTGGTGTGCAGTTCAGGATTCAGGATGGACTGTCTGTCGCTGCAGGAAAGACTCTTTTGTTATGGCAATCTGTGCAGTACATTTACTCTAACCAGCTGTGAGCAACC
Organism: Polioptila caerulea; assembly: GCA_013397295.1. Classification (NCBI taxonomy): domain Eukaryota; kingdom Metazoa; phylum Chordata; class Aves; order Passeriformes; family Certhiidae; genus Polioptila; species Polioptila caerulea. The sequence goes on from VYXF01009294.1 coordinate 65,625, forward strand.
ATGTGGCTACTCCTTAGTAGCCACAAAAAAACTAGAGACACTCATGATCTTGGTAGACTGTCCAGAAAACATAGGGGCACCCAAGTTTGCATCTCCAGAGCAACAATTGTATGTTAAAGTCTACCTTCCCCTCATAGGTCAGGTGTTTCTCTGGCAGCAAGAGCTGCTTTGGCCTCACAGCTTTCTCATGGCTGAATGCCAACAATGTGCCGGAAGGAAAATGAGTTCTCGGAGGCAAAACAAAAAAAGATTGCCAGAAAATACAGACTGCTCTCTTCCTGTTTCCTAGAGTGAAATTCTTCTAGCAATTAATGAGTTTGCACAGGTGTTACTCCAAGTGTAACCATAAGACTGTCTAGCTGGCAAAAGTGATAGTGTGTTGGTGGTGACAGGCAGAGAGCTGAGCTCAGCTGCTGCAAGCACACTACTGCAGGGTTGGCAGTCAAAAATCAGCTTGTAGGCTTGACATGAAAATCTGTCAAATGGAATAGGGAATCCTCCAACATCTTCCTTTCCGAAACTGTACAATCACATAAAAAGTCAGAAAAGCTTCTGAATTAATTTTCATTGTCTTGGCAACACCACCAGTGAGTCTCAGCTGTTTTGTAAACAGCTTTTAGGCTTAAATTCACTGCCATTCTCAATGCATTCACTCTGTACAACTGAAGATATTTTTTTCTCTTTTTGAAAGCTTTCTCAAAACATGAAAATAGAAAAGAAAAAATCCAAAACCAAAAAACAAACCAAACAAAATTTCAGCATCAGAGAACATTTATCTCAAACTGTGAATCAAAAACATTTGAGTAAACAAGCTGAAATCCTAATGTGTATGCATCTAGGCTTCCCCTTGAGAGCAAAAAAGGCAAGCATAGGCATTGCTGCAAACAGCCAAACACGACCTTTCTCAGGGATGCAAATATAAAGTGACATCACCATGAGTATCAACACCTCCCAGCAAAAGCTCCTCAAAAATCCAGGTCCCTTTGGAAGATGCAATCCAGTAGCAGCTGCATGGGACAAGTTACCAGGCAGCTGGAAGACACCCCTGCACACAACCATTTCAGGATGGTGCTAAAAGAAGACAGTTTATCAGAGATGGGAAGATGGTAAGATTAAAGCAGATGACAGAAGGGCTTGAAGCGGTGCCCACATGAAAGGGAATGGCACAGGGTGAGCGGGCTATAGGAGCAAACCACTAGCATTGCCTAAGCACAAACACAGTGTTCTCACAACTGCAAGAACAGGGTCACTGGAGTTACAGAGAGCACAAGGAACACTGCCCTCTTCTGCAGATGGTACAGGAAACCGACAATCACATGGAAACCAGGCAGTCACCAAGAAACAGTCATTTTTTCTGGCCTCACATGATTTTGGGTGCTATAATGCTGAGACTCTTTCCCCCTTCTGCCACATGACTAGCAGAAGGAATAAAGTTCGGTCAATACCACCAGGGTAGTATGGTGGTAAAAATGTACCACCAGAACCCCAAAAAATGAAAGCAGGGATGATCACAGCTCTTTTGAATTTTAAGCTCTGCTCCAGAGTTAAAGCAGAGGGGCAGAATCTCCTGCCTCCTCTGCTGCCCACGCTGCTCTGGATGCAGCCCAGGACACGTTTGGCTCTCTGGGCTGGGAGTGCCCATGGCTGGGTCATGTCCAGCCTCTCACCCACAGCACCCCCAAGTCCTTTTTGCCAGGCTGCTCTGCATCTGTTCATCCCCAGCCTGGGGACTGGTACTGGGGGTTGGTACTGTGGGTTGCTCTGACTCAAGTGCAGCACCTTGCACTTGGTCTTCTTAAACCTCATGAAATTCCCAATGCCAGTTCTCTCTTGTCCAGGTCCCCCTGGATGGCATCCTGTCATTCAGGTGTGTCAACAGCACCACTCAGCTGGGTGTCATCTGCAAATTTCAAGAGGGTGCTCTTGATCTCTTTATGTCACTAATGAAGATATTAAAGAACAGCCATCCCAGTATGGACCCCAGGGAACACCACTTGTCAGTGATGTGCATTGGGACGCTGAGCCATTGATCACTACCCTCTGGATAAGCACTTCCAACCAGTTTAAATAAAGGAGTTTTAAATAAAACTCCTTTACTATGTCATCTTTTCATCCCAGAAGACTATGGATGTGCAGCTTAAATGCTTGGGAACCTGAGCAGGAAGGCTTGTACAGACAATAGTGATGTTGCATGCAGGACCAACTTTGGTGTCTCCAAAGGAAAAAAGCGATAAATTCAACAGCTGCTACATTATGATCAGATCAAAAGGCCACTTTATGGCTCCACCTCTGAAATAGTCCTCCAGGCAGATACAGAGTAACCTTCTCCAACCAAAAACACAATGGAATCCTCATCCCAAACACCTAAAGCTGCATTGCTTAAAAACAATGCAGCTACTGCAAATGGCAAAGAAGAGACTGTAAGAGACCTTTAGAGACCTCTCAAAAGCATGTAAAAAATATGAAATGCAGATGAACCTGAAAAATGTTAAGATATTGACATTAATTCTTTTCTCATCTTCCCACCCTGTACAAAACCAGTACTGTCCAATTTTCAGAATGAAAATTCTAAATGTCTACAAAGAAATTAATTTTTCCATCACATACTTATGAATAACTAAGATAAATATTAATAATTAGCAATTTTATAGTTAATATAGGTAAGATTTCACTATAAGATATCTTCTGATGATAATGATCTCAGATTCTTTATTGTCTTGTGACTGATTTTTAAGCCGAGGTGTTGTGGGAGGGGTTGGATTTTTCTTTTTTCAATACTCCAATAATTTTGTTATTTTGTTAAAACAGTTTTGTTAAAACTTTAAGAAAAACGCAACACAAAACTCAACCATCAGGAATTCACTGTATACCAAGGTGAGCTTGTTACTGCACAAGTCAACTTTCTGAGGAAGAAAACAATAGGCTAAAAGCACAGCACAGGCAAACGAGATACTTTCAGACTAAACCTGAAGATGTTGTCAACCTTTCAACATCCTGGAAAATCTCAACTCCTGTCTGTTTATTGAGTGATTAAGGACAGCATGGTGCATTTTGACACTTGGAGATAAAGTCAAGGAAAATATCCAACAGGCAGCAGGAAGTGAATATCATGTTGAGATTGAAAAGCTGCCAAAGTGCAGAGGGCAAAAAGCAAATGTAAACAAAGATAATATCCAAGACAGACCAGAAGGATGTGTTGTTTCTGATGGTGTACTGAACCTTAATACAAGGAGGAAGAAAGACAAGGAAGAACAATGGGTAGAACACGATTTTTAAAAAGCTACACACGCAAACAAGCTGTCAAATGTGCTTAACAACCTAGTCTGAGCTTTAGAAAGATTAACCAGTTTCTTCCCTGTGCAATCTTGAAATCTACTGAAAAGATAAGGTGAAGACCAGCATTCCAGGCAGCACACCTGAAACTTGCAGTTCTTTGCTTTTGTTAAAGCAAGGCCCCTGTTCCACACTACACAAGGACAAGCCATTATAAATACCTGTAGTAAAACTAGAGAAAACCTGCTCTCATGCCAGCATAAGGCTACATCGTGTATCTGAGAAATGCGCAGTAACTACCTCCATGCAGGTACATGCAACCAAAACACTCTAATGCACATTTTATAACGACCAACAAGATGATAGTAACTATATCCATAAAGCTCATCCCTTTCCCTAGAGGGTGGATTCAATTCTCAGTTCAATAGATATCGCATTACGTTATCTTGCTTTTCCCAGTGTTTCAGGTCTAAATGAGCTAGGAAACTGTTTCAAAAGATCCTTCATTTTCTTTATGTCAGCTACTTGTCATTCCTGCGAATGTAAGAAAAACCACTGGCCATAAACAGTCTTAAAGATAACATTGCTTAGCAGATAGAAGAAAGTTGTGTTTAAATGAAACAGGTTAAAAGTAGTTTAAAAATTCAGTCATTCCAAATGAGCAAGAGAACTGACTGAAGGAACAGAACTTCATAATTAAGTTTGTGCAGCTGACTAAACACTAGATTTCTGAAAATACACCAATAACAGTACAATCTACATGTGTGGTAAAAATGGAAGAAAAACCAAGCACAGAAACACAACTACCACAGATCCTGCATGTCTCTTACAAAAAGGCACACAATCCTCTTCCCCTCCACCCCTACTTTTTTAAAAAAAGGAGTCATCTCCCTCACAAATATATTCCCACTTGCCTTTACCTCTCATTACTTTTTAAAGACCTGCCACAAGAGTACTTAACGTTGTATGCTCAAGGGCCATGGGCTGTAAACTTTATGGCATAAATTACAGACCAGCAATTGAAAAGACGTCCTTGGCAACACACAGCATGCAGTACACACATGACACTTAAAATGAAGTCACCCTATTGTCCCTAACTTCTTAAAAAAGAAGTTACAAAAAAGAGAGAAAAACTGTCGAATACTTGAACACATAAACGAAAAAAAAATATACATATAGTTTGCTTACTGGTTTTCAAATGAAAGTGACAGTCAGAAGACCTCTCCCACCTCAGCCTTCTTTTTCCCTGCAAAAAGCAGTTATGATGACAGCATAAAGGATACTACTAAGTGCTACAAGTCAAATACAATTCAATACAATTCAAAGCTCCTGCTTTGAATTCTGCACGTGTCACACAATGAAATCTCCTACAGAGGCACAATCAATCCTCCAAGAAAAGATAAAAATTATTATCTCACAATTATTTTATTTAACAAACTAATCCAATAGCAGCAAGGAAACGATGTTCTTCCTTGCACCATACTTTGCAGATTTCAATAACCCTAAAACACTTCCTACTTGACAGTGAAGTCTTATTTTAGCAAGTGAATTTTTCTGTCACTAGGCTACTCCATAAGCTTGAAAAACTCCTGTGCCTCCACTTAATTTGTGACTTGTTTTAGTGCAGATAGACATACACAAGGAACTTGAAAGTAATTTCCATCTGCTGTACAAAGGAGGCAGAGAAAACACTCCTTCACTTGACTCTCTCATTTATGTTACCATTACACACAGCTTAAACCACGAGTGCATAGCCCCATCACAGTGTAGCCCCACATTCACCAACACAGTGAACAAGGTGTCAACAGATCAAAGCTTCACTCTGCAGCAAAATACAGCTTCAAGTTTGTTTTTCTTTTCTTTTTTTACAGATGGACCTGATGAGCTAGACAGAAAGTACCACCAGTATTGAAATGGCACCAGAAGGTTTGCAGCAAGGTGCAGCTAAGGAAGGCACTGCTGTCATGAGGCAGTCATGCTCCCTCTCTTCCTTCTACATTTGCTTGCTGCTGTGCTTTAAGCCTTTCCAGAACTTGGGGATTAATAGAAGTCATTGGATCTCTTGTTCTACTTTGACTTCTGGTCTCTTATGAGTTACCTGCTTCCAAATCATGAGAGCATTTCAAATTTACATCATGCCTGTACATACGCCTTATAAAAAACAATGTGCAGAAACACAGCCACAGATTTGAGAGCTTGTCTTTTTTAAGTGCTATGCAGCATGAAGGATTTCTTCTTTTCCAGAAGAAAAAGTGGCATGGCAATAGTATTTCAGACTACGAAAGAAAGAGAAAAAAAAGATCTTGCAGCTGCTAAATCCTCCACAGACAGCACCAGCACACAGCCCTCCCTGAAATCAATGTGGTCTTCTTCTTTCAAAGAAGCACATGACTTTAAAAGAAGTTATGACCACAGGGTTGTAAGACAATATATGGGTTTCTCCATGATCATACTCTGCTAAGCAATTAGGTCAAACTGTGCTCTTGAAAATTACTTTAGTGAACTGAAGGTCAAGGAATGAAAGCATGCAGGGGAGATGAAGCAGAAAAGAAGTAGAAGGATTTAACTCTCAAGCATACATAAAGCCCTTGCCAGAAAGAGGAGTTGCACATTTGCTAGAACTTTGTAGTGTATGAAAGGAACATTCTTGGCACTGAAAAACTGGCATCTGTGTACAAATAGAAAAAGTGTTCCAAGTTACAAGCTGTACACAGAAACAAAAAGGAACTTCTTCACATAAATGTGCTCACCAGTACTGTCTTGTTCATTCTAAATTACACTTTTTTCAATGGATTGATGTGGCTTAGTTGTCAGGCAAATAAGTAGATTTTTGTTACTTTTAACCAGAACAAAGAGATATTACATGCTTTTACAGAGTTCTGTAATTCTTTTTAAAAAAACCAAACAGATTCTTTTGCATGAGCAGGAATTCTGATGTCAGATTCTTTTCTTATATTCACATTTGGGTTTTGGAATGCAAATTTGAATGAGTGAAGTACTCTGGGACTATGTTGGCAGCAGATGTTCAGAAGAAAAGGCACACTGAAAAAGCTGGAAGCATTACTGAAGGTTTGATGATGCTGTTCTCCTGGAAACCCATGGATTATTGCAGATACAAAACAGAGACACATTAACAGCTTTACACATGGCTGTAAGAAATTGACTGAATTATTTTTGTGAAAGTAGTCAAAGATTAAATTTTCTTTCCTGCTTTTTCTAGTGCTTTGAACTGTTGAATAGGTGGGTGAGAGGCAAACACTAGACAGGCAGAGGCAAAACCTTCCCTCCTTCCTGTATGTATATAAACAATTCAGCTCTGTCTCCAGTTTCATATTGTCTGTCCAGCGCTCACTTGTACAGTCTGAGTAACACCAAACATGCATACTTGTCACTGTGCCAGTAGACAAGACAAGAAATGCAAGTTATAAACGTTGCTGAAACTTCATACAAAAGACTGAGTAATGGTCAGACGCTATTTTTATGCTGTCCAATCCAGTCACTGCCTAGTAGGAACAGCAATTACATTATCGGGGTAAGGAGAGTGAAACAAAAAACAAAACAAAACAAAACAAAGCAAAAAAACCCAACAAGCAGCTGTTGGCTGTTCCTTTGTAAGCAAAAGTATAATATCTAAAGGCTGTAACTTCCACACTTGAGGTACAGTAAAACTTTTCACTGCTCAGGAGATAAACATTTTTTCTTGGCTCCTTACTGAGAATTCATTTTACTGCAGGATTACATTTAACTTTAAATTTTAATCTAATATAGTTCAATGTGACATAAATGCAGAGGCATTATACAGACAGAGAAGCTGAGAGGCTGAGAGTTAGTTTATACAGTCTTCTCTGTGGCATGTTCAATTTAAAAAAAAATAAATTCTTTTTAATATGAGACTAAGTAATACTGCAAAGCTTAAGACCTCCTAGCTTTCTAGTATACAGACAAAAGCAGTGCTACACCACACTTTCCCACCCACACTGTCTCTCCCACTTTCACAAAATGAAATGTAGTGTTAGATTGAGTGAGTCTTGGAATTCTGTGGTTCTCTCTCAAGGGACACTTCTGAGTCACTAATCTTTGACATTGCAAGATGCAAAAATTGTGCATTGCAAAAAGGCAAAAAGTACTGACCTATTCTAGAGGAATTTGGAGCTGCTCCTTTGCAGTTACAGTGAGAATAACAATAATTCACTGAAAGTGGTGATATGACAAATGTAAAATGAACACAAGCACTATGAGAGTGAACTCAGTCTAAACATATGTATGATTCTGGGTAAAACTTGGGGATGGTAAAAACAACTCAAAAGTGAAAAATGTGAGATGTTCCTATGCCTCAAATGCTTTAACAAAATACTTAAATAATTATCAAACTACAGAATGCGAAGAGCTAGATAGTACTAGAGAAAATACTTTTGACTAAAATCTACTTGTTGACAAAGGTGTTTAAAATTCCAATGTGAAGTCCACGTCAAAATGTAGTGGTATTAAATGTATAAACTGGAGGAATGTCTATGGCTGTAAAACTTCCAAGGCAGCTGTATGTCAGCCATTTCCTATTAATGATGCCTGGGCTGGAGCTTGTAGAAACCCATTTGGTCTGAATACACATACAGCTGCTAAAGCCTTTTCAGAAATCATCTATGAAAAGCAGAGTACTTACACTTGTAAGCAGCTGAAGTAATAACTACATCTATAACATACAGGAAAACACACACAAAAAAAAAAAAAAAAAAAAAAAAAAAAAAAAAAACCAACAAAAAAAAA
>VYXF01009294.1:89496-118849 GCA_013397295.1 Polioptila caerulea
CCGGGCAGGGTGAGCTGGGGCCAGGGCAGCCGAGAGGCCGGAGGCTGCTGACCTCCGCCCGCCCCTGCTAGCATCCTGCTCCACAAAAAAAGCGGTCCCCACCCCAGCGTCCGCCCCGTCCGGAGCCCCCGGGCCGCGCCAGCAGCGGCGAGCTCAGGAGAGCAGCTACAGCCGGGCACATGCGCCCGCCCCGGGCATACCGAGTGTTCCCGGCCCGCACGGAGAAGGGAGCCTCTGCCACTGGCAGCGCTCTCGGGCACCTCAGAAAGCAAATGCTTACGTGCTGTTTGTAGGTATTCTTTTACCAGGCTACAATAATGACCCTTTAAAAAAATACAAGTCTACTCTCTCTACAGAGTGTTGCACCTTATTTTATGTTCTCCAGTTCTCCAGTCTGTTGCTTCTCTGGCTCAGATTTCCCAGCACTTTCTGTTTTCTGTAGTGTATTGGTCCCGTGGCAAGTTGAGTACTGATTACATCCTGGAGACAAGTGTTTTTCCTAGTAGCTCTATTTTCCTCCCATCCATTTTGTTCAGCCTTTGAAGGGTACATGACATCGCATAACTGAGCAACTTTTAAGTTCCATCTGAACTTTTGAGGTGTTCGGAGAAAGAATTGCTCATCAAAGATAACAGGAAGGTCAATGAAGTCATGATTTCACACCTATTTGATTTGGCACTTGAAGGAGCCTAGCCTTCAGATACAGGCCAACAAGTACAGAATTCCTGATATTTTCTGAGTGAGTTACAGCATGACCTTGTGCAAGTGTCAAAAATGTTTTTCGCCTCCACTGAGGTCAAAGGGTAAAATTGAATTTACCTTTTAAATTGAAGGGAGGGTATTTGGTTGGAGGAATGTGGAGTTACACAACACCACCTGCAAAGAGGACAGCATGGGTGGCATCTCAGCCTGAGTTTAGATTAAGAACTATGCACCCCTCTTTCATTTGTAGTCAAAGATGCAGGAGTATGGACGTCCTGCCTTTTCTACAGCCCATCTTCATGTTTAACAGGTTTTGAAAGTCATGACTCACACGGTTTAGGCTGCCACATTTTCAACACAGCTCCAGGCTTTTAAAAAACACTGGGTACAGGTTCAGAAGTTCATTTTGGTTTTGGATATTGCTCCTTTGCTGAAAATAAGGACAACTAGCATAGCCAGCCCATGGAATTTCCAACACTCCAACCTTGCTTGATCTTCAGAGGTTTTTCATTTCTCTCCTTTGGTATGTTTTAGGGGGGCCCTGAGCTCATACAAGAGTAACATTTCTTGTACCTTGTATGTATTTTGCATTGCAAGCAGTGCTCAAACAATTGAGCAATTCAGTATTACTCTTCATCTCCTAGCCCTGCTTCAATGGAAGGAAATGGGATTTTGCTATTAATTCAAGTGAAGCAGGTGCACATTGGAATGAATACACTATAACTGAGATAATTACCAAGATGCTAAGGAACAACAGAAAAATGAATTGCTTGAATTTTTTCTTTCCCCTTTCATTAAATAACCATATTAGAAAGTGGAAGTCTTGCAACTGCCGCCTGCCCAGCTATGTCTGAGATGCCTGAATTCTGTTGTCCAGGCCCCTCAGTGACCAGAGGGTTGTGTTTGAATACTCTTGTGGCAGCAGCAACAGCACAGGTCCCCATGCTGTATGAACGAGGAGGAGTCATGCTCCACTTGAGTGGAGTCAGCCACAATGGTGAATCCATGGTACAAAAGAAGAGGTTTGACAGCAGAAGCACTGTTCCTGTTCCTTTAGAGAATTACTCATCTGGTTTTGTCTGATGCAGTCCACTATTAAAGGGCTTGCCAGTTCCTGGTGGGACTCATCTGCCAGTCTGGGAACAGTTAGTCTAGGTGAAAACCCAGTCCCATTGCTGAGCCTTCAAAATGCCCATCGACACTCATGAGAATTATATTGGATTGTACATGTAGTAAATGGAATAAATAATTCTAAATTGCTGTAAAATATAATTCAGCAATTGTGATTGTGGTTTATACTTACATGTTTAATAGAATATTGGATGAAATCCAACCCTAATAAATTTCGTGGCAGAATCTCCATGATTTCATGGTTCCATGATATCAAGCCAGTCTGATTTTTTCGCTTATTGTAATATAACAGAAATAATAAACTGAGATTAACTCCTTACTAACACCATTGCAAATCAGGAGCGATAGTGATTATTTCAGTGTGAAAGAGGCTCAGGAGCAAGATTAGTAACAAAAAATGTGTTTTCAAAGGAGCGATTTATGCCAGCCAGATTACTACGGAAAGTATCTCATGTACATTTTGTTGTGTTGAAAAGCAAGTGTTCTGTTTCTCAGTAAATATTACAAAGAATCAAATTTGCAGAGTATGTGTATCCCCAAGCAGTGTTAAGTGAACAGAAAGCTACATTGTTTCTGCAACTCAAGTGATTTATAGCACTCTTTAGCCACTTGGCTCCTCAACCTACGCCGCCTTTTCTACAGGGAGTTAACAGACAAGGAGGCATATTAAGTGTATTGTTTCAACATAAATCTTTTCAAAATCACTGCCAGATTATTTTCTGACATCCAGGTAATACATCTGTCCTAATAACGTAAGGCCCTAATTATGGCAAAACCTATAAATTAATTTGGCTGGCTATAACTTCTGTGTGTAGTTTTCTTTTTAAGAGATCAGCATTTGTTTTCAGCATGACTATAGAAGCAATTTCCTGGGTTATGTGTGATATCCTCTGCTCATACATAGGTTTTTGATCTCACAAAGCAGTTTAGTTACTTCCCCTGAAATTTGAGCTTCACAGAGCCACTGAATTTTAGTAAACCCAAAGCATTTTTCCTAGGCAAGTTGCTCCAGGTGTGCCAGTGAGTTTTTTGATTAGGTCTTGCATCACTCAGAAAGCAGACTGAAAATGCTGATTCACAAAGGCCTGGAGTTGCTGACAAGGTAGGACCTCTGGCCATTCAAGGCACTTTCAGTCCAGTAACTAGACTCAACTAAGTGTCGCAGAGTAAATTTTTCTAGGTGGGAATGATACCTTAGGTTTTAGCTTTTATATTTTTTAGATCCTGAGCTGTTTTAGCAGGTAGTTTTAGGTTTCATATTAAGTTCTACTGAGTTCTTTTCACAGAGTAGATAGACAAAACAATGCCTTCTCTAGCTTGATACCAAGGACAACTTTTAGGCCCAAGGACGAAAACAATGGTGAAATGAAAAGAAAAAAACAGGATGATGGAGCTTCATAACCTGAAGCTATGGTTGGACAATCGATTCTAATATACTAATGGACCAGAACTTATAAAAATGTGAGAACTCATAATCAGTTGCCCATTTTGTGACCATTTTGGGGCATCTTGGGTGTGGTCCAGCTGGACTCTTGTGCAGCCCAGGTGTACACGTTGAAGCCTTTTAATAAATATCTACTTTATCCTCTGCTCTGTCTAGTCTCTGTTCCAGGTCAGCCTCCAGAAGGCATCAGGAGGATAATTCCTTAGCCTTTCATCTGTAAACAAAACACTATGTTGTTTAAAATTGAAAAAAAATAATTTAATTGCTGTATTTTGGAAGACACATAGAAATAAAGTCCATAGAAAATTATCAGCATCACTGTTCTGGAAGCATCTCAGAATGATTAGTGCCTCTTTTATTCTCTAGATGTTTACGTCAGCTCCTCAGGAAAAAGAAAAAGAATAAAATAAGAAAAAAGAGTTTTTTTTCATCTCCCAAGAGACTTACAGCTAACCCAGCACCTGTCAACTCATGTGTTTATTCATCAGGGACCCAGCCATACCATGTACATACCCCAGCACATGCTCTTCCCTGCTGAAAAATGCAAGCTGTCGATGGAACAGGAAGACTCACATCTGCAGTGGTGGATGGATCATTTCCCCTGAAGCTGAACTATGATCATGGAAGCCTTTGACAAATGACCCAAGAATAATCACTAACCAAAATCAGGGCTAAATAGCAATACATTCCTTTTACTTATAATAATTCTCACATGTAGGTTTGGTCTCTGTTACTGCATGTTTATTTAATAGAAAATAATCTGCAAATGATTGATTTTAAATTTTTGGCAGAACTGTTTCTTTTTGAAAAGAATGTTTACTCCAAGTCAAAACATTTTGACAAAGATTGTGTTAATGTATAATTACAGTAAGGTAAATGTGTATTTTCTTATGTTTAGTTAAAATATCACTTTTAATAGTATATCTTTTTGTTGTATATAGGATACAGGGCAAAAATATATATGTTCTAAAGCAGCATGACTATATCTTTTGGTGTTTTTTTACTTTTTAATTCTGAGCTCAAAGAGTTTTATTTCCTACAAAAACAAAACAATTCAAATATGTAGCTGCATTTTTCATAAATTTTCTTCTGTCAGGCCAAAAGATATTCTAAACCTACATTTGAAAGAAGTTAAGAAAGCACTTACTGGAAATTCTTGGTAATTCCCATGCTACCTAAAGAATTTTACAGGGACAATGAGGGACTGACTTTCACTGTATGTTGCACTATAAACCTTGAACTTGATTGGCATCTTAGTATTGTGATATGCATGTTTAATAATACATTTTATAACATTTGCTGTGATAAAACAATGAGCTTTGCATCAGCTTTTACGCAATAGTCACTAGATTTCCTTTCACTCAGCTTTGAAATATAAAAGTTCATCAGTAATATATGATAAAACAAAAACACATTTACTCAGATCAGTAAGTTGCATGGGGTAATGGGTGGCAGGATGAGGTAGCATTTCCTATCCTGTCTTTATGTCTATTTATTTTATTTTATTTTTTACAGGAGACTCTACAATTCTGGCCAGTATAGAAACAGAGAAATCAAAGTATACATATATGCAAAAGAAAAAAAACCCAAACAAACAGTTAATAAGGGAACTTAAATTTATATAATGATCTTCATTCAGTGATCCTCAAATACTTTGCAAACATTGGTTCTTTTAATTATCCTTTCCTACACTTCTGTAACAGCTAGGTGTGAAGTAATTTTACTGGTAGATACTGAACAGGTACTCCATGCACTCACCATAGGTGAGAACCAGCTACAGAGAAACTGCATGAAGGGCAGAAGAGATTGGTGGGACAGTGCCCATGATAGTTTATTTTGGTGCTGTAACTCACCAAACTTCTCACACCACTTTCCTGCTGATGTCAGGTGTTAGAAGGTAAATGCACTTGCTGACACGGGGGCTTGGCTTGTTGCCTGCCAAAGCCACCTGTGAGTTCAAATTCCTTTGGCACATGATGGTAATTTGGTGGTCATAACCTTATCCTTAGAAATAAATGCTGAGTAGTGTAATCTATTTACAGATAAGGCATGGGAAGTGCAGGCTGGATATAGGGTTTAATCCCCAAACCATGGATGTATATTTAGTTGCTGAAAATATATTTTTTTTTAGCTAAACATGACTAAACTGTACATGAAGAATATCTGTAGGATCTGTGTGATGTGCACAGTATCAGACTTGAAATAAGTGATGATGACTGAAAAAAGATGTTATCCTAACACTTAACTCCTTATTCCAGTTAGACTCTGAGGCTGTCTCTGTCAGATAATGTGAGACAAGACACCTACACAATAGTATTCCTTCAAGGATGCACTGTGAAAATCTGGATTTAAAGCCATTAATGCTTTAAACTGCTGCCCTAGATTTTTTCCTGTCTCATCAGGTCTGGCACGACAGATACACCACTGTCAAGTCCCCAATAAATACCTTGTTACTACAGCAAGCATTACTATCTCTTGGGTTTTGAAAGCACATTTACCACAGGAATCTCAAATCTGTACAGTCCTCCAAAACTCAGTGCTTGCATGTGCCTGTCACAATTTTTGTTGGAGAAAAGCTCATAATGTAAGACTGCTGCTAAACCAGACAGATATAGCAGGTGATATTTATAGGGAGAAATGTGAGAGACTTCTTTTGTGGGATTAGTACATGATCCAGGTTGCTCAAAATACTGGGGAATCAAGGGCAGCAGTTTGAAAAGCATGAACTGGCATGAACACATCAGCTGCCTGGCACCCTGACAAGCTATAGGTGGAGTGTTAAAGGAGTAGCACTCTCCAGCTATTTGTGAAATGCCCATGTGTGAAATCATTTGCATATGAAAAAAAAGGCTGTCTGTTTGACTGTTTTGCAGCATTTGTTCTGTCTATTTGGGCATTTCGGAAAACAAAACAACCCTAAGCAGGAATCTATAACAAACAGGAGTTGTATAGAATTGTCATCTAGTTGTTAGTGAGATAAAGTAATCATGCTTGGCATGTTTCATGCCCATGCATTCCATCTGCCTATCTTGCTCACACATACAGCAGACAGTTAAACAATTGTGACTAATTTCAGACGAGAGAAATTGGAAGTTTGTGTTCAGTTTCCTTTGTGTGTGATTTCTTTGCCCAGGTACTGCCCACAACACACTCTGTGCCGAGTGAATGTCTGTGTGCGTATGCCATGCAGAGAGCTGGGTGGAAGCACAACTAAACTTCTGCAAACTGGCAGACTCATCAAGCAAAAGGAAAAAAACCCACAAGAGGCTTCTGTTATGTAAATGACACACAATTTGGAGAGCTGATTAAGAGATGCTGTATGCTGTTCAAATACTTTAATCAAGTCAGTTGAAATTTCCTGTGGCACAGAAAAACGTCTGTCCTGACGAAATTCCAGCTTCTGAGTTTGATCTTTCAATTTGCCTCGTACAAGTGGTACTGGTTGTGATGCTGGGCCATTGCCTGCTGTATTTTTTTTTTCTTCAGACCCTCCCCTCCCACTTTATTTTAACTTGATGCATTGTTAGTTCCAGGTAACACAACCTAATATGTCCCACCTTGCTGTGGATGGTTACAAAAGCCTGATGAGGATCACAGTCTGACAGTTTACCTCATAGCACCTCTTTGCTGGAGTAGCTAGGAGTAAAAATGGTGGAGGAAGGACTCTGGGACAAAATGATAATTTCCAAAATAAGACAGGGTGTATGTGTAATCTTGAGGGTCAGTAGTGGTTCAGAAGGTGTTAAAAGGAGGGTCAAAACCATTTTTCTCAGCTGAGTTAATCCTTTCCAGCATGCCTTCAATTAATTTAGTGTTTTTTCCCTTAAATGGATTTATTATTATATCACAAATAAAGCTTAACAAGTGATTTAATAAGTTCAGATACTATGATGGATGGGTTACTGTTCTATGTTTTAGTGATTATTTTCTTTCTGTACAATTTTCAAAGGAAAAGCAGTAGCCAGTAGAATTTTAGTAGCTCTGCCAGTAGAATTTTATATGCTGAGTCCCTGAAGGATTTTCCTTCTCTATATACCCTAGAGGCTTCTCAGCTACCAACAGAACAGGTGTGACAAGTGGGGGTACTTCTGTAATGCAAAAACCAATATATATTTTATTATTTAATAGTGATTGTCACAGCTCTCCATTAGCATGGAAACTTCAGGAATCTGAGATTCACCAAAGCAGATCTGGAGGTCTAGATGCTAGGCGTAACAATACAAACTCTTTATCTGGTGGAGTGACCCAGTGCTTACATAAGCACAAGCTGGAGAGTTTGTAATCAGCCTGCTGGGAGAGCACCTGAGAGTGCAGCATCCTGTAGAATGAAGGGTAAAAGTCAATCTTAGGTGGTTAAATAAAGGAACTGCTTTCCAAATCCACAATCTCACCCTGACTTCAAGACTTAGGGAGCAGCATTGGTCCATCATTAAAATACAGAATGTCATTCTAGTATTTTCATAAGAAAAGTAGCATCATGATTCATTCCTATTCACATTACAAAAATTATTTATATGCGTATTGCTCAAATAGATATCATTGTATCCACAAAGGATTACCAAATGGGAAGTAAGCATTCAGAACATCTTATTCGTGAATTAACAAAGACATGCATTAACAATGATGGGTCTTGTACCTGAAACCATATTTAGCAACTAATTTAACTGACAGGCAAGGAGAAAGAGTTCTGTCATGCAGACATGACCTTCAGCTATCAGGCTGTTGCAAAGACCTAATGTATAATACTATGCAAAGCACTTTCAAGGCACATTTTAAATTTTCTTTGTCTCTCTCTCTCTCTTTATTTTTCTTTTAAACATTACATACCAATATTTAAACAAACAAAGATATTTTACAATCTGGCCAATGAGAAAAAAAATCTAGGGAGGGTACACGAAAGAGTAACAAAGAAATATGAGGAAATTCAGATTAAATACTAGAGACTACTATTTAAAACCTGGTGAATATTGCTCAAGGGGAGAGACTGCTTTGAATCCAAGCGAAGGAGATGGGTGGCTTGGTGACTCAGCTGCACAACCAGGACTTCTGACTCTGGAGCAAAAGCAGTGGTAATGGAAAAGGAGGAGAAAGGAGGAAGCTCATGTCTCTGCCATGGCCTTAGAAAATCTGCAGCTGCATTGCCTTTTGTGCGTAGTGAGAACATGAAGAAACACCAGAGAACACTAACCTCTATTACAAATGAAGTGAAAACTATTCTGTAATATTAAATGTCATAAAGTTATGCAGGGCTAGTTCTTTAGTTGCTGTTAATCAGTATGATAAATTGGTTTGGTCCTCCAAAGTAATGGAACCAGGATAATTTAAACAAGGTCAGTATTTAACATGAATTAACTGTTTAACTTAACCACTTGACTTGGGAGGATTTAGCGTGAAAGAAAAGGCATGTGTGAATCCAGCCTTGGAGAAATACCTGTACAGTTCAAATGCAGGGTTAGATACTGAGCATGAGAGTGGAAAATGTACATTGTTTCAGAATAATTACAAGGAAGCCAGGGTTTCTTAATTTTTTCCCTGGTACAAGTCTGTTACAATTAGATTACATTGTGTTCCAGTGTTCAGACTTTGGAGTGTGTTCTGCAAGCTCTTCTCGGCCTGTTGGTCTGCTGTGGAAGTGTTAATTTTGAAGTTTCTGTGGTGCAAGGGGAAGGTGACACACTGAGTTAATACAGCAGCACTTTACCTAAGAAAATCAGAGTTCTACTTCAAATTTGACATAGTTTTGGCAATGCCAGGCTAGCATGGGTGCTTGTTCCCATCTCTCCCGAGAGATCCAGTGCAGGGCTGTAGAGCTGACACCAGGAATTAGTGCATGTGCAGAAGAGATATGAGACTGCGGATGGACGGCTGCTCACAGGCGTTGTCAAAGGGGACCGGACTGGAAACATTTCAGGCAGCACATCCTGTGCTTCCTCAGCACACTGAGAATTCACTTGGCTTCTCCACACCTGTCAAAACAATAACAAGTGCATCCTCCACCCCAAAACATGCAGATGAATAAAGGCTGGGGGTGGGGAGGTTTTGCTGATTATTGACTGTAATGAAGGAGAGTGGGTGGTGATAGCACATAGCAGAAACCTAGAAGAAAGGCAGTATGATATAATTTCACCCTGGGAATCTATTGCTATGGCAACAAAGAACAGATTTATTTATTTTTTTAAATATGGTTCAATACAAAAGTGTCACAAAAGCAGAAATAATTTTTGACAAACCTTTTCTCTTTTTTGCTTGAATTTTGTTCATTTGTATTTGTACTCATTCGTACAGAAATATTTGTAAATGTGAAAAATACATGTTTGTGGCCACTAAAATTTCTCTTAAAAGAAATAAAGTGTGGTTGTGCTAGCTTTATTGACTTGGTGTGAAGTGACAGCAAATTTCCTGTTTATGTTCTCAATGTTCAGGCTACAGACCACTTAGAATTTACATTACTTTTCAAGCTATTGAAGTGTTCAAGATTTAGCAAGATGTAACTGATGTCAGAATTTGGCCTGCACCATTTTCTATTCTATACAGATAAAAAATTAATGAAAATAATTACTTCTGGTTAAAGCCACTGAAGTAGGTTTTGATGGCCATTACAAGACAACCCGGCAGCAACATTTCACTTCAGAAACTGCAGCAGCTTGGGATGGTGAATAGGTGCGCGGGGAGCCAATTTTCTACATTTTCTGAGTGAGAAAGGTTAAAGCTTTGCAGTAACATTAAATGAAGGAACAATGCTAATCACACCTCTTCAGGAAGAAGTAAAGCCTTTTATCAGCATGGCAGATTTATATTGCATGGCTCTGTGCCAATAACGCCAGCCAAAGCCCTGGGATCACTACTCTGTCTGCTGGAGACAAGCTGCTGATACAAGGAAGAGTGACCAGTTCTGAGTGTCTTTCTCTCTTCTAAATGAGCATTGTGATCTACTAGCTGCATGAGCTAAGGATTAACCTGTACTGGAGGTCTGCTCCCCGTTTTACCCTTTGAGACATCTTCATTTCATGACTTTAGGCTTTATCTCACCCTATTTTCCTAATGCCTGCACTATGGAAATAACATTTGTTATCCCTTTGCTCAGAAATGATGTTAACTTTAATTGCATACTCATGTTTATACTATTTTGGCTCTACATCAGGTGCAATTTTATTCTTTTTCATTATATTGATTGTGTATTTTGAAATATCTGCAAGCTTTTTGTATGATATTAAAATGATCTTTTTCCACACCCTTTTTCTGACACAGATCTTCCAAAAGAGGTATCTGCTGCTGTGAGATACCCTGAGCTCCATGAACAAAAACCTCTGGGAACACCGATACTATTGATAGTTAAAATACAAATTTAATGAAGAAAGGCAGCACACCTATGGCAAGAGACATTGATTCAACCAAAGCAACTTCTCTCTGTATGACTAGTTTGACAAAAACAAACAAACCAGACCCAAAACTGAAAGAAGAACAGAGAAGAACAAATAAGAACCAGGGACTTAATTTGACAGAAGTCAAAGCTAAACACAGATATAGGACCCTAAGGGGTTTTTCCCACCAACATGCCACTAAGATGAGACAAGGATGCTGTTCTGTTAAAAACTCAGTTTAGAAGCACCTACCAGGCTGGGAGGTGCAGAAATATTGTTTTACCACATTTTCACTATCTTTACCATACATTTATAGCAGATTAGATTGGCAGGCATTGCTCACCTTTGGACCATTTCAGAAAGTTGTCTGGGACCTGAATTGCATACAGGGATCTGTGGTTGTTGAGTATAGAAATCTGTGGTTGGCATTGACCTTACTTACATAGCTCTGGAGCACACATTTCCTCATCTTTGTTGGCAAACAAGGCGGCAAACAAACCTTAGCATGTGTTAAGTGTCCTGAGATGAAAATCTCTGGCAAAGTGGGAAGTCTTAGGGCATGTCTTCTTAGGGCATATTGTGCTCCAACAGCCTTTGTCCAGAAAAAAACTCTGCAATTACCAGTATTGCTGACAAATTTTCTGAGACCAATTTT
Source organism: Polioptila caerulea (assembly GCA_013397295.1). NCBI lineage: Eukaryota > Metazoa > Chordata > Aves > Passeriformes > Certhiidae > Polioptila > Polioptila caerulea. Next base: position 100,790 of record VYXF01009294.1, read on the forward strand.
CACTCTCTTTTCAAGTGTCTTGCCTACAAATTGTGAGTTTGCAATCAAAGGACCCTGTCTAGCATACAAAGATTCTGCCAGAGAATTCCTGCTCACAGAAACTGCAACACTTGCATCTGGATGGAAAGGCACTGAATTACACCTTCCTGACACTGAAGAAGCACAACTCGGTCTCAGAGTTCTTGCTGCATAAAGAACACGGACAGCCTTATGTGCTCCTTTGGCCTGGTATCTGTTTTTAATATTTATGTGCTCTTCTCGTCCTCACAACATCACTACCAGTTTTCCTGCTGGCAGGCCCTCTGGCAGGAAGCCCAGGCCCTCTGATGTGAGTGAGCCTTGGCACTGCTGGTAGTGTCAAGTGGAGTATCCGTTCTTTTATCCCTTTGTGTTGCTAATGGAGCTTAAAATGAGCATGGCTTTCCTATGTGTTTGTACAGAATTTCACACTGTTTTTTTCAGAGTTGTACTTGACTTTTTTTTTTTAAGTACTAACCATAAGCACCTAAATTCACCTGTGCTATTACTACACCCTAGCAATAATATATGACAGGCATAAATCCACTCTTTTTCTTCTTCTAAGGCTGATAATCATTAGAGAGAGACCTCTGTGAATACTGTGGAGTACTTTCAGGTTGCTGTTAGTTAAACCTAACTTATAATATTTTTTTGAAACAAAGTGTGTTTAGCATTAATTGATTTTTGTTGAATATCAAATGCTTGGAATTTATGCAGCTGAGACCTCCCACCTTGTATGTAACAGAACAGTAGCAATTTTACCTCCTATTAAACAATACAGATATACTCTGCCTTGTATCTGTGTAGGCTGCAGTAAGAGCGCAGGGTTTTTTTTTTTATATAGAAAAGCCTTGTTGAGCTGAACAAGGAAGAAATAAGTAAGATTCCATAGAAATTTAGTGCAGCTAATAGCTATGAATGGAGAATTACATCCCTGCTACAGTGCTCTCCGGGTAGTTCTAACCATTCTATAGAAAGCTTGTCATTCCCTATTAACCTGCATAGGAATTTCCCCTAAATGCTGTTTTTTGAGTTATTGGGTCTGGAAGTAGATGCTAAGGATTAGCAAGAACCATCATTTTATTGGACTATTAAAATTTAATTTTTAGTCTGCCTTACATAGGTGACATTCTTCAGGACCAAAAGACAATCCGAAATCTAAATTCCATTTAGTAATGCACGATAGCAGCACAATAGGGGGATGTAATAGGGGGAAAAAAGGTGGAATGAGTGGAGTGTCATCATAGTTTTAACCTGGTAGAAAGAAGAGAAATAGGGTGCTCATTCTTGTCTTTAATTCCAAAACAATTATATTACCCACATTATACAGTACAGTTACACTACTTCAGCATTCATTATTGTTTAGGGTTCAGCAAATGAACATATTGTTAGGTTGGTAGGTTTTAAAAAACACTGTGGTGTGAGAGCTGGAATTGTGTCTGCCTGCGGGCTGCAGGAAACCCTTCTGTACATTCAGGGATTGCACTACCCTGAATGACACTGAGACTGTGATTCTGGTATCATAGCAACATCCACGAGTGATGATCTTTTTTTCTGAGACTTGTTTATATGAAAAACACTGTCAGTATGAGTCCTGCCGTTCTGCTCTTCACCAGAGTGAAAAGAAGGACTGCAAAGTGGTCCCACCAGCTTTGGTGTGAGCAGTTCTCTGTGGCAGGAACCACTTTGCGCTCGGCGCCTGTACAGACATTAGCGAGAACTGAGCTTAAATAATTAAAAGGTTTTGTTTTGCAATGGCAGAGAAAATAAAGAAATAACACTTAAAACAATACTTTCCAAATGTGCTTTCCTAAGACCAAGAAGGAATTCTAGGAGTTATTGTGCCTGAAGAGTGTAAAGCCATACAGCTAGCCTTCTTTGTGCTCACCAGATCACTCTGTGTGCACTGCTCAGAAGAACACAACTCCAGAGAAGGAAAGTTCCTTCCTGTAGCACCCGAGAGTAAGCAATTTGCTTTGCCTATGCTCTTCTCAGGTTAGAGAAGGGAAGCTCAGGTCTACACACTCCTCACCAATCTCCACTTCCTGCCTCACAAAAGCAATAGGATTAGTCATCAGAGACTTTGCTTTAAATCAGGCCTACCAAGCAAGGAAAGGGGTGAAATTGATGTACTGAGGCTTTTGCTATCCTCTGCTTTGGTAGGTAAGCATAGAAGGTGGTGCTGGAATTCGCTCATACATAGCAACACAGGAAGACAGTGCTGTCTATGTAGAAGAATAACAGTAGCATGAGTCCTTGGTCTTACAACTTTTTGGTTTTCATTTGGCCCTGAAACTTCTGTGGAAGAGAAAAAGCTTTCATTAAGTTTTCCTATTAAATGATAATTGACCACAGTGTTGACTATTGCACAGAGAGGGGACCAAGCAGGACAAGACAGGGTTTTCATAAATTTCTGTTTATTTCATTTTCTCTACTGTCATTGGTATTAGTTCATGCATATGTTCAAAGAGTAAAATAACCAGTTGTCATGATTTAGGAATAGCACCCTTCAATTCAGTGTCCCCCACCAAGACTTTCCCAATTGAGATACCGTTCATTCACCCACCACAACTTCCCCTTCCCTGCCTCTCTCTGGCAGTGGAGTTGAGAATTGGAGGCACAAAAATGTGAAAATCACAGCCTGAGATATGAGATTTATGGGAAACAGCAATGAGATAAGAAAATGAACAGTTCATTTTCAATGAACAACAGTAATAAAAACAAAAGTGTACAAGGACAGGGTGATATATGGAATTTGCTCACCAGGAACATGAACATGAACGACAGTGGTGGAAGGACCTGTGCCACAACCATGGCCGTGCTTGCTCTCCTGACTGGAAAGTGACGCTGTTTCTCAGAAGAGAAAGAGTGCCTTTCCCTGTGCCCTGGCAATGCTGTAAGATGGTATTTAATAATATGACATCTTGATCATGCCTGCTGTCATTGATCTGGACAGGAACCAGGACATCACTTCTTAAAGCTACTGCACTTAAATTATATTGGCTGAAAAGGAAGAACACACATTAAAATCTTCAAGTTATGTAGAGGGCAACAAAAACATACTGACTTTGTGCAATAAAACAGAGGGAATATCACATTAAATACCTTACAAATGTTCATAAAATGGAAGAGATGTTTTAAATTTAAATTACTGATTCTGGCATATAGCAACATAGATACTACTGCAAAAACAAAGTTAGCGCTAACTTAAAAGCTCATAAGCTTGCCAGACAAAGAATGCTGTAGACACAAAAAAGCCTCAGGGTTCTTCATCTTCCAGATGAAAATAGATTTTGCTAGGAACATGAACATTTTTTCAAATTCAAAATGTGGCCTTTGACAGTAAACTAATTTTGATACCACAGACAGTAGAGATAAACTACAGGGGATCAGAAATTAACAGTAAAGATGAAGATCAGGCATATAATATCATTCTAGGTGAAAAAAAATATTTCAGATCATAACTAAAGAACCTGGAAAGAGATGTATGTTCTTGTCAGTGCTACAAGAAAGAATCTCCATGTACTCTTGTGCAGAGATAGGTGGTGGCTCCATATGTGCACCAGTAACCTCCAGAATTTCAGGAGTTTTGGGCTATGGGTAGTTAAAAATTAGTCCTGGCATTCAAGTCACATCCATACTTCATACTTTCATTTGAGTTGTTAACAGAGAGAGGAAAAGGATGAGTGATGCTGTGCTTGTGCCTGAACCAAGTGTTTTGATTCCCAGGAAATACTATCAGACTTTACTGTTTAACAGTCCAGTATGGTCAAAGCTCTAAATTTTTTAGAGTTCTTTCTCCCTCACCCTGATGTGAAACTATTTTTTTTTTTCCACATGATTTATCTACATGGACATGTCTATTATATCTGCTGCATCAGTTACATTTTTAAAATATTGTAGAGAGCTCTGGCAGGCGAGCCACCGTTCCTTACAGTCTGAACTATCTATATTGTTTCTCAACAAGGTAGGGGCATGCTGAGGAAATGGTAGAGATGATAGAAGTCTTCCAGGGAGGAACGTGTGCTCCTGGGATTTCTTCTTTCTGGAATTACTGGTGGACTGTCTAGAAGAGCCTAACACTGTGTAACCCTCCTTTATTTTGAAATTTATTCATTTATTTCTATAGTACATTTCTTCTTACATCCATTTCACCCAGTTTACTCTCCCTGTATCTCTTCATCTGGCTTGGTTTACTATCCTATATTTTGGTTGCTATTTTTGGTTGCTAGAGGCTTTTTCTGCCCTGAACACTTCCCAGCACCTGGGCTCAGTCTCCAGCAGTTGAGACTCAGTGCACTGCTTGATCCCACAGACCAGGGCCAAAGCTGCTGCCTAGTACAGCCCTGTGCTTCCTTCCTCTGGCCTTAGACCACCAGTTGTGAATGGCTCTTGGTCTATTAAATCTGGGGCCAGGGAACTGTGAGCCTTGGCCTGTGATCCTCTTCCTTTTTTCAGTGATTCTAGAAATTAGAAAGAACACTGTCAGCATCTGTCTGAATTTCCTGTGAAAATCCTAGTAAAAAGGATGTTGAGACCTTTCCTATTTTAATTCTACTTTGCAGTCATTATCTCTCAAAGATAATAATGAATTCCTGGCCTCTGATTTCCTCTAACAGGACTCATGAGCGTGACCTTGCAGAGCTTGGCAGTACTGGACGCCTGACCTTGTTTCTTCCTGACATTTATCAGTCACTCTGAGGTGGCAATCTGTTTATATCTCATGAAAATCTATTCACCTTACATGAAGCTTTTGTCCTTGATCACAAAATGGGGGAACACTGTAGCACCTGGCTCTTAATGACTCTAAAGGAAACACAGGAGCAACGCCACTGACAGATAAATGGAAATGAGACAAACAGATGCTTGTAATGGTGATGGAATGATGGAAAAAAGTATTGCCTCTTGAATAAAGTAGATAGTATCCAGGAAGTTGGTAACAAAAACACATGCATCAAATTAAGCAGATTTCCACAGTGGTTATATATGTTTTGAGAGCAAAAGACCTTTTGGGGAATCTCTTGGCTCAGATATAGTTGTAAAGGACGCAAAAAGCAACCTCAGTTAAGCATTTGCAGGTCAGTCAAAACATTGGACCATCAGGTTTTCATGTAATTGTTCATATAACAATGAAGTTGGCACCTCCAACTGTCGGGGTTTTTAATCCCGACTGATGATGAATTAGGGGGGCGACGGTCCCCCACGAGACTCTGCCGGTCCTAGTTACCGCTGGGTTCGACGCAGAGAACAATGGACAGCAGCACGGGCCTTTGGGGTGGACGTGGATGTTTATTCTTAACTCCCAAAAGACCCCTGCACCACGTGTGCAAAGGCTTTTATACTCAGGTAAATGGCTGGAGGTGGATACAGTTTCACAGACCAATAGTGTGGTACATGGATTACACAATAAGCTGTCAGTCAATCACAAAGGTTAACTTGAGTGGACAGAGGGGAAAGGGTCAAATGTCCAATGGGGTGCCCAGGTTTGGGTGAACTCCCACCCTCCCAGGGGGCTGGGCTTCTCTCCAGCCTGGGTCAGGATAATGCAGGTACTTGGGACAGTGTGGGGGGAGAAGTACATGAAAAAGCTCTGATCAATAGAAACAAAACTAATTATCAAACCACGCACCACAACATCCAACAGAAGACAAAAGATCAATGGCTAACACCATGATCTTGACATAAGAGATCACTTCTGGTGTTTCTACAATATGTTCCCAGTTTGAAGACCATAAGAGAGAGAAGGTCTTTCCATACAGTTTCTGGATAAAAGATTAAGATAGCAGAAGTCATACCCACAGTTGCCAGGATTTACCTCTTGACTATTGTAGCCAGTGAGATCCTCAGAAAAGACTCATAAAGACTTACTGCTCTTAAAAGGCCCCAGCAGACCTTCTGTAAGGAAAGGAGGACAGTAATGTTCATTTCCAGTTCTTTCCTATTCTTGATTGTTGTGAGTGGCTGTTAGTGGATGGTGTAGCCAATGCCTGCAAAACCAGAAATACTCTTATTTCAAGACTTATGAAAAGAGCTGAAAAGCTTTGCCTTATCAAAACAGGTGTCTTACTTTCATTCATTAGGAAGGAAGAAGGAGTGGAAAGGATGGAGGTGGAAAGGTCTTTCTTGTCCAGAATTAGACTTTGTTGCCTGTTTCCAGACCTGAGAGCTCGTGAGGTCTGTTAGAGAAAGTTTGCTGATAACAGACCCCTGACACCTGTTCGCATCAGTGTGAATCCACAGAATCATCACAGAGGTGACTGAAGGCAATCACAAAAAAACCACAGCTGAAGTGCAAAGAATGAATGTACTCAATGACCCTGCTAAGTGTAGGATCCTGGAACAAGGCTGGGCAGCAGAGACAGAATGAGGAGGGCACAGGCACCATCAGGCTCAGCCCACTGCTGGCGGGTGGCAGGGCTGCTGCTGTGCCCATTGATCCAGGCCTGAGCACGCGCAGCTCAGCCCCATGCTGTGATCTCCCTGTGTTTTTATGGTCTCTGCTTTGATCTCTCTCCCAACAGGGAGCTCAAGCATGTCTGGGGTAGGGCCTACAAGTCTCTGTAAACACCTATGTTATCTCTACACAGAAACCCTACTTCTCCAAATAGATTGAGGATAAAGATAGAGGATAAAGAGCAGTAGGTTTAACATGTGGTTTCTCACACTGATATTCTCCAGGCCTTGGAATTCCTAGCTGTAAGGTCACTTGAGTGATGGTGGCACCCTCGTCACTATTCTTCCCTTTTAACCCTTTGCTCCGAAGAGCAGAGCCTTAGGAAGATAACATCTTTCCTTGTAGTTAGGCGTCAATCTTTTCATCATTTTATTCTGGGTACTTAGAAGTAATGGGGAGCTACAACCACAGGAAGCTCAGTTATACAGTTTAGATCTTTTAGTCCAACACACACAACTCCATCTCCCTTCAGACTGCTTCGCTCTTCCTTCAGCTAGGCTACAATTTCTACACTGCATTTTCTTCTACTTTCTGTGCAGTTCAGATTGTGAGATGGCGTTCACTTCCAAATGAGGTAGGTTATGTTAGGTTCTGTAATTTTCTCCCACCAGGAGAAAATATTGCTCACTGAGGAAGCCGCTAAAGTTGCCTTTGATTAGTACCTTTGCCTTTTAGTGGTGAGTCACCCTGCTCTTTCCTCCTGTGAAAGCTAATCTTAGTTGTTTTGGGACAAATACTTTACAAATGCAAAGTTATTCACTAGGAGTGAACTCAATGTCTTTCTATTTACAGCAAAATTTCTACATTCAGCTGTCTTGTGATAGATCTGAACTTAACAGAATCACAGGAGATGGCACCGTACCCTCCTGCACTGAAAAGAGCTCAAGAAAAAAACTGTGTGATACAGGAAGCAGAAAAGTGATAAAGGGCAATCATGGAGATATTTTGAAACATACATTTGTTCCTGAGGAGGTGAAAAGGAAGCTGAAGCAATGGGCCATAAAAATAAAAAGCAATGGGCCATTCATTAGCCTCTCACTATCCAAACTCAAAAAATCCTATGTCCCAGATTAGTAGAACATCTCATAATACCCAGCAAAACATCATCATGCTGGAGAAGGTGAATCCATCTAAGAAAGGTAAGGCCTTGAAAGAAATGCTGTCATGGTCAATAATTAAGTTGTATGACTGTGTAAACAGATAATTCTTTATGCCAAAAAAGTTTTGCTTCCTGCTAGGGAAATGATCAGTGATCAGAAACTGCCTCCACCTCTGTTACAGGGATGTGTAAGACCTATTTAAATGTGTGTAATGGAAAAGACTGAGAACCAGAAAACAATCAGCTGTCGACTATAGTGACAGTGGGATCTATTAACTTAATTTAGAGGTTTGTTAACCCTCTGTGTGTCCCAGAATCACAGAATGGACAAGGTTAGGGGGGACCACAATGGGCCATCTGGTCCAACCTCCCTGCTCAAGCAGGTTCATTCCAGAGCACATTCCATAGGATTGTGTCCCAACAGTTCTTGGATATCTCCAGTGAGGTGGATTCCACAACTTCTCTGGACAATGACTTCCAGTGTCTGGTCAACTGCACAGTAAAGAAGTTCTTCCTCATGTCCTGCTGGAAGGTCCTGTGCATCAGTTTGTGCTCATTGCCTCTTGTGCTTGGATCCATGCCCTTGAACCCCCCACTTCAGACACTGATAGACATTGATGAGCTCCCCTCTCAGTTGTCTCTTCTTGAGGCGGAACAGGCTCAGCTCCCTCAGCCTTTTCTTAGAATAGAGATGCTCCAGTCCCATAATTATCTCTGTGTTCTTCCACTGGATTCTCTCCAGTAACTCCATGGAATTGCAACTCCATGTCTCTCCAGATAGTAGAATCATGAATGGTTTGGGTTGAAAGCAACTTTAAAGATCATCTATTTACAACCCCTGCCATAGGCAGAGACATATCCCACTAGACTAGGTTGCTTAAAGCTCCATCCAACCTGGCCTTGAACACTTCAAGAGGTTTTAGTATTGCTAGATGCTACTGTGTTTCAAGGATGAGTTATTTATATATTTTTCCAGGTTAAATGCAGTAAAGTGGCAATGCAGTCTGAAGACCTAATAGCAGGGAAAGGAGAGATCTGCAACTAATGTGTTTGCGTATGGAACTGGCATCCAGGCTAACAAAGGTTTGTCAATTCTGGCTTGGGGCACTTGACCCCCATCCTACCATGGGATTATCATGAGTTGGTTTGACTTCCAAGAAACCATACCCCAAATAAATAAATAATAAAGAAAGAAATAAAGAAAAGAGACATGTCAATGAGTTCATCGTGTTCTCCACTGACAACTGTAAGATTCCCAGACAGAAAATTTTGGTGGTAGGCAAATGGCTAAAAATTGCTTATTCTTACTTCCCTCTAAACTTCCCATCTAATATCATTTACCCCTTATGAAATAACATTAACTTCTCTTTACAACTATTCTACTCTTGTGGGTTCCAGATTCCCATTCCAATGCATTTTCAGGTGCCTAACTAATAGTTGGGAATGGGAATCAGAAGAGATCTGAATATTGGGCCACATAGTTACGTGTATATTCTGACGTTTAGATCTTTCCAAAACATGAAACCAGATAAATTGTAGAATGCAGAATCTAGCATATTTTTCCCGTTTTTTTTTTTTTGTTTTTTTTTGGGTTTTTTTGTTTTTTTGTTTTTTTTTTAGTATGATACAGTCACTTAGGAAGCAGTGCACATGTGCTTTGATGCAGATGTAGCTTTTGGATGGACAGACAAGTCCTAATCCGGCAGTTTGCCCAGGATATAAGGAATTAAGGTAAAACACTGGTGCTCTCAGGCAAATTGTTCACAAGTTTGTTTCAGTGTCTAGATGCAGAAAGCTCACATGACTTCATGTCTGCAGGAGTTAAACACTATGAGGCAGAAATTGAAAGGATATTCTCTATTATTTTTGTAATTCAAAACAGCTTGCAGTATTTGCTGCCAGTACAGAATGTTCAGGTTTGGATGTTGACTAAAAGATTAAAAAGTACAAGCTCTGTGAAACTGGTCATTAACTGGTGAAGAGGACTAAATGTTTACAATGGAAGGCACAAAACACCCACTTACTTTCTACATCACTTCCTCTGTACCTTCATGCTCCTTGACCAACTACTTCCCATCCCCAGGGCATTTCACTACAGCTGCATCCTGCCTTTTATGAACTGCCCTTCTTCACTAGCATTTGTGCCTTTAGCAGAAGTTCCAAGTCATGCTGGTTTGCAACAGCTCTGTGATCTATGCAAAAGAGGAAAAACAGGATCAGAGCCACATGTTTGTGTTTGCTTGTAGCCTAGGGAGAGATATAAACTTAGGTTTGCAGGAGGAACAGGCATTATCTTTTTCATTTTTACAACTCACAGGATGTTTCAAAAATTTATATGGCTTAAAGCCCACAGCTTAAAGCCCGTTGTTGAATTTGTGCTTCTTTTGATAAGAAAAAACCCACCCCACTGTGCTTGTACAATATTGAAAGAACATAGAACATAGTACCAAATGCAACTTTTTTATGCAGGAAGGCAAAAATACACTGCTCACTTACTGTTTTCTAAGATCTTTTGACAAATTGAGGCATGCCCTTTATGAAAAACTGTTCCCTGTTTCTAAAAGAACTCTGCATGAGTTCTTGTTTAGTAGCCGAGGACACAAGGTAGGGTGGAACAAGACTGGCATTTTGCAAATTATTATGCATTTGATAATCTATAGTTAATGCTGGCCATAAGAGCAGCACTGCTAGGTCAGTGAATTCTCCAGCGAAAAGTCTGGCCTATGTGTCTTCTCACAACAGGCACTCCTGAGTGTCTCAAGAGGAAAGGGATGGGAGTGTCTACCTCAAACAGCAAGGCTGCTCCCTGCCCTCCAGTCAGCTGTGTGGTAAGGAGGCATTTGCTATTCCAGACATTCCCAAGAAGGAAAGCACAGCAGCATAGCTAATGTTTCTCTTCCTCATAGGTCCTGCCAGAGTCAAGAGAGAAAATCCTTCATAAGTCCAAATTTGACAATGGTTTACAGGCTATCTGAGCAAGTGTCAGAAAGCTTCAAGTCTCTAAGCAAGTGATCTCTGCTATGCAAGGTAGCTGTGGATCCCACTGCAGATGTAACATGCAGATAAAAGTACACCTGGATAGCACAGTACTCAGACAAACTGTCCAGGACAAGTTTCAGATGTTCTTGAGTGAGGATTTATTTCGGAGATTCAGAGTTACTATTTTATTCTCTGACTTGCTGTGCTGGATTATGAGAAGATAATACTAATACTGTTCAGCTGCTCTTAAAGTACAAAAAATACATGAAAAGTGAATCTAAGTCCAAAACATTTCCTACAGTACTGTTGATACAAAGGTCAGAAAACAGCCATCGGACTATTATGAAGAGGCAACTGTTACATGACTATTTAATCTATAATTTAATTCTGAATATTTATTTCCAAAACATAAGTCAAGGGTTTAAAAAAGTGATAGAATTAGTTCAAAATGAAAGAGGATTCAATTCAGGTGATTTCAGTTATACTTTTACATACTGAAAATAATTTGATACAATATTCTTCATACTGTCAGCATAAAATGACTGCTTAGTAGAATAAACTAATAATCTAGACAGTTCTTATCAGTCGCTATTACGTGCTTACTTGGACTCTTCCTAAACAGTGTAATTTAAAAGAAGCTAAATTTTCCAATACTGTATTTCTATGAATTTCATTATATAAATATTTAATTTGAAGAAAATGTGTCATAAATAAAATAAAATAAAATACATAAAATAAGTCTTAACACTTCTTCCTGTGTGGAAGTCAGCACAAATGAATAAAAGAAAACAAAGACAAAGGCAGATTGATTCCTACTAAGTAGTGAATTGTTGCCTTGTAATTGCTTCTTTTGGTAAATACAGCATTTCATAAATAAGCCTAATGTAAAACTGGAAAACTTTATATACCTGCACACTCATTTTATATCCTTTGAATGCAGAAAATTCTTTCATTAGTAAGATTCTAAGATTTAACTTGAATCAGAGCTCAATGGAGACTGAGGTTTTGCTTTTATAAAAACAGAACCCTGACCTGTATGCATTAAAAAAATGAGAAGGATGCAAAAACTAGGCATCTGTAATACTCCTAATCCCATTCTTTAAAGTACTCTGTCAACTCAGGAAAAGTTATTTCTATCCGGGCCTACTGTGTTTCCTACTTACTCTGCCTCCTTCTCTCTGCTCAGTTCTTGCTGCTTGAACGGAAGGAGCCCTTTGATCTCTGTCTTGTGGGCATTGTCGGTTTGTTGAATGAAAGAAAATAATGTGAAGCATCAACCCTCAGCTCATTCTCTTTTGGGGTCCAAAGAGGTCTGTGCAACCATCAGCCTTGAGGCATCTCTTTGAGAAAGACACCAGGCAGCTTTATACTCTTCTTCATTTTCAGGCCTCTCTCCTGTGGATGGAAGTTAACTGATTCCCCACCATTCAGTTTGGATCTTATAAATTCTAACGTACCAGCTATGCAACTCTGTCTCTGTATGTAACTCTGCTGTTAAAGACAGCAGGATTATCAGTTCATGTCAGACAAAATGCTTTGAATCCTATTATTGTTCATTGGATGCATTACTCCAACTCTCATCAAAAGGGCTTGCTCTGTAGTGTGAATATTCAATTGTGTCAAACTTGTTTCTAAAACTAAAAGAGACTGAGGCTGAGTAAATTTCCATTTAAACAATTTCTATTCTGACTTATTGTTTAATCCCTTTTTCTAGATGAATATTTCAGAAGGAATAAGTTACTCAGTCAAATGCTGTTTCTGTTCCCTATGTTGTGCATTCTATGTTGATAGGCAACACTACTATCAAATTAAGTAAATGCTTTAATTCTGGCCCTTTATTGTCACACTTGAAACAGAATAGTACTATGTGTGAGCTAGTATTTAGCATATGCATTTATTTCTGCTTTTGGGGAAAAATGAGTACCACATAAATATATAAATACTGGAAAACACAAGCTACAGTTTAAAAAATTTGTTAGTGGGGCATTTTACATAGGTTCAAGTATTGTTCACAATTTGGTAGCAAAAAGTGAAATATTTGAGAGAAAATATAATTTTTTTTCTGTTCAGGTAAGCTCACTTTTCATGAGGAGTGAAGCTGGTAGCATTTTTAACTATAGAATATGGGTATTTTTTAATCTGTAAGTCCATGTAATGCAGGAAAAACAGTCTCCCTCAATTAGAATGATGGTGAGTTTCCCATACTATTGTTTTTTTTTAGAAAAGTGATAGTACATTAGGGCTCATTTAGAGTTGTTTGTATTTTCTTATTATCACAGGCCGTCAGTTTTAAAGTAGGCAAGATACTGTATTTTTTTCCTCCTGGAAACAATATCCTATACCAATATAAAAGGGATGATCAGCTTATTTTAAGATACACAATTAATGCATACAGAGACATTTCTCTTACTCCCACAGTAGTTCAGGAGACAAGTTTTGTCTCTATGCAAGCTCAAGATGAGAAGTATATCAGCAACTATGCAGACTGCACTGGTTCAGCATGAATGCTGACAAATGTAGCATGTTATTGCACAAGACAGGACCAGCACTCCTGCCTTTGCAGTCCTCCTCTTTCAAGAATTCTTGCTGTATTTGTCACTGTCCCATGTCTTGCTTCCTCAGCTATTATCCTGCAGCCTGCTGAGTTATCAGACCGAGCATATTGAGTAATGTATTCTTTTACTAACTTTCCTTGCCTTTAAGAGAGAAGATTGTGACCATAGTAACCACCAAACTGGGAACAGTGTTTGTGGAAATAAGAATGTAGAGGAACACTTCCTTTCCATATCTCATCTTATAATGGAGTATCTGTTTTGTCATTAAAGATGCTGGGTAAATTTATTTTACACCTAGGACGCTGAGTAAAAAAAAAAAAAATCAAGCAAACAACCAAACCAAAACCAAACAAAAAAAAACCAAAAACCCAACAAAAACCCTGGAATATTGTAAGTGTGATATGATTACAAAAACCAAAGTTGCCTTGCAAAGTTGCCTTACTCAATCTCATGTGCTAATATCAAAAGAGAAGATCCCTTGTTTCCTGACATGTTTTATAATTAGTCATGAGGGAGATACTGCAGTTCTGTCTATTCCCAGAGATGCATCAGGATTAGGGACTGTTCCAACATTTCAGGCATTGGCTACAAAGAAAATGGAGACTTCCTTGTAACAAGGAGTCACACAGAACAGGCAAGATGTAATATGTACAAGTTACTCCTGGGGAGATTTTAACACATGACACTAGTGGAAAATTTTTTACCATGAGAACAGTCACTGACATAATCTCCCAAGGGAAGTGTTGGATTTCCCAGCATTGAACAGTTTTCAACTGGGCAAGTTGCTGGGCTATGTTGTCTAGACCGTGCATTTGCCAAAAGTTGAACCTTGAGGTCCCCTCCGGAACATGATGTTCTATGATTCCATGATCTAAATAGGGAAACTCCATCATCCTATGTATCTGAATTGTCCACATAAAATTCTTTTCACTTGCATCCAAAAAAGCATTTACATATGGCTTGCTAATGAACATTTAAACTGAAGTATACCACTAAATAAAATGTGCTGTGCTGCAAATTAATTCTGTTATGCAGTGCCCAGTCTCTGGAGTAGCCAGGAAGCAGTCCCACATGAATCAAAGTCTGGGAACACTGGCTCTAAAAACTGGCCTGATTGATTAATGTATCTTTGCATCTGCCTGTAGCAAGGTTGTATTTTGAAGTCAGACCTTATTAACGTGTGGGAGAAGTGTATTCACTTTGTTAGTATTGACAGAGACTGTTGACTCCAGAAAGAAACCCCAGACAAAACAATTAGCAGATAAGAATACTCTTCTAAAAACACAAAAGGATTAAATAACTTTGCAACACCTTAGGCCCTCCAGCCTTTTTTTCTGGAAGGCCAGAAAGCCAAAATTACAAAGACACAAAGCTAGAATACAGCCCAGTAAAAAATAGTTTGTGCATGTATCAGGGAGTGGGGGACTACCATAGAGAATCCACAAACTGTTTCCACCTCTCCATGGGAAGTCATGGGAGGAGCAGCGCAGAGATCTGAGCAGACTGTCTACAACTTAGCCTGGATGTCCATCTTCTAATACACCACGCTGGAAACACTGGCAGACAGAACAGCTTTTGCAATATACTTCTCCAGTAGGTTAAAAGTTCTTGGCTAGGTGGGTGTCCTCGCACAGATCTCCACTAGCACACTAGGCTCTGTCCCCATCCACCCATCTCACAAACCAGGGGTTAAGTAATTACCTTGGTAATTAAATTCTGATCTGTGTCTTTTCATCCTGGAAGACTATATGAGATACACTCTTGTTGTTTAATCCTGTCCTTACTTCAGAGGCTGTTGTACAATGGTATGGGTAACTGCAAACTGCTGTTGTAAACATTTATTTTTGTAAAGCACAAAAAACAATGACAGAAGGTGAATCACACTGTCAACCATCACGCGGAGCTTCTGAGGATGGTAGGATTTTTGCCCGAATGATATGAACACCAGCGGCAGGCCTTATGGAAGTGTGCCATTTCACAAGATGGAAAATACAGACCAAAGTGGTAGAGGCTTCTTGTTTGCACCTTCCCAAGAGTTGTAGCAGTTCTCTCACCATCTTGACACACCATGCCTCGAGGTTAGAAAGCCTTGTAAACCTTTGTCAGGAGACTTAAGCAGAAACCATGGAAACAGTAACTATGTCGGTGCCTTATCAACCTTTAACTTTGTATTCCAGCCCAGTTTTAACTTTTCCAAGCCTAGAGTGACCAAATGGCACAGGCGCACATTTGCTCATCTCTTGGCTAGGTATTTTGACTTGATTGCTTAAAAATTATTTATGGAATTACAGGTTCTTCTTTTACCTGGATGTTTCTCCATAACATTGTACAAGGAGTTTTCTTCTACGTATAATTGCAACCACAACTTACCACTCATTGTAATTCATTATTTACTCGACCTATGCAAGGACTAAGACTAAGGACTAAGTTCATTGGGTGAGAAATTTCTTCCTTAAAAACCTACTTCATAGAATCTCATACATTACCTTGCATTTTATTAATTGCTAAAAAACACAGGCAAATGGGAAAAAAAAAATCCCAGCACTGTATATGCTTTGCCTTCAAGAGCTACTAGCATAAAAATGAAATTCTTTGTACACATCAGTAAAAATGTTATCATGGCAGATCTACTATGGAAAAATCCTGCTGGACAGAAAGCAATTCAGAAGAGTAAGGTTATGCAAGTTCAAGAAAGGTCTAATATTATAGAGAGATGAAAGCCATACAAATACAAGTTCTTCTGTTCTACATGGTACAAATTGCTTTTTCCACTGAAAATGTAGCTTGAGCATGAAGGCATATCCATAGAGATTAAAGGATACAGCATTACTTTCTGTGTGCACTGTCCCTGTTCTATTTTTGCATTTCATAAACAACTTTCTCATAAAATAGATGTGATTTTACAGGGCCTCATGCTGCAGGGCTCATCATCTCTCCTCCGGATTTGTGTTATAACAACAGGAAAGTTAAAACCTCATGGAAGAAAAATCCTCTCAAGAGCTACTCCTTGCTGACAAGCAAACTTTGATGTTAAGCCATGTAACTTGCACATGTACTTGTGAAAAAAGTAAACACTACCTATCAGCCTTGGCTATGTATGCAGCATCTTCCCAAACTAAGGCTTTACTCTCAGACCCCATAGTTTAAACCCACAGTCTTTTGCCTTGTTCTAAACAAGTACTCCAATATAGTGTATATCCCTTTTTCTCCAGTTTCTGTATTTCCAGTTCAATGTCCTTTACTTCTGAAGCTAGAGCCATCACCCATACCACATTCTGAGCCCACTTTAGAGCCTTGCCTTTTTTGATTTACAAGGTTCCTTTGTACCCCACACAAATATACAATCTAATTTCTTGAAAGCTGCAGATAGAAATACTGGTGGCCTTGACCAGAGTAATTCTGGTACTTGCAGAGTCACATTGTCTTTCCTGTACTGTGGGTAATGCAAATGCAGTAGATGTCGATAGGGCAGCTTGGCTACCTGAGGCAACAGAGAATTGCAACACACTGAAAAGTCTACCAGGAGCTGTGCCACATGGGCTCCACTAGAAAGTGCTGGGCCAGAGCTGTTATGTAGCTTTTCCTCTCCTGGCATGTGGTGTACCTCATAAGAGAGGATCTGGGTATCAGAAGAACCTAAGTTAAAAAGAGAAAGCTGTGGAGAACCTAGTAAAAGAGCAATAGTTCAAACATTCACAAGCTTTTGTTAGACAAGCCCTAGCAAAGGTGGAAAACACATCAGCAAGAGAACAAAGTTATGGAATACCTTGTTTTGATTGCACGCATAGTTTCTTTAATCAGTGATACAGGGCTGCTATTACCTTCTGTATCACACCTATTCTAAATCTTGGCTTCTCTTTCTCAGTGTTTTACTGGGCCTATTTAGCATAATCCTTGCAATTTGACTCTGGACAGATCCCAAAAGCATTGAAAAATGCTTTGAATTTCTTTCTGAAACAAATTTTCATATGACTGCTTCATGTGGAGAATAATGTCTCATATATAATGGATAGACCAGATGTTATAGTATGTTATTGAAATTTATATTGCCAGAAGTTTCTAACATGTTGGTCAGAGTAACATAACAAAAGCTTCTATTTATACTTTGAAGCCATTTTTTCATCAGTATCTTAATCACCTCCTACTTTTACTCAGGGAATTTATTTTGAGTAGTACGTAGGAGAACAGGAATCTTATCTGAAGGGAAAATATGAAAGAAACCTGCAGGTTTCTGACAGCTTGGTCAGAAATAAAAGGGAAGCATGGAAAACAATGCCAATGAAGGAAGACCACTGCTAAAAAAGCTGTTTTTATTATGTCATGGGTGAAGACTTATTTCTGACAGAAATGTGTTGCCTCTTGGCAGTTATCACAGTGTTGAAGTAAATGTTTGAAATCAATTAATGTTTGAAATCAAATCAATTCCTGTCCATACTTGAATGATACAGGTATACACAATCTCCCCTCTCAGCACCAACACCAACAAAAAAAATCTTGCTCTGAGTGTTGCTCTGTTGTTCTGAGAGCAACTGTTTGGTCAGTAATACAGATGAAAATCAAGAAACGACTGTCAGATAGTAATAGCTCTGGAGAAAAAAAAATACATGAAAGCTAGGCACCTGGGTAAAAATACTGCCAGACACTCCTTGCAGCACAACATCAGAAATAAACCCTAACAAAACATGATGAGTAATAAATTCATGGGGGTTTCATTGTTTTGCTAATTCAGAAAACATTGAAAAGTCAGTATAATCAATGTTGTTGCACATTCCCAATGTTGTTGCATATTCTAGATGACTTGATTGTGTTTCATCATAATTAGTGATGTCGTTTTTAGAGGTAGTTTTTCTAGATCATTGTAAAGCCTTAGATACTGTCCCTCACAGCATCTTCTGGACAAGTTGTCTAGCTGTGAGATGATCAGGTA
This sequence comes from Polioptila caerulea, assembly GCA_013397295.1. Classification (NCBI taxonomy): domain Eukaryota; kingdom Metazoa; phylum Chordata; class Aves; order Passeriformes; family Certhiidae; genus Polioptila; species Polioptila caerulea. Next base: position 118,822 of record VYXF01009294.1, read on the forward strand.
CACAATGTACTGGATGAAGAGCTGGCTG
>VYXF01009298.1:0-12478 GCA_013397295.1 Polioptila caerulea
GGGCGGCTGATTTTGTTTGTGACTCTCTTGATTTAGGGCAAATTTGGGAGAGAATCTCCAAAGGGGGCCTCTCCAGAAAGCAAACCCACACGGCTCTTCCCCCCAACTGGTTGGGGAAGAATTCCTCAGAGAGAAGTGGAAAGAACCTGTTTATTTAACAGGCACAGCACCCCCCAGCACACAAAATGAACAATACCAGATGACACCACTCTTCCACTGCTCTGAAAAAGATGACAAATTCAGACAGTCTCTTTTGGGTGTGGTCACTATGTTAACAATCCCTCTGGCACTGGGGCAGCTGCTTGCAGGCCACAGGGTGCAAACTCTCAGTGTTCCCAGGTCCCAGTCCGGAGCAGGTTCGAGTAGGTCCACAAAAAGAAAGGAGAAACAGTCCAGGAAGAAATTTGGACTTTTTAGCTAAACTAGCTAATGAACAGAAGCAAGAGCAAGCAGAAGTAAAGCAGAAGCAAAAGCGAGAGCAAAAGCGAAAAGCAAGAGCCAAAAAACGAAAACAGCCCTAGGTACTGCCCTGTCTCCCCTGGTGTCCCGCCAGCTGTGGGGGAGAGGCTGATAGCAAAAAAACCTAAACATTTGTTCTTCAGAGCCAGTCTTAAAGGCACAGAACATGACATCCAGCATAAATAGCACACACGAATGGGGCTACAAGCATCATAACGTCACCCTAGGACAGTGGCAAAGCCACAAGAAAACCTGTTTTCTTGTGGAAAAGTCTCCATAGCATAACAAAAGAGATTCTTCTCCCTAAGTGAACTGAAAGAAAGATTATTTTAAAGGTAGTAGACTGACTGAAAGTCATGAGTTTTATCTTTGCATTGTCAGTGAAAAAGAAAAGAGGTGTTTTGAAAGTTTACTCTGATTTTATTATTATTGTTTTCCCCTTTAGTTCTGTTAATAAAGTTGTCTTTGTATATTTTCAAGTTTGAATCTGCTTTGTTTTCTTTCTTTTCAATCCTATCTCACAACAACAAAAGAAATAAACCTGCAACAAGCTGACAGAAACTGGGTCAATTCTAGTTAGCTTAAAGGTGGTCTGTGCATGAAATTTATATATAGACACTTGAGTTATTTATAACCATCAAGCTGTCTAATGATCTTATCAGAACCAACCAAAACACTTCTTTTAATCAATGTCAGCTAGTAGGAAACAAGTGACTTGTGTGGTGTGTGGGCAGTGTGTACCACTATTTCCATTTTTAAGCTACATGTCAGAAGACTTGCGGTGAACTTCCTTCTTTTATCAGATACAACATGGTTCAGTCCTCAAAGGTCCTTAAAATTAATTGTGTACTAAGGAGTGAGGTGTGAAAAACTCTTGTTCTTCCTTATTTAGCTTTACTCCCACCTTGTAGTTTTTATTTGCCAAAATATTTCTAGTAAGAGAAATTAAACCAAATACTTTAAAGAAAGCTGGAATCTAGAATGCAGAAAATATTTCTCTGCATTCTCTGCATTCTCTGCATGTTTTAAAGATCCAAACCCTCTGAAAAATACTGTTTTTAACCTTTGTCCATGGAAAGGGCTTCCTAGGCTTTGGGATGAGACAGAATTTTTAAGAATGTAAATGAAATAGTAGCATAATTTGTAACAGGGTGAGAAATGTAGATTTTTGGGTTTGTTAGACTGGTAAGTAGATGAAGACAAGATGGAGCATCCTTGTGATTTTTAGGCTTCTTCCTTCTTCTACATCTGCTCCATATTCTGCAGTGTTTTGGGTCACTAAATGATTGGTTAGAATTTGTCGCAGTACATTGTTGCGTGAATAGAAGTTTAGTTAGTAATTGGTAGAAAAAAAGAAATAATATATGTTTTTGGTGATAATTGGGTGAATTATCTTTAAGAAGACCTTGAATCTGTGTGTTAGAGGCTAGAGAGGCTTTTCCAGGTTCATGCTAGGCTGGTGTAAAGCCTGCTGTGCAGAAATTGTAGATAAGAAAAGAATAAACAACAAGAGAAAGAGATCGACCTTGAGTCCAGTTCACTTTTTTTACTTAATGAGAACTTCAAAAGACTAGCCTCCCCTATCAGGGAAGAGACATGTAGGAGTTACCGAACTTTTACAAAGAATACAGGTCACATTTTCATCTGGGGTAAATCAGACAAACTCTATTAAATCAATGGAAAAATAATAGCTTTTAATGATAAAATGTCAAGTTCTTGGAGCTGCACCTTGTTCATTTTGTATATCTGCACTATACACTGCCTGCATAACTCAACTTGCTTTTCTGTGCTATTTTCTTAATTTTACTTTCTTGATATCCATAAGAGGATGAGTCAAACTGCATAATCCTGAATCAAGAAAAATCTGATATTTTAATTGGTTGTTCTATTTGTACTTTGACTACTCTGAGTTCATTATTAAAATGAAAGCACATTTTGAAATGTTTCTGTGCTTCTGTAGAACATTTTCTTTCTTATCTTCAGGTCCAGATCCTTCAAGTCTTAACTCTTCTTGAACTGGGGTATTAGACCTTCTGCTCATGTTAGTTTTTGGTAACCATATTTGCTTAGTTTTCAGTTGTCAAACTCTTAAAATGTGAGGTGTTCTGATTATTTGGTTGAAATGGGCTGTTACTATGGCAACAAGGTTAGTATGGCAGCCTTATTTTTCCATCTTTGCACATTTTGTACTCTTAACAAGTCTCAGTCACTGCCTTCGTTTTTTTTGATGGTAGTTTATGTCTTCTTTGTTTTTACATTCTCTAGAGAAAGGATCTTAAAAATAGTGATTCACCCTGTGTTTTCATTAAATTTCTAGTATCAACTGTGGCAATTTTTAAAAATAAATTAATCTAGAGTAGAATAAATTCAAAGTACTTATTTGGTAATGCTCAAATTATTAAGACTCTATGAATTTGATGATGGTTTAAATTTACAGAAGGTCTGAAAATTCTGTGTGGTGGGCACAGGTATTTAACATTGATGCTAGGACAACTTTTTGGATAAATCTTGACAGTAAAGAAAATGTGGTCTGTGATTTTTAGTTGATGTCTCAACATTACTAGAATTATATTCATTTTTTGTTGTTTTTTTTTTCTTTTCAATATATTGAATGTTTTTGAAGCATTTAAATACACTTGATAAATGGCAGAGAAAACTCTAAAGACCCTTAAGAGAGAAACTAGTTTACCTACATATATAGTTGAGCACAATGAAGTTTAGATGAATTTGGCTATTATTAATTCAAAATCTTAAAAAGGGAATAAAAAGAAAAAAATCAAAAAGCTCAAAGTCACACACATGCATATATAAAAATTATATATTAAAAAATATAGGAATAATCTTGCTTTTAATTTTAAGCATTTTCAGATGTACTTTACTTTACTCACATTCTTTCTCTCTTAAAACTTGCAATAATCAATAAAATCCATATTTCCCTTTTTAAATTTCCTGCTTACAGCACCAGGAATATTGAGAAAACATCCTCCTGATAAAAACCTCATGGTAAAATTGTTAGAAATTACAACATGGACTCCCATATTCAACTGCTTCAAAGATGAAAATGGAGCACTTCATGGCAGGGCATGGTTGACAAAATATTGTAATCCTATGACATAATTATAATAATAATAAATAATTCTGAGAGAAGAATTGCAAGATGTTCTGCACCAGCACAGGGAGAGCTGCTGATCTCACCAGAAAGATCCAGTATCCCAGTTCTTTTCCAGGCTTGTCTAGCTGACCAGAGCAGAACTTGTGGCTCCTGGGCTGCAGTTGTACGACAATGGTCCAGACACAAGGCCATTTACAAGCAAAGATTAAGATGAAGACTGGGAAACTGTTGTGGCAGGTGCGGGTGATAGAGTGCCACGACCTGCCTGGAGAAGCATCTTTAGAAAGACACTTCCAGATGAACAGGCAAGTCTCGCCTTTGCCGGAGTGATTTCAGGTCTCCTGTGAATTGAGCTTTGAGTGATGCTGAAGAAGGGACAGGAGTCCGTATGGGGTTCCGCAGAAAGAATCTTTATTCTTGTATCTGCGAAGGGGTCCAGGGATGGAAAGCTCCAGGAAAGATCTGAGAGAGCAGGGATTATATGGGAAAAGCAGGGGGTGGGGCAGAGGGGAAGGACCATTGGGGTAGAGCAGATTTACATATGGCCAAAAAGCATAACAAGGGGGATCCAAACAGTCACCCTAAAAAAAGGATATTGCCTAAGGGCTCTCCCTCCAGAGGAGGGTTCTGAACTCTTCCTCAGTTGGCCTATTGGCCTCCACAGGAAAAAATAATTAAAAAAAATACTTGCAAAGTTAATTATCAAAATTTATTTTTATCATTTGGGATTTTGATGATTGGTCTTTAACATTTATTAAAAATTGCAATGATTTATAATATCCTGTTCTTCAAACATAGTTTTCTCTGAAATACAAAAGGTTAATATTCGGTTCCTCTCTGTGAAAATGACATAAATAGTCATAATTGTAAATATGCCTGAAAATATATTGTTGGGGTCTTCTCAGGGTAGGGTCTTCATGGCGAGATGAGAAAAGACACACACATTGATATGATGCAAGTCTAACCCAATTTATTCAGCAAAGCGAGCTATATTTATACACATATTCTCTAGCTTCATGCAAACACGCGACAAAGTTCTTCTTTGGATTGGTTAACAGTTGCTGATCACGCGAATGTCTCGTTCTTCTGATTGGTTGGCATAAGTTTGCAACATCCTGTCCTTCATCCTGTCTCTACTTGTGACTTCTTCAAATCTTGATTGCTTCACCTGGTTACTTCTCTGTTCTTTCCCACAAACACCCTTTTCACCCTGTTCTGTCCCCCAAGCTCCCTTTCAAGTTTAAAACCTTTCATAATCATGAAGTACAGCCAGGGCCCCAACAATATATATATATTTTAATTAATATGAAAGTATTTAAATTTTTTAAATTCGCAATTTGCATTTTATTGTTGGGGGTATTTTGGTAAAAAATTGACATGTATGAGAACTGCACAGAAGTTCTGCAAAGTCTGGTTCCACTCTTTTTCTCTTACACCTTTCTAAATCTTCAATGAGTCAGTGGAAACAAAAGGCAACTTTTCTCTAGCCTACAACTGTGGACAGATTTCAACTGAAGATTTTAAACTGGTGCTCTGGACTGCAGAAGAAACTAGTTTCTTGAAAAATGAAACCTACCTCAAATTTGTACTAATTTAAAGATTAAAGTGAGAAGAAAATATGATGTGCTATCTAGCTATTAAAACATGCAAGCAAAAGTGCTGAAAACAGAAACATCTGGAACACAAGTTACAAAGGTATTCAAAAGAGTTTCATCAGCTTATTTTCTGGCTGAGAGTTTAATAAATCAGTTGCTTTTGATGAAATAATTTTGTATTTCAGTACACATTTCTTTTAGACACAGTATAATGAAGAATCTCTTACATTTACAGTCAGTGTCTCAAAGCTTTCAGTCAAAAGGATAGATTTAGCAATAAATAATGTCTGTCTCCTCATTTTTTATGGCCACATGATATGTTAAAGCTTTTCAGTGTCTTCTGTTTGATACATAACATAGGACTCTAACTGAAGTTAAGAAACAAACACAGATGATGCAATATCAGTGGGGATACTTGGAATATTTCCATAAGAAATATAAAAGAGGTAGTCCTAGATAAGAAATAAATAAATCTAGTGTACCCAAATGACTGATTTGGTCTAGAATGTAAGTAGTAATTTTCTTATGAGGCAGAAAATAAAAATACTTACTTTCTCATTCCATGCCCTCCTTCTTTGGTATGTTTTTGAGAATCCAAATTACATTAGTAACAATGTTCCATGTTTCTCTTTCAGCAATGAGAGATTTAATACAAAGAGAAGCAGAGCAAGACCTTGTTTTTTGCAACACTGAATGTCTCTACTGAAAATTTGTATATATGAGTCACCAAGAGGAATCTGAAACCCTTTAATTGCTGTTACAGAACTTTTGGGGGAATATTTGCTTGCCTAAATTCTCAGTTGCCTCCAGCTCCCCCTGAAACAGGAGAGGAAGCACATGAGGGAGTCATAGATGTGGAGAAATGAGTAGGTTAATTTGAATATCAAGTTAGTCAACACATTGACTGACTCACTGTGTGAGTATGCTTAGTTTCTTTCACAGAGTACCAAGCTAACTAGGAAAATCTTGCAGCACAATGGGAGTGCCCTAACACCATCCAACCCAACTTAGTAGATCACAGATTTAAGAATCTGAACATTTTATTTTCAAATTGTGAATAGATGTTCTTAGATGACTTCACACTTTTCAAAGCTGCAATTTATCTGTATTTTTGCAGTTTTGTTCTAAGAGACTAAGAACACAGAAAAAGTTCTGTACTGATCTGACCTTTCTTTACAAAGTTTTGACTGGTATGAAGAGGAATGCTCCAATTTGTAAATACTTGCAGCATGAAATATGTTAATCTGGAAAGCAGCAGTCCTGCAGCACATCCAGCCCAAAAAGCTGCCCTGCTCTCCTGCCTTCACTCCTCTGCTTCCCTGTAACAGTCTGATGATGGGGTGTTTTTGTCTTGCTACATCAAACCCAGTGTGGCTGGGGAGCATGGCTTAAGAAATGGGAGGGGTACGATGGACAGCCCAGTGAGGTTCTTTAATCCATTGGTGACCATGTGCTCTCTAGGCAGCATGCACAGGCCACATGGCCTGGAGCTGCTTCCAGAGGGCATCTGGTCCAGAGGCCTGGATCCAAAGACCTGGGGGTGTGGATAATTCGGCTAGATATAGGATTTTGCTGGGGGGCAGATATCCAAGTGTAGCTATGGGGCAGAGGCTTGACCTTGTAAGTCTAAGGTTTCAGCTTTCTGNTGCTCTCTAGGCAGCATCCACAGGCCACATGGCCTGGAGCTGCTTCCAGAGGGCATCTGGTCCAGAGGCCTGGATCCAAAGACCTGGGGGTGTGGATAATTCGGCTAGATATAGGATTTTGCTGGGGGGCAGATATCCAAGTGTAGCTATGGGGCAGAGGCTTGACCTTGTAAGTCTAAGGTTTCAGCTTTCTGCTCCTCAGGGTCCTAGGCCCACTCCTTGATACAGAGAATTTGGGCTAAACTTTGATTTATCCCAGCTAATTGGACTGCCACTCTTCCCCAGATGGCCCATCTTCATTGAGAGGAGAAGTGCTGGGGAAATCTGCCCTGGTGCCAGAGCAAGGCAGGCTTAGTGAAGGGCCCTGGCAGTGAGAGAACGTGTGCCTCTGGGTGGGAAAGGCTCCATCCAGTCTTGGCAGGGGCTGGCGCAAGGCAGAGAGATGTGGGGTTGGGCTGGGATACACATCTATCTATGCCCTTTTGGAGGCTGTCTCTAGCATGAAAGGGAGGGAGGAAGATTAGGAGAGGAAGCCTCAATTTGTTGTGCACGTGCTCAGTGCTGAAGCCAGGTCAGGTGCCACCATGGGGGTTGAGGGGGGGTGGGTTGGGTGGCACAATGTCCTGCTGTAATGCCTGGGGAAAGAGGTGATATGTCCAAGGCCCCAGATACCTCCTTATGCTTTCCACTTGGCACAACCTGGATTAGCACAGAGATGAGAAAGAGATGAGGAAGGTGAAGGAGTTTGCCAGGGGTCTTCAGCACTGGCAATATTTGTGAGATTTCAGTCTATTGAGAATGCCTTGATTTCGCTTCCTAAAATAATTTAATTTGGGCATCTCTGGTCAAGATCACCTACCTGTTGAACAAGAATATCTGGAACTTTTATCTGTGGTTATAGTTGTCGTTTGTTCCTTCGTTTTACTTGTGTGGAGTTGGATTGACAGCTTGAAGAATTTTGTATACATGGCTTTAAATGTTTTTTTCTGAGTTTACTTGTTTTTATTGGAATCCATTCAAGCCTTGACAAAACATTTCTGTGGTTTACAATAGAGGTACCTTCATTGCAGTGCAGTTACATCAGAATTACTCTGCAAGCTCCCTTTCAATAACTAACTAGATCCAATTAACATGACTGAGTAATTCTCTACATAAGTGTATTATTCATTGTCTTTTCTCATTGTAATACTTTTACTTAGTGCATTGATGTTACAAATTAACTCTGTTGTAATTACATCATAATTAGGCACACAATAATACAATCAGGAAATTAGCGGTAACTGGTAATAACAAAAAATGTTACCACTCTCTAATTGTACTTGTAATTACCAAATAACTGTGCTTTAGCTATGTAATTTGAAGGGATACAAAAAAATTAATCCTTCCACCTCTATCTGAAAGAGGTTTTGTACACACAGATATATTCAATAGATATTAAATATATTAATTAAAATAATTTAATGCAACAGAAATAAGGCTAATTTTATGCCTCAGTGTAGATATATCTGTAACATTATCCCTGTTCACTAAAGAGCCATCCCCTTATTTATCTGTTATTTTCATGCAAGAACTNATAATTTAATGCAACAGAAATAAGGCTAATTTTATGCCTCAGTGTAGATATATCTGTAACATATCCCTGTCCACTAAAGAGCCATCCCCTTATTTATCATGCAAGAACTCATTTCTATTTTCAGTTTTAGACTCCCTAATGCTAGCATTCAGTATCAGATGTGGCTATACAATTTTGGGGATATTTGTTACAATATTCTCTCTATGGTAATTAAACAGGAGACTGGTACAAGGGCTGATGGGATGAGTCCATACAGCTATCTAGATGAGCTCAAAACTCCTGTCATAGTAGGAATGAATTCACAGTGGAAAGAACAATATGACTCCCTGAGGCCTAGTTGCTAAATGTTAACTCAAGCATGTTATTTCTGTTCCTGGCTTTTTTGATGCTGCTGAGTAGATTCATGATTTTCCACCTTTTCTAAAATAGTTTGAACCCTATTAGTGGATGGTGCTTATCAATACTTGGATTTTATTTCAGAAATTCTGGAAGTTTTATGTGAAAGTAGAATACAGAGATTTCCCTTCCGTCTTCTGACTCTTACAGGGATATGTCCCCAGCATTACAATAAGCATAAAATAACAGAAAGCCAGTGTTGCTTTATGAAGCAGAAGAAACTATATAGAGATCAAGGAGAAGTCAGGTTAAGCTCCCTTACAGATTATGTCCCATGACATTCATATACAGGAAGCCCATTGATTTACTGGGGTTAATAGTATGATCCTATAAACTGATTGCAAGAATAATGTTGTGTTCTGCTTCCTGTAATGTCTTGTATACACTGATGTTTTTAGTGTTCCAGAAATTATTGAATGAGAAACAGAACTGCATGGCTTTCTTACTAGCAATTAAGGGAATTGGAGGTTAATTGGTACAGAAAGGAATATTTCTTTTACTTATTGGAAATAAGTACAAGAACATCTTTACAGTCCTCACACATCTGCCTATTAAGTCTCATCAGTATGCATTTTGAAAAATAGAATGAAAAGGAAAGAATGATAATGCTATATCCTGATTTCGTATGTTCTGCAACAGCAACAGGGTTAGTGCAAGAGGGAAAGAGTAACTGGTTAAACACACCTTGCCAGAAATTCAAAACATGCATATTGATTTAATATAAGATATAGCCTAGGATATGTTAATCACTAACTAAACATTTAGCAAATCTAGTATAGGCACAAATCACTTTGCTGTAAAAGACTGGCATAATATTTTAGTATGTTGGTATCTGCTGTTTACATTCTTACTAATATGCACATTTTTTAACCAACCTTGCATGTTTGAACAAAAGCAGGTTTTACATAGATAAATTTAATTTGCATACTAGTAAGATGACATAGACTCACAGGGTATTTTATTAAGAGATTCCTATTTAACTGGTTTTACTTGTGCTTAAGTATATTCACTAATACTTATTATCCTTTATTTCTGCAGTATCAGATTTTCATCTTCCATATATCAATATTTCGTATTACATTTCTGCTGTGAAGTACTTGAAACATTTCTATTCCTCTATAAAAATATAATCACTGGATATGAAACTGTGGTCTAGGATAGGAGTTTAAAGTTTCCTATTTTTATTTTTTTTCCCCCAAACCAAGCAATCAGAATTTTGGGCAAAATTTTCCCTGTAATTTTCTAAGGGAGCTAAACCAAGATCTTTTGACTTTATCCAGAATTCTGCAAACCTTTGGACAGAATGTAAATTTGACAATCCTCCACTGCTAGTGTGAAATCTGTAGTTATTGAGCATGGAAACTGTCCAAAGATTTCTCACATAGTTCTGAGCCATAGCATTTACTAGTTACAAGGGCAGCCTAGCATGTCATAGGGATGGGTTATATGTGGTCATACTAAAGCGCTAGACAAAATATGAGAAATTATCATCCTCTAAAGTTCTCTGAAAATATTGTCAGTTACTTAAAATCCTTCATAATTAATAATGTATTTAGTTTCTCACTATTATTTACCCAGAACACTGCATGATGTGCATTATTTTGGTTTTTTCTCTACTTTTTTGCCGAACTCCATTTGAACCTACACCTTTATCATTTTAGCATAGTAATTCCTGTGCCCAGAGTTGTAATAAAAATTAAATTCACAGCAGAAACTCAACTCATATAGGCTACTTGCTACTCAGCATTTAGTGTTGAAATGCAAGTGGCTGGGGATTTTTCTAAAACAGAAAATTATGAACCCCACTAAGGAAACACAGTGATAAATATGCTTATTTTATGATACAGCTTTGGACATAGCAAATAATTTTTCTAATGCCATAGGATGGATAATGAAATGGGAATGTGTTGATACTATATGATTGGAAGGCGCTGAATGATGACACAGCTATGATTGTTAAAATAAGGATTAAGTACAAAAATTTCTATATGAACTGTGGTGGTTATTGAAAAAGTGTTGAGCAGAAAACTGATAGCTTGTTTAATGTTGCAAGTTGACATCACCAGTGTTATGTGACATGGGGAAGAAGACATGCAAAAGAGCCACGGGCAGAAATGAAGGACAAATGCAAAATCTGTAGGGATCAAATATGGAAAATAGTAATATTTTGTAAAAGGTGCTGCTAGATTAATCTAGAATGCTGTGGATAATTCTGTTCATCCATGTTCAAGAACAGTGTACTCAAACTACAAACACAAATAATGGGTATGAATATTTGGGAAAGAGACTCTTAGGGTGCTATGAGAGTTTGGCAAAATGAAATCTGAGAGTAGATGTTTATCTTTTAAAGGTGCAGTAAGGCAGGTAAAGATTACTGAAGTAAAAAGTCTATTTAAACTAAAGCTCATTGTTAGTGCAAGAAGTGGGTGAAAAACTGCCCTTGATTCAAACTTACATTTGGAAACAAATGAAAGTTTATGTATCTCAGAGGAATTCTGTTTTGACGTAACCTTTGTATATTGGGAGATGATGACTGAATTACGCTTAGTACCTTGATACCTAATGCATCTATGGAGACAACTGCAAGAAGGTGGTCTCTGTAATATTAGAGAATGAGACTCAGTGGCTTGGGAAATCGTTCCAGTTCTAAGTTTTGCATGTACAAGCTGTACCTGCTAACTCTTAACTTAGACTCTCCTGACTGTCCTGACATATGTTGTCAGACATTAGAATATGATTTTGTGTTAGTTTAACACAATCTGACTTTTAGTGGAGGTGGAGGAAAACACAGACGGTCCTTCTGAGAGAGAAGTTCCTTGAAATTTCTACTATGTACAGCAGAGCCAATCCCTAAAGACTCTGAAAATGGACATATTGGCTGGCCCAATTAGAGAAGTTAGCAACACCTCTGTGATGGCATATTTAAGAAGTAAAAAAAGGCACACAATTCTTTCTTTCTCCTCTCTGAGGGGTGGGGAGGGGGCCGCTGGGCCCCTTCCTGATGTGGTCACCAGGACCCTTTCCGAGTGTGGCCACTGGGGTCATGCTATTGGGGAGGTCATCCCGGTGCCATGAGCAGCCGCACGGCTGAGACCATGCGGCCAGGGCTAGCACCGGGAGAGCCCATGTGGCCGGGAGTGGCCGCATGGCCAAGATTGGCACAGCCAGGGCTGCGCAGCCACAATGATGACATGTGGCTGCTGCTCTCTCAGCAAGGCTTGCAGTGAATTTTATTTGCTTAGCTTTTAGCCAGTCATGCTGAGAACAGAAGGGCAGAAGCAGAGACAGCAGCTTTTCTTTTTCAGCATCCTGCATTAAGAGAGGTGCTGAGTGAGCCAACAGCCAGCACAGCTCTCACGTGACCAGCAGTGAGAGGCATGGCCTGCAATTCCCCGATGTGGAACTCGAATGGGATTGTTATGGATAAGATGTATCAAATGCGTTCATTTAATAAAGAAATGTAATTTTAGTAATATTGTAACCATAAAGTAAGTGAGATATTGTGTGTTGAAACCTTATCTGAAGCTCCGCTGGCTGCACAGCAGAGATACCCCGTCCCTCTAATCACTTAATAAGTACCAACAATCGCCCAAACAAGAGGGGCTATTGTATTGAGCAGAAGGAACCAGGACCTGCCTAGGAGACGATCCTTCAGAAGAAATTTGATGTAAATCTCATCACCGAACTCAAATGTAAA
>VYXF01009307.1:0-35420 GCA_013397295.1 Polioptila caerulea
ACTTATAGTTATATTATTAAATAAAATTGTATATATCAATATAATTGCCTTACATAATATTTTAGTATTTTACATTGCATAATTTTATATTATAGAAATTTTATCTGTATATTTACACATCTCAAATACTTCACATTTATAACACATTTAATTTCTATTAAATAGCTATTTATAATTTTTATCCTTATATTTTTATATTTTATATTTATGGCATGCATTTTATTTATATATTTTTATTTGTGTGTATATACACACCCCCCATTCACACACAGAGTACAGGGACAGCCCCGTCCCTCTGACCAGGCCACACACAGCATGTTGGCAACCCTTTGTTCCAACCAGTTGCCTTAAAAGAAATCAAATCAAATCAAGATCCATGTATAATTTATGAACCAAAAGTGGGAAGCGATGCTGGAGGAAGCCTGGGCAGCAGCTCCTGGATGAGCTCAGGGAGGAGAAAAAACCCTGGGAGCTTGGAGTGGTCCCTGTGCCCACATCAGGGACCGACTCCCAACTCTGCTTTCCCTGCTTGGGTTGATTTTTTCCCCCTTTTCCTGCCCCTTTCCAGCCCTGTCTGTGGGATGAGCTCTCGGGGGCTGCACTCCAGCTCCGTTTACCTGGGCACGTCTGGAAATGTCAGCCGGATCTTGGAGCACCTCTTAACCTTCAGCGTTCCCAGGGAACGCGGCAGCGATTCCCCCTGCAGAAAAGCAGGAGGGGGAGATGCTCTCAATGCTCGGGGAGGAGAGGGAGACAGATCGATTTTTGCTACTAAATTTAGCCTCAAATATCAAGTTTAAAAATAAACTTCCCGGAAACTTGTTGGTTTGAGGGTTTATTCTAAAGGTTTGTGCTGCCAGCTCACTCCCTGCTCCTTTGTCCCAACATTGCTGGGGCACTGGAAGGAACTACAGAAGATACTCAAATCAGAGAGGAAAATCATATTAAATACACAAAAAATCGAGGGAAATCCCACCTGGAGGGCCTGTGTAAGACCCCCCACCACAGTGGAGATGCCCTAAATAACCCCCAAACCTTTCTAACCTCTTTGGGATTGTGGACAGGGAGGATTTTTGGCAAAACCGTTTCATCTGCTCACACCATAGTCTAGCCCCAATTTGTGCTCATTCTTGATGCTTCCTCTCCAAGACAATGAAACCAGACTTTGATATTGTACAGGGAGAAAAATGTGAGAAAAATTTGCTTTGCACATCCTTTATTAAAGACTCATCTGGGCCCCTTACCTCCCGTTTACCCCCAGGACTGAGGGGTTTGAGGGCAGTGGAAGTTGACGAGATTTCACAGCAGTTTTTTGGTGCAATCTCACTTCACTGTCGGTCCATCTCTCAGGCTTGCAGCCACCCCAGCAGAATCAACAGCCTGTACCCGATTGCTTTGAAATTAACTTAAACTAAGACGATAAAACACTCCAGTAATTTTATTGCAATTTGGCTCTGCTGAGCATTGAAGAGCATCCAAAAGGCGGCTCTTGCTGGAGGGTGTCCAATGTGTGCTCCTCCAGCAGCTGACCACAACGTGCTCCTTTCCTTCGGCTCCTCCACCCTCTGGACCCCCCAGGACCCCACAAGCAGCAGGATTTTTTCAGCTCTGATTTTTTTCTAGCATCCCCAGTGTTGCTCCTCTCTGAACATCACAAGCTGCCAGAGCTGATGGAGCTCACAGAGAACATCTGGGTGTTGCCTGCTTTGGGTCAAAATCTTTGGAAGAAAAACCTATTTGGCCCTAAAGGAGAGGTTTTAAAATGTTGGATTTTACTCAAAGCCCTCATCTTGGCTGTGGCTGCAGGTGATTCCTCAGTGGGGGCAACAGCTGCTCACACCAAGTCCCTGCTGGATCATTCTCCACCAGATCCTCGCTCCAGGTCCAAGTGGCTGCAAGGATGAGGAGGAAGTCTCCCAAAAACTCCTTGCAGAAGAGATTGTTCCTGTGGAGAGGATGGATGGATGAAGAAACCAGATACCAAAGAAGCTTTGAGTCAAAAGGAGAAGAGGATCCTGAAGCTCTGTTGGAATTTCCGGATGCTGGAGAGGGATGCAGCAGTGCCTGTAGGCAAACAGCTCTTCCTGCCTAAGCCCAGCCAGGCTAAGCTGCCTGGTTTAGCCCAAATTCCAGGAAAACCATGTGGGAACCAAATGTCCACAGTATCTGGGGAACAGTGGGAACAGTAGGAAAGGGATTTTGATGCTCAGGTTTGCAGTGAGCACAGGAGATGGGGTTGGAGTTTTGGCCAAGATATGGAAGCAAAGATTAAATGAGATGAACAGTCCTGGGAGAGGGGAGGAAACCTCAGGTCCCATCTTCTGGAAGGTGACTGCAAATCTTACAAATTACAATTTTGGCAGGACTCAAACCCTCTCCTCCACTCCTATTTTTCACCATTATTTCAGCACCTTTCTCTTTGAGATTCTTTTTCTGTTTTCCCAAACCTTCCCTCTTATTGGGGCAGTCAGCCAGACTCTGCCTGATACATTTTTATCCCAGAAACCCATGGAGACCCCTTCCCAAATTTCCTCTGGGACAAGCACCTACCCTGTGACTCCATGGCCACCCAAGCCCCAGACACTCGCACTGCATAAAACCAGCAGAAGGGGCAGAGGGACCATGTCTCTTTTTTATTTTTCCTGTGGACAAAATAATGATAAAGAAAATTCTAATTGGTACCCATTGCACAGAAGCAGCTGCCTTTATCATCAGTCTTGTAGTTTAATGAAGTACAGCAGCAATTCCCAGTTCTCCCCCCAGTGATTCCCAGCAAACAGCTCTGTTTGGTTTCCACGGGAGCAGCCCAGGGCCCTGGAGACATCTGACATGGAAAGCTTAAAGAAAACTCACCAGTGTCTTTTATAAAACGTTCACTTTGGGCTGTAACAAACTGGGCTTGTGGCTGAACAGCTGCAAAGCTTCTGCTCCAAACATGGGACAAGGATTCCCCATTCACAGCACGCTCGTGTTTATCCTTCCCAGGATCTTCCCAACGTCCACCTCGAGATCCTGAAGTGGTGTGGGGATGGGGAGGATGCTGAGCGGGGGTGAGGAGCTCAGGAAACACCTGAGCTTTCCTCATTGCTCAAGGAGCAGAGCAGGCACCCAGCATCCAGCAGGGAGCAGAGCCCTGTGCTGGAGTCAGAGGTGGGGAAAGCACGGCCCCACGGATGGACAGACGGACAGAAAGGCAAAAGGAGCAGCAGCATGAGCCCCAAAGGTTGGTGACCACCCACAAGGGGCTCCTGGGAGAGCCCAGGGGGAAGGAACATTCCTGGCCTTTTGGCTCCTCTTAATTCTGCACCGGGCAGAGAGGAAAAACCACAGGAGGATTTCCTGCATTTCCAGGGCACAGCTCCTACCACACAAGGCACCACAAGGCTCTTCCCTTCCTCACCCTGGTGACAGTGGCACAGCCAGACCCCCACCCTGGGCACCTACACCACGGACCCAACCTTTGCTCCCAACATCCCACCTGGGAATGAGGCTGGCCAGTGTTTCCCTTTAGGGATGAGCAGGGAAGGATGGAGAGCCCATCACAACAGGACTGCTGCAGAGGTGAAAAGGGTCGGTTCAAAGAAAAATCTCACTCCCAGACCAAAAGGAAAGGTTTCAGTATATTTTAATAGTAAAATGATTCTTATTTTTTCAAGCAATGTCCCACCTGGATGAGTCTCAGCAGGATTTTTTGCTTCCCGGTCCTGCTGTACCGGGGCAAAGCCTCGGAGGTCGTGGCTGTACCTGTGCAGAACAGTCCCCAAAAACTCACAGCGTGCTGCCAACACCACCAAACACCTCCCAAACAACCACCACCACGGCACAGGACTCTGCTCAGGCTCTCGGGAGAAGAGCAGGAGTTAAAAATTAGCTTTTAGTAACAGTCTGGGTTAAGATTTGGAGCAGGCTACGGAACAGAGGAGAGGCCAAGGTTTTATTCAGTAAAAAGGAACGGACTCAGGTAGCAGAACACCTTACAGTGACTGAGTGGGCAGGGAGGGGTGAGGTCAGAGCACAGCCCTCGCTGGGGTTGGGTCTGGGGTGGGGAAGACGACGGGGTGACGTGAGGGGAAGCAGCTTCAGACTCGAACTCTGGCTCCAACAGAATGGATTCAGAAAAATATTGCATGAAAAGCCTCAGGATTCTCGTTCTTTCATAGATGTATATTTACCAGTTTTCACAAAGACTGCAGGAATACGATTATAAACAATAAATTAGGACTTCATGTTGCTATCATTTGGCATAACACAATCAGGCAATTTTTCCTTTTTTTTTAAATATAAGGCAACACAAGCCAACACATAATTTAATCCGTCTTTAGTCAAATTGCTTAACTTTGCTCAGGAGTTACCACTAAAGAACGGGTTATAGTACACTTCAAAAGAATTTAAATAATGACATGATATAAGTGTACTAACTTACGCAAGGAGTCAGAAACGTACTCTGCTAAGCTTTGAAACCTAAATATTTGTTACAGCCCAGGACTACACATTCTAAATTAAAAAAATACAAATAAATGTTTTCTAATTTTCCCATTTACGAAAAACTTTTAAGAATCTCTAGCCAACTATGACGCCACTTCAAAACTTTTTTTTTTAACTTTTTTTTTTTTTTTTTTTCACGAGCACCTAAAAAATTTTAATAAAGCCGTTTCGGGCTGGNTTATTTTTTTTTTTTTTTTTTTTTAAATTTTGTATGATGTCTTTAGGATTTTTTTAAACCATGCTCATTAAGGAAAGTTCAAGGAGCAAATACTTAAGGCTTTGTTTTTCCAAGGGCTGTGAGGGAGGCCAGTGGATGGCAGAGGCCAGTGGGTTCACCCATACACAATGCTACTCAAACCCACACTACCAGGCGACATTCATACAGAAATATTACACTTAAAAGTTACAGTGTAGAGCAATATTTTTTTAGCCAGTGTACATAGAAAGAATCAATGCATTTATTTTTTAAAATTTTTTCTTCATTTTTTTTTTTTNAAACCTTTAAAGCTCGATTTTTTTTTTAAAATTTTTTTTTTTTTTTTTTTTCCCCCTCTTTTTTTTTTTTTTTTTTTTTTTTTTTTAATTTCCAAACTTGATTGTGATCATTATGTTCAAGTATTAGTCTCGTTAACAGAGATGAGGAATTTTCTACTTACAATAAATTCGGCTGTTAGAAAGGAAAGGGATGTTTTGGTACACAGAGGAGAACAAGATGCTGAGGTTACCCAGTAGTTAGTGTCCTACAGTCACTGACTCAACTGGCTGCTGGAAGTGACGTGGGGAAGGAACAGGAGTTAGGCACCGAGACCCTGGGAAAAAGGGATGTTATAAATAGCCTCACTAATTCCCAGGGAGAAGAATTGTTCCATTAAATCCGCTGGGGTGTTTTGATGGAGAGGAACAGGGGACTGTCAATCCCACAGTGGCTTGTGAGAGGAGCTTTGATTCAGACCAACAGCCTCCCATCCCACAGCGAGACCACACTCGCTGCGCCAGGGACGGGCTGAGCTACATCTCCTCACCCTGACAGTAATTCCAGCTTCCAGAGAAGTGGCTGAACCCTTTTTGGAGTTGTCAGTGGGTCTGGATTCCCTTCACATGAGGCTGGCCAGACTCCTAGCAGCGAGGGATTCAGACAACGTGAGCTTTCAGGCTGGTGGAAAGGCAGTGGGGAGGGGGAACATGAGGCAAGGCAGCTCCCCGTGGCTGCCTTCGTCCCAAACCCGCGTCCCCCTCCTCCACACCCTGTCCAGAAAACAGAAACTGTCAGAAAAACCTGCCAGAGCCTTTTGACTTTGGACAAAGTCTAAATGATAAACGTGGGCAAGAAACAGCTGAAAAGCTTCTCCCTCTATTAAAGCCTAAATACATACCCCTAGCTGGCTCTTTTCAAACCTAGGCTCTTTTTCAATTACACAGGCCTCCAGACAGTGCAAATGGTCAATGTTTAATGCATTAATGAAATGGGCTTTCGAGTTGAAAATAAGCCCTACTCCCTGACAAAAATTCTGTTGCTCTTAATCTTGTGAGGAAATTGAGATGGAAATGGAAGCAGCTACTCTACCTTGCTCTTGCCGGAGCCGGAGAACAGATGTGGCTACAAAACCCTGCAGCAACTCAACCTCAGTCCAGCGAGGAGCTGCTCAGCAGAAGGCAAAGAAAAAGCTGCACAAAGGGGGGACTCTGTGGTGAGGAAACAGCTGCGGCGTGGAGTAGTGTAATGAAATTCTTTGACACAAAAGGCATGTTAAATATTTGATGCATAAAGGAGAGAGATAACATGTAAGCAAAGCTCTTTAAATATACAGTATGTCTTCTTCCAATGGGTACTATAATGATCACACAAGTTTGCAAGTTAAAAACGCCTTGCTTATTAATTAAAATTAAGACTAAAACCTATAATTTTTTTTTTTTTTTTTGTCTGTGAAAGTGACTGCAGCCTATCTATACCCTGGGTGTTGAATATGAAGATTTCGACTATCGGTTGGTTCAGGTGCTCGGTTCATGGGAGGCCGATGGACTTTTCCCAGCACTGCCATGCTCTGGTCTCGGAAGCAGGACTGCTGGAAGTCCCCACTTAGGTAATCCATGGTCTGCATCACATTATTCTGGCTGGATGGGCCAGCTCCAGCCCTGTAATGAGTTCCTCCCGCACAATCCAGCGGCGCTCCCGCTGGCTGTCCCCCGTGGAAAGGCATGGCCAGGTCCTGGGACCCAGAGCTGTCACTGTTGGGCGTGGGCAGAATGTTATTCCAGAGGGGCTGGAAATAGTGCCCATTGGTATATGGCAAAGGTCCCTGCAACCCGTTCACAGGCGGAGAAGGCGTAGGCTTCTCGATGGGGGGCTTCAAGCTGAAGGACTGGCCCATGCACAGTTCTTGAGGGTAGTTGGAGGTTTTGCCAGGGAAACTCTGCCCTGCAATCTCTCTCTGAGGGTGCTTCCCTGCGAGTCCAGCAGGCCCAGCAGCATCCCCACACATTTGCTGCAGATGTGCAAGCTGGTGCTGGTTCCACGCAACCGATTTGATTTCGTTCTGGTAGGCGGGTGGCACCCTGTTAATATTGACCATGGGCACATTAACAGAGGCAGGAGGAATAGCAGCAGCAGCATGGTCGACAGGGTTTACTACACAGGAAGGCATGGGTGTAGGGACATTGTGAGTAGATACCCTGGTACTTGCATTGATAAGCAGGTTGCGACTTATAGGGCTGGGGTTTGCAATCTGTCCCTCACACACTGAGGTAGTGCTAATGCCAGCTCTGGCCTGGCAGAACTGGTTAATCTGGTGCACAATGCTGCTCAGGTCCGGTGGCTGGTTCTGCTGCAGGGTGGCAGCCATAGAGAGGGGAATGGTTGAGGTAGACACGGTCACATTCGGCGGCGCGTCTGCATCCGGCATCTTTCTGCCACCATGTAAACCCGGCTGCAGCAGCGGGTTCGGGGGGTGCTGCAGGGTCTGGTGTGCCATGGTCTGAGGGTGCTGCAAGCCCTGCGGCTGCTGCATGTTCTGCGGGTGCGGCAGCGCCTGCGGGATCCCCTGAGGGTGCGGTAAGCTGGGTGGCTGTGGAATACCCTGAGGGTGCTGCGGGATGCTCTGGGGGTGCGGCAAAGTCTGTGCATGCTGGAGAGCCTGCTGGCGAGCGAGCGCCTGGGGGTGGGATAAAGTGCTTGGTGCAACGTAGGGCGTGGAGGGCGGGTTCATCATCGCCTCCGGCAGCAGGCGCGCGCGCGTCCCGTCAAAGTCCTTGATGATTCCTTTCGCTGGGGATTTCACTATGGCCAGCAGGCCCGTTTTCGTGGTGGCCTGAGATGGGTAGGGGCTGTACCTCTGGCCCGAAGTATCGAGTCCGTTCACAGTACGGCGTATGTGTTTCCTCTGGGGAACCTTGACGCTGTTTGGGAAGATTTTTATAGTCAGTGGATTGTTGGCGACCTTCTTAGCATAAGCATCCAATTCTGCTGGGGTAGGATACTGTGCAGATCTCATTTTCTGTGTAGTGTCCCCTGCGGAGGGAGAAAGGAAATTCGTCAGTTCTGGTAAGCAAGGGATCAACCCCAGGGCAAGACAGTCACACAACAAGGGTAGAGAATCTCCAAGGATTCAAGAGGCAAGGAAACTTCATCCTGCCAGACCAGCGGGTCATGTAGCAGATACCTCATTCCCTTTATTACCTGGTGATCGGTTCAGCTTAAGGCAAGACTTGCCCAGGGGAGCAAAACAAAACCATGTTCTCATCAGAGTATGTTTGCAGTTGGACAGAAACAGGTAACGTGTTATAAACATCAGATTGTCTCCAGCTGAAATATTCCTCAGGGCTTGCAGGTTTTTATTCTCTTAATTTAAGCTGCCTCACCATAGCTCTTCAAACCATTCTCAGTATTTTTACCATGGAATTCAAAATCAGAAAGACATGAATTAAACATGAAGCCCCTGTAATCCTGAGGTGGGAACCATACTATGGTGGGCTGACCCTGGCTGGGCACCAGGTGCCCCCAAAGCTGCTCTGTCTCTCCTTTCCTCAGCTGGGCAGGGAAGAAGAAACATAGGGTCAGAATAAGGAAGGGGAGATACCACTCATCAACTACTGTCATGGGCAAAACAGACTTGGGGAAATTAGTTCAATTACCCAAACAGGGTAATGAGAAGTAAAACCAAATCTTGAAACCCCTTCCTTCCACCCCTCCCTTCTTCCCAGGCTCAGCTTCACTCCTGACTTCCTCCACCTCCACAGGACAGGGAGATGGACACAGCTGCCTCACCATGGTCTTCCCCATGGGCTGCATGGGAATCTCTGCTCTGGTGCCTGGAGCACCTTCTCCCCCTCCTTCTGCAGTGCCCTGGGGGTTTGTGCAGAGCTGTTCCTCCCACATATTCTCACTTCTCTCTCCAGCTGCAGTTGTGCAGGTTTTTCCCCCTTCTTAAATCAGTTGTTCCAGCGGTGTGTCCATCCTGGAGCCAGCTGGCATTGGCTCCATCAGACATGGGGGAAGTTTTTAAGCAGCTCCTGCATCCCCCCTTGGCAAATCCTTGCCCTGCAAACCCAATCCACATCAAAGCTTCAGCTCAAGCCTCCATTTACACCCCACTCCTTCCCTAGGTGCTGACATCTGAAAGCACTTGGAGTGTCTTTCTGTGCATTAGGAAGCTCTTGTCGGCCCAAGCTCAGCAAATGGAAGGAGGCTGATTATTTCATGGCCTGCAATTATTTCCTCAGCTGACTTTTCAGGGTGGCACCTTGCTAAGGACAACATCCCTACATCACATGGCAAAACGATGTGATTGCCTCTCAGGATTAAAAACGTGCTACTCCCCAGACAGAGACAAAAGGCTTCTGGACACAGAGGTGTGGTTTCACTTCCTCTGATTTACCAGATACCTACCTGGCTCACAAGCTCCAACTGCTTCTGCAAAGAACTTCAGAAATCTAGGGAAATGCATGTGTGTCTCTTGCCATAACCATATTCCAAGCTCTGCTGTCTAACCCTTATGGGACTCCTGCTGATTTTATAATCTTCAAATAATGGCTTGCAGCTTTGACAATCCAATTTCGTTTTTGCTTGATTCTATCCCCCCACCCTTGCAAAGAGTTTACTGGAAAAAAATGCCCATCTTTTTTCCTAAAATTTTCAGCATCTCTGTGCTATTTGCTGAGAGAAGAGGGAATGTGGCAGTCACCCAAGAACACCACAGCCCCATATCTGGCCCTCAGACCCAAGGAAATTTAAAGCTCCAGCAAAGAGCTTGCTGCTCCCAGGCAAACAGCCTTTCCTCTTGAAAATCCACCTCTGATTTCTTTCAAGCAAATTGCCTCCAAAAGATGAGTACCAGCCACTTCTCTCTTTGCATCCTGCAGCTTCCCGTTGTCACAGGTGAGGGAGAGCAGCTCTGCTGTAAGAGCTCTCACTTTCAGAAAAGAAAGGTCACAAAATGGAAAACAGAATGGATACCAAAAGAAAGGTTAATTATAGAAGTATTAAAAATATCTTCTGTGAAACAAGAAGCTTTACGAGCAGTTTGTCTTCCATCTCTAGCACAGCTCGTACCACGGCGCCAGTAATACCTGTACTCCCTGTGCTGTCCAGACACTGGCACATATCATCCCTTTCTCCTAATCAAAGGAAATAGTAACCCAAACATCCTCTCTGTGCACATCCCTGCACCTGTCTCTGCAGGCAGGTGGTTTATATCTGCCCTTTTGAGCGAGCTGCTGTGCTCCTAACAGAGAGCAGAGCCTCCGAATGGCATTTGCCAGTACTACCTTGCCTCAAAAGCCAAGGCCTTCATGAACTCCCAACCTTTATTTTTAGCATTGCCCGTGCTCATTAAGGTCTGTTTCTTCCCCAAGACATGACCCTGGCAACCCTCTATGAACCAGAGAAGAATCAAAGGACAAAGGACCCCCATACCTGTCTGTGTTACGGTTTATGTTGCGCTTGCAGACACTGTCACATCCTATTTTCAGATGAAAAATTAAGAAGATACTTTAAGACACCTTTGCCACCAAAATTTCCCGGCCTGGTTTAGATGTGTATAGGCAAATCAGTGAATTATAGGCACTATAAGACACACTGAGTATTCTCTTATCCAATCATCTGTTTTTCTGTTACACAGATGTTTCAGGAAGCAGCTAAAACACGGATGTTTGAACAGGCTGCAGCCATCAGCCAGTCAGACACACCTCTACTCCCAAACCTGGAAGAACTCCTTCCTCTGAGAGAAAATAACCCCTCAGCTAAACTTAAGTGACACCCCAGCATCAAGTCTGGAATCCTACCAAAGGCAAACCACCTTTTAAGTCCCTTGGATGGGATCTTCTGAACCCAGCCACCATTCCAAACAACACCTGGTTTATGTACAGGACGGATGATGCTCCCTTTTACTCCAGGCTAACTCAGCCATGCTGCTCAGGCCTGAAGGTGATGTATTTCTGAGTGCCCCTATGTGCTTTGCTAGTAGTTCCATAGGCAAGATTCCGTGACTGCAATAATTAAAGCAGTAAAATATTAGGAGAAAGGCATCACACTGTGAGCAAGAATCTGAATATCCCATACAAATACCCTACAAACCAATAAAGAACAATTAGTTCTGGTAACTGAGTGAATGGAAAACCTGCTAGAATAGTCTGAAGGAAAATGCTGGTATTGGAATATCATCATTTGTGTGCAAGAGCAAGAATTCCAGATCAGGCCATAATAAAATGATGAGGCAACGGCAGAGGAAGAAGCTTCATTAGGAAACAATGGGATGAGCTCCAGGAAGCTCCCTAATGGTGAATGCAAGGCAGAATACTTCCATTGAAAAGTAATTATTTCATGTTTATTATAAGGCAAAGCTGTGCATATGAGCAATTACCCCAATAAACTGGTGAGCTGCAAGTTCACAACTCCTGCTAATCCCGTGGCAACCGATTCCTCTGGTCACACTCCTGGTCTCCCCACTGGAGCTATTTTTGTCATGGAAGGAGACAGATTTCCCTGCCTCACCTCAGCACTAATGGAACATCTTTTAAGTGCATTTCACATTAAGACTTTAAAACCCACTGCTTTTAAAAGCTGCCTATGGTTAAATTTTCATTATCATTAAACAAAATACAAACAGGCCTTCAGGATTGCTATCCTAATGAGAGCTCCTGCACTGGGACAAGCAAGAACCAGCTGTGTCCACCTTTGGCATAAAACCCTCCATTTCAGCTGTTTCTCTAAAAGCTTCACAGAAAGAACCCTCCCAAAAAAGATTCAGTTTAGCTGATGATCCCATATTCAGCCCCAATCTCCTCTTCTCTGATGTCCCCTCCCAACAAAATATTTCCTAAGGAGCACCTTTCACTTGATTTTGCACCATTATCACAGAAAAACGACCTTTTTTCCTCCCCAGAAGGTTTGGCACTGCTGCTATGTCCAACAGCAGCTGCAGACACAGCCTGGACAGTCTTGCCTCAAATACCCAAACTGAGCAGCCAGGTTTATACTGGAGTCCCTGGGAGGAAGGAGACTGACACAATACTGGGCCAGAAAGGAATCCCCTGTGTGGAAAAGGATGCCCAGGGTTAGCCTGAACTCAAGCTGGAATTCAACAAAAAATACTGAAATTGGAAGTCCTTTAGTCATCAATTCCTAAAGGAAAAAATATGTGCATATTAATCTACCAAACTCCTGGTGCATGGACCATTTATAAGAACAAGTCCCTTATTAGAGAGAGAATATGGAGGAAAAAGGGTAATTGAGCTGATATGGATTTTTAAGCACTAATAAAAAGTCTGATCCAGAAAACTACACTTAAAAATTATTAATACAAACACCATAAGTCTGAAGAAAGGCAATCCTGTGGAGTTCTGTGCCTTTTCTACAAGCAACAGCACTATTATTACAGCCTGCTTCCACCCCCCATGAAAAGTCACAAGTCACTGTTCATTAAAAAATGCTCATTAACTCAGCTCTGCCCTGGCCAGGGGCTGGGCTACTCATGCATCTCCAGCAGAAGAGAAATGCACCAATTAATTGTGCCCACATCTGCAGCGGGGCTGAGCAAGGTCTGTACCAGCAGCCTCATCTTCCACATAAATCAGAACAAACCCAACAGCTGAGCATTACCACTGCCAGCCCGTGCCTGCCAGCTACTTTATGTCCTAAATTCTTTGAAATGCAGTTCCCAAAGCTCTTCACTGAGCAGGACACAGCAATGCTTTCAGCACATGGATCAGCAGATCTCCAAGAAACAGCATCAGGTACCATCAGGTGAGGAAAACTGCCCAACACACCAGCATGTTGCCTTGTAAAGCTGTAATTAGCAAATACCTGATTTATGCACAGCTGCCCTCACATGAACCTCAACATTTTGCTTCCAGAACTAAGCTCTGACAAAGAAATCTCATGCAATGCACAGACCTGGGCACGTCCTCACCCCACAGGCTGTCAGCAACGCTCACACTGGAAACAGGAAAGAGAAAGGAGGGGATGCCCAGTCTGATGCCATCACCAGTCCTTTGGTGAGTGAAGATTTTTATTGGTGCTGAGTGTCATTACAATTACCAAGCCCATGGAATCAGCAGAAGTGCTGTGGGGGAGCTCAGGTGTGTGTGTGAACCGTGTCAGTCACTTCTGGCAGGACCACGACCGTTGAGCAGGTCACCCTTAAGTGCAAAATTCTCTTCCCTATTTATTTTCTGTAGCATCACAAGCCTCACTCTATGAACAATTTAGTTACAAGTGCACTGTAAATCACTTGGGTTTAAAAAGCAACGAGTGCCTCAGCAAACTGAGATCTCCCAATGCACGTTTTAAAAACAAGAGACAAGTCACAGCCCTAAAAACCAAGTACACAGACCTTACATAGAAACCTTGGCATTTCTGAAATTTCAGCTGAACAATCCATGTGCTATTTCAGTGATAAAGAGAAGAGACAGAGTAAGAGTTAAAAAAAACCTCTCTTCAGTAAACTTACATTCCCAAGCACAAGTTGTTCTTAAAAATACCAGTACAACTATGAAAAAAATGACTGAAGTTATCAAAAAAGAATTATCAGAGCATTCTGCAGACATATCTTCAGAGGCACCAAAGAGACATCAGAAAGAAGATGGAAACTTTGAACTTTAGTAATTTGGGCTAGCTCACTAATATTTGCAGTATTATAAGCCCCAGGTATGTAGAGCAAGAGCTGCTGACCTCAAAAGGTTTGCATTAGACTGATCCAACTTTTATTGGTGTCTACGAGTAATTGCACGAAGGGAAGCGAAAAAGACTGAGGAAAAAGTTGTGCTGAGAAGCAAATCAGCTGGCACACTTTTAGCACAAAACCTTTTCAGCAGAGAGGCACAAATCTCACAGGAACCTCACTTGCTGCATCTTGCTGTGGTTAAAATTAACCTTTGCAGAGCCAGGAACAGAGGAGCTGCACACATGTGAACCTCTACAGCCATTTCTCAAGAGCCTTTATTGACAGATGCCTTGAAGGCATAACAAAAGAAAGACTCTACATTAAATAGTTTTTCCACTGTATCCTAAATGTTTATGTCACAGCGGTACCAGAGCCAGATTTAACAGTTAACCACATCCTGCAGACAAAACATCACTCACATTTCTGAAGTCCAGTGTTCATCTGCGTGTAAGAAAGAAGCTGAAAGGAGAGGTCGCCTGGTCCTGGCAGACAGGCCAGCATGGCAGACAGGCACTAACACAACATGGGGCATTCACTCCTCTGCACACTGCAACAACAGAGAGACAATTCAAAGTTATAATACAAGGAGGAACAGAGAAAAGAAAGAGGCAAAGAGCCATCCCTGGGTGAAGGCCTGACCAAGCACAGATGCGCAACCGCTGCTCCAGTCCTGACTGCGTCTCCGAACGGCAACGGAAATACTTCAAGAACTGGGTCATCTGCAGGGTTAAAACCAAAATAGCTGCCTCGCTCCCCTCTGCTGCCTGACACACAGAGAATAATCCATAGCTCTGTCCTCACATTTCAAAGGTGGTTGTTATGAATGGTAAAGAAACCACCATCACTCATTTCACTACGTTGAAATGTACTGGTATGCACCAAGGCAACTTCTCTGGAGAAACCCTGTCAACTGCTCTTCTGCATTTAACAAAAGGCATGGCATGCATAAATTGAAGGCAAAGTATACTCTGCCTTGTGGCAAGATTAAGCTGCATGCTACAGCTTGTAATTTCTGTGGTCCATTAGGCTGAAAGATGAATGGCTACAACTTCCTTCATTTCAGCAGAGACTCGCTAACCCGAGCTGCTGTGGGGCAGATAACAGCAAGATATGCACAAAGGGGCTGCAGAGGTGCCACCATCCTCTTCTGTTTGGTCCAGCATTTAAGAAATCAAACCTTTAAGAAATAAAGCTCTTTTATATATAAAACATGGCACAACTCTCCTCAAATGCCACCACTGCGGTGCAAAGAGGGACCCCAGCAACAAGGCTAGCTGGGGCTCAAAGTGTCCAATGCTACTAGAATTACAGAGATTTAAGCTGGAACAAGATCTTTAGAGAACATCTGGTGCAAGCCCCTGCTCAAATCCTCCTGGCTGCAGCACTTTAGGAAGTTCTGGGAAACAGGGTGACAGAACCAAGCTGGAGGAATCAGTAGATTTTTTTCTCCCTGTCCAGATGTCTATAAGCATCACTTCTGCTATGCAGAGTAAAACACCTAAGGAACAGCTAGAAAGGCTTTGGGACTTGTTACATGACCTCCAAAACATGGGAAGAGTTGAAGGATTTAAGACTTGTAAGTCGATTTAGTTTCAGTCATTGTTTCACAAACCCCAATTAAAACAACTGGGGAGGCATTCAAAGATCAAAGGGGGAGGGAAGGAGAAAGCTCGAGCCCAGACATGAGAAGCCACATCCGCCAAAACCTCTCAGAGGCCACTTCTGAAAGAGTCTCACTGCTGAGATGGCACAAACAATGCGATGACAGCGATGTGACACCATCAGCACTGCCACTTCCATGCTCCAGAAACCTCCCACAGCAGATTTCTGCAGAGAACTTTTAAAGACTTGAATGCAAAACCTCACCTCAGCCCACCAGCACAGGTCAGCCTGCGCACGGAACGCTGGCACCATCGCTGTGAACAGTGTGGACTGGAAGCTTTCCTGCAGCACAGCAATTACTCACTGTGTACAGTTCATTAGCTCCATGTTTATGCATCTCCTCTGCTCAACACGCAAAGGTTGATTAAACCAACGGCCAAGAAATCGCATACAAATATTAATTTATGAGAGCTTCCGCATCTTCACTGAGCAAGTGCTGCCCACAGCTGACCGAGGGTGGCTGAGGGAGCCTGCTGGGTGCCACTGTGACCAACAAAAATAGTTTTGGGCACTGAATGTCAGTCTGACAATGCAGGCTGCTGCCCATTCACCCTTCCCACGCAGAGTAACAGAGACCTGGTGCCGTGAGAAACACACACCCCACCTCACCAAGGTGCAGGGCTGACAGCACAACCATCAACAGAGCACGTTTGTATCATCCTCCATTTCATCCCTAGGAGACAGCAACAATTTGCACTGCCCAGAGTCCAAGATACGTAAAACTTTGTAAAATAAACCGAAACCTGAATCTTCTCCTGATTCTCTGAAGGAGATGGAATTCTCGGAGTGTTTCAGAAATGATGACTGAAGACCTGTCACATCCAAAACATCAAGGAATTGCTTGAGGAACTGAAAAGTTGCTCAGCCTTTCTAGATGAGATTCAGTCGTGACTGTGGGTACACAACATTCAGTGAAACTTTGCAAACAGCCTGTGGGCAGCAGTTCCTCGTCCCAAATCATGCCCAGCAAGACCAAAAAGACAAAACAAGAATCCAGCTCCTTTTAATCAGAAGACAAAACCACTGTGAGTTGTCAGAGCTTTACCTGAGTAAGCAACAGAAAACACTCACAGTCAGCAAGAAAAAAAATAATAATTGTATTTTCCTTTTTTTCTCATTTCATCAACTTCAGAAGGCTGGCACAAACAAGACCTATTTCTCAGTGAAAAGCAGACAAACAAAATTAAGAGCCTTCACTGTAGACAGAAAAACAGATCACACTATTCCCATATTCATCTGAGCATCCACCTTTTACTCCAGTAACGTTTGACACCAACCACGGATTCCCTTCCCTTCCCATCCCTGCAGGTCCGAAGGAGGCCGGTGTCTAAAACATTATTTAATGGATGGCAAGTTTGTGTGCAGCCCTGAAAGAGCACAGCCGTGCTCTGACCGAGGCAGCAGCATTTCTGGCAGCAAGAAGCAGGGAGGGTTTGCTCACCTGCTCCATCATTAATGCTCATTAGAGCCTGAACTGTGACGCTCTCAGAAAGCCTCTTGCTGAAGTGCCCCAGCGAGGTGCACACAGCAATAAACAGGATAATGGCACATTAGGAGAGAGAGCAAGTGATTAGGAGTGGTCACAGCATTCACCTCGGAATAGCCAGGCTCCTGCTACATGACAGCAGTGCTTCCTTGAAGGTCAAAACATGTATTTACAGAAGCTTTAGCTCCAGTATGGAGAGCAATGTTTCAGAGAGAGCTATAAAGGCAAGTTGTTCCCGCAGGCAGATAATCGTTTTAGGTAATGCCAAAGGTTCATAAAAGACTGGGGCGGCAATAATAATTTTAAAGGAAATACTGGACTTAAAAAAATAATTTGAAGTGGAAGCCTAAAATCGCCCTTTTAGCTTGATTTGCAGTAAACAAATTGATGACATCTAGGTCACTGCTGAGCATTAGAAAAAGAAATTCAGACTTGTGTAGAAGTGCTGACCATAACTCCATCGCTGGATTTCTTACTATAATTAAAATCCTGCTTCAGTTTTTCATCTCTATGAAATCAATACTGGTTTTCATAACCGAGATCTCAGTATTTGAACACAAATGCATTTGAAATATCTTGACAAGCACCCCTATAATTTTTTCTAGTTAGAAATTAATTAACATTTATTCCCTTTGAGATACTCAGAACCTGACTACTACTTTCTGACCTGACTCTTCCCCAGCATGGACAACTCCAACTCAGCACCAGCTAAAATGAACTGAAATCCCTGGCATGGGCTGTATTTGGGATTGAGGTGAACCCTTCTGGCTGTCTCAGGACTGGCAGCTGGGCCCATCAGCCTCCTACTGCTTGGGTTTATTCCTTCTGATTAGTCCAGAGCAGGAGATGAACTGAACTTGGCATATCAGGACTTCTCACCAGCAGATCTGGCTCCATGGTGGCGACTTGTGTGGGCACCAGCACCTGCAAAGCTCAATTCCCTCCAAGAATGAACGGTGTGCTGCTGAAGGAACTATATATATAAAAAGATAACACTGTACCAGGGTCACTCATACTGTCATCTAAACCAGTCAGCTGCAAACTGGAAAGTGATCTGACCAGTAGGCTGTGGCACCCAGCCATGGAAGGCTGTGAACCATGAAAAGCTCAGTTTTTAAGTTGCATTTTAAACAGATTCTGTACACTGCCAAATGCAGCACAACAAGCTCTGTCTTGAAAAAAATATATATAAAAAGATAAAGCATAATTCTAGAGGAAAACAATCATTAGATAGGAATAAATAAATAAATACCTCTCTTTGAAGTGATTTTAATCTAATCTGGCTGCGGGATATAATCTTAACAGCACACATACTACAGGATGCTCCACAAAATAGCAGGTTTAGACATGTGAACAGATTTTTTTTTTCTCCTAAGATTTATTAATAATTAAATCAAAGCATGTTAAGCTTAAGAGGGATTTGCAGTGCTCAGGATTTGGAGGTAATTGGCACATCCTCACAATGACTATTACATTCAGCCTTACTTGCACATCAGGATGTTTTTTGGTCCAGGCAGCACAGTGTCCCCTATCACCAGGATGGAAGAACTCACATCCAATCACTGCCCAGTGACATCCCTGCAGAGCTAGGAATCAGTTCCAGTAGAACTTACCACAGTATTGCCTTTCTTGACTTAAAAAATTTATCATTTTCTGAATTATATTCGACCTTTGCTATTTATTGCCTCTGTGCTTCTCAGACCAGGCGGTACTTTTACAAGACAGAGTAAAATCTAGGTGTGAAGCAACTACCAGGAAATTTCTAACACAGTTTTATCACCACATAAATGGACCACATATGCAGTTATTGCCAAGTTTTTAGATACACTCGCCTCTGAAGCTCCTGAGAGGCCTTGCAGGGTGAGAACACAAAGGAAGCAACTCCCCACAAACCCCCCCCCCGGGCACTGAAACATGGGAAACTGAGCTGGTTTAGAGAAAAGCAAGCTGGTGAAGTCTCAAGTCAGGTTCCTGAAAGTAAACACGCATGTTTGAAATTCCACGATTAACTGCGGGCTTGTTCACAAACCCCGAGGCCAGGAGGAAGCTCGAGCATCCACCCACACACAAAACAAAAAGCTCCAAACTATTCCAAGTTTCCAGCACCCTGGGGTCCCAAAAGCCGCTGTGTGAGGGTTGTTAAGGGCTTGTGGCTGCTGTGCTTTGCTTCTCCTCTGCTCTTTAGTCACGAGGTAGTTCCATGAAGTTCTGTATCCACCGTGAAGCTCCAGAGCCACGGGCGGGATTTGCGGCAACCCCCCGAGCGCAGGCAGCACATGCCAAGTTCAGAACACACAAATGCTGCAGGCAACAACAAAAACGAACCCGGGCTGAGAAGTTTCTTTGGTACAAATGTCTGCAAGAACTTGCCAGGAAACGTAATTGAATCCAGGCCAATTTTCATGCTCCGAGGGAAACTCAGTGTCTCATTTACCCCCCGGCAGGCTGCTCAACACCAAGGAGAATAATTCCTTTTCCCTCTCCCAAAGTAACCTAAAATGTAGGGGTTTCAAAGACTTGTTCATGTCAACGGCTGACATTGAACCAACCCTCCCCTGCCAACCTCAGCATTCAACACAACTCCTTCCAGGCAGCCATGCTTTGCTTCACGGGGTCTAGACCCATCCTGCAGGCTTCCTGCCTTTTCCCAGCTCTAAAACTGCCTTTTATTCTTGGGCACTTACCAGAATGGCCCTTTCCCAGGACTGCTGAAGAGCCAGAGATAAATCTTAGCATTTCCTGGAAGAAAATTACCAAACTAGCACTATATTCATCACCGGCTGGTATTGCATCCTCTTAATGCTTTATAAATAGAAAACTACAAAACAGTGGGCAGAGAAGTTGCCCTCTGAAGTGGCAATAAATCACAATAGCATCGAGTGGACTTGGGGATAAATAGATAGGAAACTGAACAATAGGAAGTTGCTTTTTGTAGCACGGGGAGTGCACTGTCAGCACCTGCCAGCACAGGACCTTTGGCTTCCTACATTCAGGTGGACCTTTTGTGGAGCCCTTGCAACAGTTTCGATCAAAATCAATTTTTGCTTGTTGCCATTTAATTAACTATGATTTTCCTTGTAAACCACATCACCTTTCAGGCTGACCTCCATTTATAATGTTACTCAGGCAACAAAATTAGTTCTGTGGGGAAGGCAGAGAGAATTTAAATGCAGCCATAGCACAGCTCTGCTCCTCTCTCCGAGCTGGGATGGCAACGCCCAAGAGAGAAGAAAAGGAAGCAGCTTTGGGATAACAGCACTTAAATGGAATATTGTTCATATCACACTCCTCATGCCCAAGGGCTACTACTGAAGGCTTCTAGGTGAGCAATTTGGAACAGGCAGCTCTCATCTTCAGGTATTGCCACGTGTGATATCAGCTCCATCAAATTCACTCCTCGGATAAAGCAGCAGGCAGCTCAAGGTTATGATCTTAGAGTTTAAAAAGCCTTTTTTTAGGTCTGTCCCAAGAGATTATTTTAAAACACAGTACTATGCATCTGCCGAGGAGTAGAACAGTTGGCTTTAATTGTAAGATGGATTTTTACATAGCTTCTGACCTTTCATCTAATTGAGGCCTGAAGAAAAAAAAAAAAGAGGAAAAGCTATACGTCACTTCAGTTATTAAAATCCATCAAGCTCAGACTTTAGCCTTGGGATAACCGCAGCCAAAAAATTGACTTGCAAGTAATTATCACTGCTATCTGCAATAAAAGTTAATTGGACATAATTGAACTAAAGCCCTAATCTGAATGAAGCTGTTGCTGGCAAGGAGCCTGCTCCTGCCTGCACTCTGCAAATGGAACTGCTAGCAGGAAAATGGACAAACATGAGGCTGCTCTACAGTCTGCCCACTGCAAATCAGAGCAGTTCTGCAAACAGCTCGTTAGCTGGGCCAAGATAAAGCCATTATGAGGGCCCGTCCTCGCCAAACACACCCTTCAACTACACCCAAACGGGGCGAGGGCGCAGAGTTTCAAAAAACAAATTTCATTTTTACAGACCTCTCAATTACAGGCACTGAAACAGAAGATTCACGTCACCAGACGCCGGTTTTATCAGCCCCCGAAGGCTGTCAATACCAGTACAAATAATGTACTTTTGGAGCACGTAAAGATACCGACTCAAAAGGTTTTCAGTGCTGATAATTTACCACCTTCATGCAGTTCAATAGCCTTTCCTGTTGTAGGACCAGCTTCTTTCATCTCTGCAGCAGAGCAGACAATTAGCTGCTTTCTGTGCTCAGCCCATGCAGGTGGCTGGGGGAAGGGAGTGTTCAACTCCATTCCTGCTGATTCGTCCATTTATATTTTGCATTTTTGTTAACTAACAGACCAGAAAGCGGTCGTCAAACCCCATGCTACTCCAGAACTTCTTTACAATTTTAATTATTAACACTCTGTCCTTCACCAAAGCATATCAAAGCACTTAACAAACATTACTGAAGCCACATAACCACCCTGACACAGGCAAAAATTGCACACAACTCCTTTTACGCTTGGCTTCAGGGTTTTTTTGACTGTATTTATGTTAGAACAGTGGTCTCCTGATGATGGACTAGTCTATAACTGGAGAGATGGAGGGAAGTATCCGGCTCACCACAGGTTCCTGACATAATTTTGGATGAAGCATTTAATCACCTGATGCCACGGTCACTCCTTGTTTAAAGGACAGCAGTGGGTGACAGTTTTCTACCACTGAAGACTGCGAAGACAAATGAAACTGCAGAGCATTTAACACCACCTTGACTTCTCACATCAGGCTTACAAGGTCACAGTCTGGGCAGTCTCCTGGGGACAAATGAACACAGATCACCTTTCCCTGTCCTGAGCACCACTTGCTCACCCCTGCTCCTCTGCATCTTCACAGCTCAGAACAGAACTTCTTAGCTCAAGAAAGCTGCAACGAAGAACCAGTGACATCAATTCCCTTTCATGACCCAAATCAGTGGCTTACTTTACTTTGCTCAAAGCCCTCACCTCTTTTTAAGAGTATTTTTAGATTTAACTCTGTATTCTGCAACATGGTAGGAGCTGACAGACAACACAGGAGTAAAGTAGGTCTTGCCAGGTGTAGCAGGCCACTCCTAAAGTGAAGGGAAGATGTAGAAAAGACAAGTCAGGACGATTACAGGGCCTGGCCAAAGCTTCAAATGAGGATTTCTGGCTGTGCTTGAAACACAAATACTAGTGGTCAGTTGTGAGACAGATGAGACACTACTTTTACCATGGGAACATATGCAAGAAATAAGAAAATCGACCTGCCTGAAGTCAAAAGCAATTTGAATAACTTTGTATCTGCCTCCTCTCAATTTTCACTACACTAAAGCACTCTGACCTTTAATTAATTTTCTTTCTCCTTTTATATGGTAACTTCCAACTTCAAATTTTTCATGCTGTACTGGTGGGAAACAGGGATGAAGCCACAGCCTGGGATGTATCCCAGCTATGTTCATGGGTACATATGGCTCCATGGATATTTGGGGAGGGAGCAAAGGAAAAAAGCTGCTGTTGAACCACAGCAGCTAAGAGCACAAGCCAGGTAAACACAGTATTGTCATCAAACTAACTCACCCTGGATATCAGGCTTACATTTTTATTTTCAGAATAAACAGACTCCCTGTCCACTGCTGTAACACTCACAAAAGATCCCATTTTCCTCAACAAGATACTGTCAGGCACAAACAAACATTCCTTCCTCCAAAGCACCCATTATCCTCGGGGCAAACTAAACCCAACTTCTTCCTACATGCTTGAGCAGCATCTCCAACATCACAGCAGCTCTGAAATATGGAACAAGACTTAGAGACACGAGCGTGCCTGCTCTCATGTGAACACGAGGGAAAATCAAGGTTAGTTTGAGATGACTTCCATCCAAAGGAAACCCAGAACAGCCCAGCCCCTACCAAACTACAGGATGCTGCTCACACAGACCCCAGTGGAGGTACCATGCATTCCCACCAACAGACATTCTCCATCCTTTATGCAACTTCCTTCTGCCTTCAAGTGATAAGAAACCAAAACACACACTGACCCCTTTCCCATAGGGGACAGCCTGCAGTTATAACCTCAACATCCTCAGCAGGAACAGGGTTATGTGCAGCTTTCCTACGTGTTCCACGTGTGGGAGAAGCATGAGGTTGTAATTCTGGGCTTTACTTCACCACACAGGACATGCAAGAATTGTGAGCTTCCTCATGCCACTCTTGGGCAAAATTCCTCCCCCTTGGCTTTCTTGCTTTCCCAGATCTGAAAAGGAAGTTCTTCTTAGGTACAGCAAACAGCTCCCTAGGCAAAGGAGAAAGGAAACATGAAACAGTTCCCTTTCCTATGGCTGCTTCACAAAGATCACCATTTTCATTATCTCCTCTCACTCCACACTTACTCTGTAAAAGCCCTGAATTAAAGTCTTAATCATGACTTACAGAAATCCTTGTGGCTGCACATGACAGAAGGAAGACAGTTTTTCCTTCTAAAATATCGTTAGAAGTTACAGATTACGACAGTTCCTGAGTAGGAAAGCAGCTATCTTCCCCTGTTTATTACAAGCTGATTATTTAAAAAAAAACTCCAAAAAACAGAGCTAACTATGAACAAATTTTACCTCTATTCAACAGACAAACAACAGAGCAGACATTTGTTAGCTATTGAAAAATATGTTTTGAGTCCTGTTTTAAAAATAGATCCACTTGAAAATGAAAAATATTTGCAAATAAGATGAGGCAGAATGCATTATACTTCATAACAAAAGAAAAACTGAACTTGTATATAAAGGAATAAAAATAGGAAGTGACTCACTTTTGGACCAGGTGTGCTGGTGGTGTGTGAACATGGGCTCATGGGGAGGATGGATTTTGGTTTGCATTGGTCATGCTTGTGAACCATTCTGACCTGTACAATCACACTGACAGTTTGGTTTAGTACTTATCTCTCTGGACACTGAATTATGGTCCCACACGGGGTGAAATTTTAACAGCCCATTTACAAAGCCAGCAGTGAAAAATACATTTTTGAGATCCAAAACTGGAGATCTCTGTCTGATTGTGCACAGCGACAGAGCTTCCTGCTGGACCACGAATGCATCAGCTCTTGGATACAAATCTTATCATTTGTAAGGGGCAAGATAAGACCTCCTTCTGTAGCTGGAGATACCGTGCAGCCAGCTGCAAAGATGAAAAGCATTTTAAGAACCTCAAACAGAAGCTGCAACACGCGTACCAAACACCCACCAGCAGAAAATAGAAGCCATCAGGTGAATACCAAAGAGCTGGACCAGACACTTGGGATGGTGTTTTCCTGTCAACCCTCACAACGAGGTGCTGATGTCCCGCTGGCTTGTCCTGACACAGACCTAATGTCCTTATCAATCTCCCAGGAAACTCAAAGGCCACCTTGTAACAACTCCACAGAAGAAAGGACAAGAAATAAATTAGTTGTGAGCTACTGTAAAAAGTCTCTGCTACCCTCCCTGCTTTCCTGAGAAGCATGAAAAACGGCCACTTGCACAGCTGGCAGTTCAAAACAGCCACAGGGAAAGCAACACGAATGTGCAAGGCACCTTCAAAGCCTCTGCACACCACAAGCACCAGAGGTTTTTGTCTGAAGACCTGATAAAACACTTGAGCACAATCTCACCTGACTCCCTGAGCAGCTGCCAACATACCACCTTTACCTGAAGTTTATATTCATGAAAGATTTCTTTTTTCACAGGAAGTTTTACTGACTATAGGATGTTTTTGTTTGCTTTTGTGCATCTTTCCTCCTCAGCACTTGCCTTTTCCTTTAAAAAAAAAACAAAACAACACACACAGAGGAATAAATGAATTGCATGGGCAGGACAGAGAGGGAGCTGAAACTGTACCACAGGCAGGGAGATCCCTTTGCATGGCAAACACAACATGACTGTGTGGGAGAAGAGAACAAACACTGCTGCTGCAGCCTGCACCTCACCAGAGCTGCCTGCACAAAGGTGAGCTCCTGGTAACCCATCTCCAACAGCCCTGACCTCCACTGTGCAGCTCCCACTAAAAGTATCCCCAGGTTTTAATTTCCAATTTGTCTTTCCAGCCACGGAATTGCTACAGTCAACAAATTCAAAAAGGTGAGTTTTTCTCCCTTCAATTAACCGCATTAGCAGTGTTTATAACTACGTGATTGATAAACGCTCTACAGAAGCTGTAATTAATGTATTTTTTTCCTTGGAACACACACCGAACCCCTTGGCGCTCAGACACTTAATGAAAAGCAATTTATCAGCTTGCTTTGAACAGCTGAATCTGACTCCTTAATGCAGAGAAGTAACACACTTTGCTTTAAGCACCACCACTCCGAGAAAGGAATGCGCGCGGCGACGTCCCGAATGCCATCAGGCGCGGCTGGGATTTTGATCGGGATGACAGCGACCAGAGAGCTCATCTCCCTGGGTATGATTCAGCCTGGCTTAACTGGGATCCTCTCCTCCCGGGATGCAGTCGAGCAGGAGATCTGTGCAGATGTGCTTTTGCAGGATGGGGGGGATCAGGAGCGCCTCTTCAGGACACGGGACAAAGTTCCAAATTCTCCCATGCCTGGCACGCGCGCGCCGGGAAGCAGCAGCAGCAGCTCCAGAGTGTTTCAGCCTGGACATGTGTTCAGCTGCTCACAAAGCAGACAAAAATAAAGTGCTTACAGAGTGTTTGAATGCTAATTTCTCAAATTGAGCGTTGCTTTGTATGGTTGACATATGCAAAAAAAAAAAAAAAAGAAAAAAAAGAAAAAAAGAGGGGGGAAAAAAAGCATTTAGGCAGAAAAGTTTGACATCACAGAATATTTTATGCTGGTATTAACCACTGGAGGGGATTAACCAACCTTCAAAGCCTAAAATCTAAACTCCCATTTCTGGGAGTATAGGCTAGAGATTTCCAGTATAGGAACTGGTCTGTAGTCCATGTGGCAGACTGAATGTAAGGATTACATATTTCCATTGCACATGTAAGTCTGCTTCCCATTCCTGCAGGGTCCTGCTCTCTTCCATTTGTCTTTTGATGCAGATAAAAGCTAATGCAGATTGCAACTGCTGATACAGAGAAAGGCGCAAGACACAGCGAGCCTTTGGACTAAGGAAAAAAGGGACTCAGGTCCAGACTGCTCAAGCACGTCAAGAGATTGTCTTTGAAACTATAAAACTAGAAATGAAAGCACTGCGTTTTTATTTGATTTGATCAAAGAGACTAGAAAGGAAGGGGGGAAAAAAAATCACATCTTATAGATGCAGGGTAGCATTTAACTACTTCACACACGATGTGGGACCAGCTGATCTCATACAGATATGAATCTGGAGAAAAAACAAAGAGGTAAAGTCACTCCAGCTCTGCAGACACTGCCTGCACAGATCACTGCTTCAGGCTCTGCAAAGAGCAACGGGAACCTGGTTTCAAAGCCAGAGAGCCACTGGAAGCACACACCCAGCCCTCGCCACAGGCACAGGTTTCCAGTCTCCACTGAAGAGCAGAGGAGTGAGCTCCTGTCAAATGACAGAAAATAGACTCCAAATGTAATGGCTACTTGAATAAATCACTGATGACTCCCTGTTCCAGTGCTCTGACTGTGGGAAAGCAGCACACCGTGGCAATATTCCCAAGGAGGGCTTTGGACTGCGAGCTGCAAAGGGACAAGACCAAAATTCTTGAATGGAGCATCTGCTCCAGCACGTGCCTGGCACCAGGAGAACGAGGCTGTGCAGAAGTACAAATGGCACTACAGGTAGCAGCTCTGCAGATCCCAAATTGCAGCATGGAAAAAACAGATACCTATCGCTGCCACATTCCCTAAGAGAACAGATTTTAAGTATCTGCTCATGGAAATTTCTAACTGCAGAAGGGGAAGCATTTAGATTGCCTCTGGGCTGAAACCATCTAGGTCTTTGCCTTTCACTAAAAATTAAGCAGAAGTCATTTTAACGAGGCAGGCAGACAACAATCTTGCACAGGAGATCAAAAAGCTCTCCAGATGTTTATTTTAAATGAAATTCAGAAGCCAGTATAAACCAGATTTTAAACACTGAATAATCCTTACCATAATTTGCATGAGAAAAACAGGCAAAAGGTTCCATCCTACTGCTCTGAAACTCTCCATGAACATGCAGGATTGGATTTTGTTCCTAGATTCTTTAGATAAGAATCTGAAATATGAACAACTCCTCTCTGCAATCTGAAGGCTGTTAAGAATGTTCTTCCCCTTGAGCTGTACACTTGGAAGCTCAACACATACACACAGGGGCATCCCATGTGAAGGAAGTCTCTGACCTTCCTCACCAAGACTGCACAAAATTATGGATTGAAAAGCATCTAAAAATGTCAGCCCTAAATCTTAAACTTCTTCTCCTCTTGCTATTTTCACTGAATGCCTCCTGATTGTGCAAAAGCAGAATATTCAGGCGTCAATCTAAGTAGTTTGGGTGTTACGCTGACAATGCCTCTGGAGAGGGGAAGAGAAGAGAGGACAGATTTCCAATAGCTCAGACACTTCCCTGGAAGCAAAGCTGCTACACAGCAAAGGAGATAAATAAAGAGGGAAAGTAACACGCCAGAGAACTTTCACCAAGGTCATGTCAGGATGCTGAACACTCCCCATCTGCAGGGGAAGATTTAGATGCCTGTTCCACCACACATATCCACTCCCCTGTTGGCAACAACGGCCCTCATTAAACCAAACCGGTTCTAACCATGAAAGAAAGGACACGGGGAAGATGATATTAGCTAACAAATGCACAAGGAAAACCCAACAGAGGCAGTTCTGGATGGGCACCTTCTGCAGCAAAACACAGCCCCATGGCATGTGCAGAGAGCCCCTGCAGGACCTAGGAACACAGGCTATCCCAGCCAGAAGGATGGACAGCTCTGCTCTCATCAATGCTAACAGCTCCTGGCCTGCAGCAGAGAGGAGACTCTGTACCCATACACCCAGAGCACAACAGGGATCCCATCAGGAACAGGAGATTTTAGGACTTTGCTGCTGCACAGGGTGACCTACAGGTTGCAGTTCCTCCGTGCTTTGCAACCAGGACTGTGGACATGCGGCAGAACCCTGCAGACAGAACCCTGCACAAAACCCCCCAAATATTGTATCAGTTACTGCTGTGCCCTTAACAAGAGTGTTTCTTGCCGGTTTCAGCAATCTGAAAGACACACTGGGCAAAATTTCAAGCTATGACAAAGTGATCTTATCACTTCTGTGCTGTTCTTGCTACACAAGCCCCTGATTCAGCAGCACGTAATAAAATCTTCATTTGCATGAAAAGCACTCTCTGATCACAAAGTCTTCTGTTCAACAGCCCTCTTCCCATCCACAGTGTAGAGATGCAAGCACCACTGTCATTTTGCCTGTGACTGAGGTGGAATATTTTATTTATGTTTTACTTGGAGAGGCTCTCCATGTTTTAATGCCATCTTTTCCTAAAAAAACCCAGTATTTTTGAATAACACAAAAGCTGCACACATCCCAACTGCGCAAGTACTGCGAAGTTCACTCACTACACTCACACCTGTATTTTTAATAACTGTGTCATATGAAGGACACTTCCTATCAGCACAAGGTAACCATGAGCAGTTGTAAAATGCCTTTTGTATTCAACAAGTCCAGCCTTTTCCAGTTTGCCTTTAGAGTGCTCGGTATCACGACACACACAGCACTCAGAGGATGTGTTCCAAAGGAAAGGAAGGTGTAGCCATGCAAAGAACAATGCACTGCCCACAACAAGATTAATCGCTGTCACGGGAAACCAATAAAAACAAGTATCTTGTTATCTTTCTTTACAAAGGGACTGTTAAAGCTTAACTATATTAGGAAACTTTTTCCTTTGGACTAAACCATGAGCCTAATGTATGTGGGCATCCCACATGCCAGCATATGCCATTAATTGGCTCTCGCCTGACGCCGCGGGAGAAAGTCCAACGTTCCAGAGGCAGCATGGAGCTTTCAAACAACCAGCCTGTGCTGTCTCCTGACTACAGCTCTCTCACCAAGGCCAGCCCCAGCTCCCTGTCCCGTGCCAGGTGACACCACCTCCCATTTCCACCTGTTAGCCCTGTCCCACGTACGCACCCCAACATCACACCCGGCTCCGAGCGCACTCAGCCAAAGCAGAAATACCTTTCATCACGTCAGCAGTGAGGTCCCCATTTAGAAACGCTTTCTTTCACGTTAATCCAGTGCCAAAACGTGGTGGTGTGGGCTGTGCTGCTCCAGAAACGGTGCTAAGGATGCTGCTGCCTCCTGTCTATCACTGCACGCCTCATCTCGCGCATGGCCAGGCAGTGACGGCCCTGCGACAACAGGCACTTTAAATTGGGCAGCTCAGCAGCACATGTACACTGAATTTTTGAACAAGCTATTCTAAGCTGCTTTGCCAGCAATTTCTGGCCTGTGCAGTTTGAAAGCGCACGGTTCTGGCCCTCACAAAGAGCAGACCTGTAAATGACATCTTGAGGATTAAGCTGATTGAGATGCAATTTGCCTAGCAACCATTCATTAAGCAGAGTTCAGAAACAGGCCAGCAATCTATTCCACCTCCTTATCTGAGCAGTAAACAGATAACAGTCTCTACTGTGTCCTCTATGCTCCAGTTCAGACACATTGTAAACAGATTTTTCAGAAGTTTAAACTCCTACGGTAAATCTCTGAGAACAATCCTGCTCTCCAAACATGAGGGATTCTGCTTCACCAAGTGTCTTACAAGCGAGAAACAGCTCTGGAAGGAGAGTAATGCAAATCAAATTGTGAATGCATTTGCAGTTCCTGTGCCTCCAATATTTTCTCACATCAAGCACTAAGAGCCCATCCCAGTCGTTAAAAAAAAAAAATGTTTAAAAAAATCTTAATCACACAAGCATTTGGCATTGCTATTCTGATCACTGAAAAAAACTCAATAAAAATCTTATTCCCTTCCTTCATCTTCTGCAAAGAATCGATTGACACTTCTGAAGTCTTTGATAAAGGCTCCCTTGCTTCAGAGAAGAAAACAAAAGTCACGTCCTCCCTCCCATTAAGCATTTTTTCCTCATAAAATAAGCAAGACAACGTAAACGTCATCAGTGGAAATCAAACCAGCTATTTCAGCTCGAGAATTTCAGCTGAAAAGATTAAGCAAAATCACGATTTTGCATAATTGTTTCCCTGCAAGAAACATCTGATAATATCCCATTCTGCTCCAAAATTAAACAACAAAGATTAGCACGGACGTATTTAAGACCATATACCTGAATGGTTTGCCTTTGGTGTAGAGTTCTTCTGGGAAATCACTGTGACATACAGCATGCTATTACAATTAAATATGCAAGAAAGAAGAATTAAACTGACTATGAATAATTAATACCCTACAATACTACTTCATAAGGAAAAGTCTGGCTGAATATTCCCGCAGATGAGATGTACCCAAACACGAGGCACAGCAGAGCTGGCAGCTTTACTCTTTTGATGGGGTTTAAAACACCAAGTAACTTGATGGCTGCTGCTCAATTCTAGAAAAGGTGTCAGCCATCCAAGCCTTCTCCTGCTGGATTCCCATCCAGCTTCAGAAAAATGTGATAAATGCAACTGTTGCAATAGTTGCTGCACCTCTTATCTGTGTCCCGGAGGTAACAGGCTTCCCAAACACTTTCCATTAAAAGGTTTAAAGCAATTATCTGACTTCCCAGTAGGGAGAATAACGCAAATATGATGCAACAATTACTTAGGTGATAAGATCAGGCTAAGGTTGTGAGAAAAAACAATTAAAAAGGGTTGCAAGAGCTAAGGAATGCAGCTTACTTTCCCAGAATCTCTCTTAAGGACAAAGATACCAATCAGCTCCAAGAGTCGACCTTCCTGTTTCGAGTTTACTGTTCTGGAGGCTGCAGAACATCACTGTAGCAAAGCTGAAAATGGCAATTAAATATATGCTTTTTTTTGCACAACATCACCCTTAAATTGCATAGATTAGTATTTACTGAAATCCTTGCAAAATTGATACCCAGCTGCTGCCATTTTTCATCAGACCCTGCTCAGGTCAGCGCAGTGATAATGTTTGTTGCACATTTTTAGCTGGAAATGCCCAGTTCCTCTCTGTTTATCCATGCATGGCACACCCAACACCCCTTTTGGAGAGAGAGATCTGAAATCCATCCAACATTTGTGATCACTGAGGTGGAACATGGCACTGCTACTGTAATTGCTGAAGGTGACAGCATCCCTCTGCTCCTACCCCATATTGCTCCAGGAGGGTCTTGTTCCTGCAGGATCCAACACTTCAAAGCAAACAGGAGCTGAGGGTCTTCCTGGGCATAGGCAAAGCCATCCTCGAAGTATGCTGGCTAATATTAATTTTCTATTAAAAATTAATAGGATTAAATGAAGCTTGCAAGCCTATGGGCACCAAGGCAGTTATTTTGCCGACGCACGCGTTGCCAGGAGGAGCAGGATGTGAGGGATGGGCTGCAGAGTTCCTGCAGGATGCAGGATCCATGTGGCTCCTGGGGGGAACAGGAGGCTCTTTCCCACACTCCTAGAGGGACCCTGGGTTCCATCAGTGCTGTGTCACCTTGTCCTCCTGCCCAGAAACTGATGAGGAAGATGAAACCCTGATGAGATCCTGGTGAAAACCCCACCTGAGATCCAGCCTTCACTGGACACTGCCTCCAACCCTCACCCATGTGTCCCTTTCCCACTTCCCAGAACGAATTCCCTTGCCAACAAGAATCCTGCAAATCTCT
The DNA here is from genome assembly GCA_013397295.1 of Polioptila caerulea. Classification (NCBI taxonomy): domain Eukaryota; kingdom Metazoa; phylum Chordata; class Aves; order Passeriformes; family Certhiidae; genus Polioptila; species Polioptila caerulea. Next base: position 31,513 of record VYXF01009307.1, read on the forward strand.
GGAGTTTACATAAGCTTAACCTTCAGTCCCTATTAATGTTAACGGAATAGGAAAAAATTAACCACGGCGCAAGTAAAAAGACTGGATCTGCATTTCTAATTATACAACAAAACACACCACGTGGCAGTATTTCCAAGCACCTTGCTGGGAATAAAATAGCCAATGGACTGATGCTTCCATTTGGAGTGGTGGATGCAAGAGCAATCAGCACTGAGGCTGTCAGAGTTGAGGGATGAGGACACGAGAATTAAGGGAAATGAAGTGACATACGCGAATGATGATAACAAAAATGTTAATAATTAGAAAAACAGTCACCTTAAAAATTTAAAATTTCATGATGTCTCCTACTTTTTAATGGCTTAGCCTACTTTTTCCAACCTAATTTGCATGATCAAAATAGGCCTCCTGCCAGGAAGCACTAAAATGGCAGCCCCCCATTGAGACAAAACTCCCTTCACCATACGAGACTGAAGGACTAATAACTATTCCTAAAAACATTTTAAATCCATTAACGTTGTTTAGCAAACACTTATTTAGAATTAGTGCCGCTATCAGAATTTGATTGTGCTCTACCAAAGTGTTTTATAAAAGCCTTTGAGGGAGGAGCAGGTCCCTCCCAAACACCTGTGCCATCTCCAAGCCTCTCCAAAAAGCTGAGCACCCTCACCCTCCTGAACGCTTTCCATCCCAAAACCCCAAAGAATTCTCCAAGACCAACCAGACAATTCCCAACAGCTCTGCAGAGTGCCAGGCTGGGCAGTTGGAAGGACCCTCCAAGATGCTCAGAGCAGACCAGAGTACACCATCCCCACCAACCTCTCTACACTCAGCAGTTAATTCTACACCCCAAAAGCCCCACGGTTAGTACAAAAAATACAAACCTCAATATTACTGATGTACTGAAGATTTGGATTCTAGTAGAAATATACGGTGGTTTATACAAATTTGTCCAAGCTATGTGTTATCCTTTCAGTGCCATCTGCACAAAATCAGTTTTATCTAAGCACTGGATACTAAAATAAATCATTTTCTCCATATCTATGATCTTGTTGGAGACAGACGCCACAAACCTGAGAGCTGGCTAGTGCAGGCTTGTCTAGTCACAAATAAAATTACATTCACATCAATATGATTTATTTTTAATAAAAAAATAAGGCAAACCAGGCTCTTCATATCTAAGCAGGCTCAGCCAGCACCCTCCATTCCCACAGAAGACATCATGTACAGTGTGAAATTGTCAGGATAAAACTGGGATTGGCACTGTCATTTCCCCTAGTAAGAAATACCACTGCCAAGGGACACATTTTAATTTCCACACGTAATGAAAAGTACCTGTTCAATCTCCACTTGCTGTATTTATTGGTATTTAAATTCAGGACTACAAGTCTTGGCAGGATATTTTCTGGTGACTTTAGTTTTTCTGGAGTGTTCACGCCCCAGCAGATTTTTAGGAGTGAATTTGGCTCTCCAACACAACACCAATGACCCACCCCTGCCCGTGCATGAATGAGGTTCTTGGGCTGCACTTCCCAAAGCATCTCACCCTGAGTGTCCCCTGTGAGCAGGGACCTCACAGTAATTAGCACAATCTGATACTGGAAACTCAACTAATTCTAACACTGATCCCTCAGGACAGCACAGCCCCATGATCTGAGAAGCGTTTGTCCCAAAAGACCCTTTGTTTCTACCTTTCAAAGTCACCAAAGGCTGGTAAATAAATCATATTTTCCAAAAGCTTTGCAAATTCCTTTCTCCTGGCTGGATACATTCTCCAACCAGCAGCCACAGCTAAAGGTTTATACAGGATCACTGAAAGCACCAAACCTGTTTTATTTTCTCATACAGAGCAGCTTCTAACATCTGCAGTCACTGCTGTGAGATTGCAAAGGATTTTATTTGCCAAGTCAAGCTGTCGAAAGGACAGATTATAAAAAATAAACAGTAACCATTTTTAGCTCTAACTTTCCCCCACAGACTGCGTTTTATGCCCTTTCACTGGAAATGTTACATCAGAATAAAATCAGATTTAATTGGCTCTTAAATAACTGAACAGCCACTTTAATTTTATTTCAACAGCAATAATTCATAAATCAAGCAGCCGAAATCCTAGCACGGAGTGACAAGTAAACAGAGCAGAACACAGGGAAGGAGAGCACGAACACCACAGGGTGAAAGGTGATTTTTCTCAAACTTCACATGTCACCATTTTATGGACATCACAAAAGTACCACCACATAAATACTTGGATCTCAAACCTGTCAGTTCATCAGCAGTAACTGCTTAACAAAGACCAGTGGACGACGATCCTTGCCCAACTGGAACTGCTGGGATTTTAGCCATGGATGCAATTTCCCTCATGCACACTAGATGGAAGCATGGAAAAATCTTAATTCTTTCCTGTCTCAACTTAAATTCAAGTGGTTGATATGTTATGTTGGACTGTCACATTCTGAGAAAATTTTTTTGTTCTTCATCAGCAATTTCACTCATTGATGAGCTCTAAATCAAAAGATGCCCTGAAATATTAAACTAAGTAGTGTTGGAAAAGAATAGTAAACATAAGAGAATATACAGCAGAATTGCTAAATATATTTTTCAGGCTAATTTCTAAAGTCCACACATTCAAATTCTAGAGTATCTGAATAATAATCATTAATGAGATCCTTCAGATACACTGAAGTTACATTTTTTAAACCTCCAGGTTATTATAAGAAACACCACCTTGGGGTGTTTCTTACAGGGAGTAGAAAAGGTAAAAAAGGATTCATAAATGCTGCTGCAGTTTTGACTGGAAAAAAAACCCCAACAGATTTGTAGAATACAGTGGGAGAGGTACAGGAAATAGAGAAGCTGAAGTCTTGCAGAACAAGCAGATCAGAGAGCAGCAAACCTGAATGGGATTAAATTACACACAAATCCCCTGGAAACGATCTTAAAAGTGACTTGTTCCAAAACAATCCATTTCTAAATTTATACAGTAAAGAGTTCACAGACACAAAAACTAAATCAGGCAATGGTGTGACCAGGAAAAGGTGCTAGAAGAGCTGCTTTCCCTCCCCTGCTCTGGCTTTTTCATATATTGATTTTCCTCCACACTCATTCACAAACGCTCAGCAGAGCTGTGAACAATTTAAAGTCAAGGGATGCACAAATTACCAGCTCCAGGAACACATCACCCATTCGAAGCAAAAGCTGAGGGCTTTGCTGTAGCTGAAGAAAATAAAAACCAACCCAGAATCAGAAGACACTGATGAGCTGGAAGAGAAGGGCGAGCAAATCCCTAATTTTCCCTGTCCACAACAAAGCCAAAGCACATGACATTCCTTCAGCTTAGCAGACAATAAATTAAGAAAACCAGTGCCAGAACAGAAGGATGAATGAAGAACAATGCTGGATAAAAGAATATAAAGTAGGCATGAAAGGTTCCCCTTTCCAGATGTTAAGAAGACATACTGTTTTTCATTCCAGGTTTAAAAAAAGATAAGCAGAGGAGGAAGTTTACTTCGGAGAGTGGGAGCATCTGCATAATTTTTTGAAAAAGGTTCATATGAAGATTTCCTTCCAACAGAATTTAAACTATATCTATACATATAGAGAGATATATGTGATATTGGCTGGAGACAAGTCACCTTACAATGTTTTTCAAAGTGCTTTCCATGCAGCAACTGCCTATGGAGAGGAACAAAATGAGTGGCAAGGGACAGCCACAGGAAAGGGCAGGACTGTGAGACACACATCCTCCAACATGCACACTCCAAGTTTAACAACATGAAGGCAAGGAGAGGGACAGCAGGATACAGCAAAGGATATGCTGGGGCCAGGAAATAAGAAAAGAATCCACAGTGCTCAACACTGACTTATAGGATATTTTACCAACAAAAACACCGAGGAGTTGTTTTTTTTTTTTT
>VYXF01009315.1:0-13672 GCA_013397295.1 Polioptila caerulea
TGTCAGCTTGGCACTGTGCCTGCATCCTTCTCCCGCTCCCTTCCATCAACAGGAACTCCTCCACATCAGCACTTGTGCTGTTCATATCATGAAGAGAGAGAGCTCTGTCAGAAAAACAAATATGGCATTCTCTTGGCATTCCTAACAGACACTAGAAACATGAATCACAACAACAGCTTCTTGGCAGAAGAAAATACTACATTCAAGTGTTAGAAGATATTACATTTATGTGAAATTCAAGTGAGAGGACACTGCTGAGAACTAAATTTTTAATCAAATGCATTGGCAAATATAAGTAATAACTGGAGCATACTTTCGGGTTGATGCCAGAGTACTGTCTCATATTCCTCCTGAGTCAGAAGATTTCCAACCATTCCATGGGGGTTTCCTCCTACCCTTGTCATACATCAAAAGTTTTATTCACATTTTGATTTCACGAAGCAGCCTCCCTTCTTCCCCTAATTATTAATGCTCTACAAACTTCCATATTTAATCTCCCCTCTTCGCTGTTGTGGTTCCAGGGGGACGTTGGATGGACACCTTTTCTTTCCAATTCTGTGGTCCATTCTGGCGCTCTCTCTCCCAGATCCTTGCTATCCTACACATTTGCCTTTCCTCAGTGGTAAACAATATGCCAGGATGGACTGCACTTCATCCCAAGTAGAGGTGTTTGGTCCTAAAAACTGATCCACTTGTTCTGACAAACGAATAGTGTCATCTAACAACCCTATCAATTCTTTCCCAAGAGCCTGCACCACAGAATTGTTGAGAGGAGCACCCACACACCCCAATGCCCTTGTACCTCACCCATCGATACTGCTCTAAGGTATCACCCCGGCTTGGTGATTCTCATTCTCATTCCCACACCTTGATTTCACATTACTTCTGGTGTTCTGGCTAGGCCCATCTAGGGTTAGCACCTTCTCTGGGGACACTGCTGCTTCTGGGGGTATCGGTGCACCCTGGGCAATGGCATAAGCTGGTGCTGCTGGAGCTACCAGTGCATCCTCCTGGGGCCATGGGAAATGGCAGAGGTTAAATTATCTAGAGAATCGCTTTCCTTTTTCTGTGATACCTTAAAGGTTTTGGCCTCAGAAGGGAAAAATCTCTCCAGCAGGCCACATAATCACTTTCCTCCTGATTGCAGGGTTCTTTGGTATTCACTTATATTTGCAAGGCTTGGGGAATATACCTCTCAAAAGATCCACACTGAGACCAAAATACAGGATTGGGTCATATTTCCTCTTTTGTCCACTCAGTCATGCAGTACCGTATCATTTTTATCTTCTCCTTCCCCCTTGTATCGGGCTGATGGTCCCATTGGGATAGTTGTAGTCCCATATCTGATGGGATATTCCTGGGCACCCTCCTATTTTCTTCCTTCGGCTTTTTTCTGCTCTTGCCCTGCCCCAAGTTGTTAGTTCGGGACTACCTTCTGCTTCCTCTTCTGCCTCTGTCCTGTTGCCTAGCAGTCAGATTTCCCCCTTGGATCCTCCTATGCCACCACTGCCCTCCTGGCTGGTAGTCGAGGCCCCCCCACTTTGGGACTCCCCTAGGGCTGCACCCCGCCACCCTCACGGAGCCCGCCTTGGCCACCCCTCACGGAGCCTGCCACTGCCTGGAGCATACTTGGGCTCCAGAAATATCTTTTGGTCAAAAATGAAGGAAAACCAAAAGGACGTTGGCTGCTGTTGCCAAGTTGCAATCAGCCTAACAGTAGTTTTTGAGTTAGTACTACTTATTAGTCACAAGTGTTGCAGGAGTTGTTTCTTAGAGCGGCTAGAGGATGGACAAATGTTGTTCTCAGAACATGAGAAGCAATGTATATGTTGTGGAAAAAATTCTAGCTCTGCACACACAACTGCTCAGTGAAGTTTTCCAAGCCAGCAAAGGTGTCAGCAGTCGGTGCAACAGCTCTGCCCGGCAGCACTCAGAAATACTGCACCGGACTGTAGGGCAATCTTCTGCACTGGGCATCCCATCATGAAGGGAAGTTTACTGTAGAACTGTAAAGGCAACACAAGAATTATTATGGTCTCGCTACATTTTTCAGACTTCATAATAAAAGAACTAAAGAATCCTAACAGAACATAAAAAATGTCCCATAAGGCAGGGCTGACTTCACCTTCCTCAACTACTTTTTTTAACAACTCTCTTGTCACCTCAGCAGCAGTGGCATGGTGGCAGTGAGTCTGAGAGGCAGCAGCTCTCTGGCCCACACGGTGCTGCTGGCAGAGCTGGCTGCTGCCTACTCAAGGCTCAGGTGGGCACCTGAGCTGCCTTGCTGCACGGCCAAAGCCATCTCAATGCTGCAGTGTGACATGGCTCACTGGAGCTCGGCTAGCTCGATGGGTTCTCCTGCACCACGCCAGGAGTGGGGAACTGCCAAGATATGGGTTAGTACCAGTAGCATAACCTTGAGAGCCGCTTGCTCGATGGTGCATGATGCCCCACTGTGGCAGGGATCATGTGAAAGAGAAAGCAGGAGGCTCTTTGTTATGAGGTTCCAGCAAAGAAGGTTCACTGGAGCTGAAGGGTTCAGGAAAAAAAAGCCTGGAAGGCCCCTGTGCATGATTTTAGCTACAAGTAGGGGGGTGGGAGTGAGGAGGTTAGAACATAACTTTGGTGCCAACCAGGGTAGGGAGGAGAACAGGGCACATGGCCCAATGGGGTGTAGAGGTTTGGGAAACACCCAGGAACGCCCAAGAGGAGGCTACGAATTGGTTCAGGGTTGGACTGACAAGGAAATTGCCAGAAAAAGGGGTAGGGCTACAGTGACTGATAGAGCAGGAGCTGGAACAAAGGGTGCAGAATACAATAAAGGGTAGTTTCAGGGACAACAGGATACAATTCAGGAACAAACCAACTTAGGGTCAGTACAGGGATGCACAGAACAAACCAGTAAGAATAATCAATAATGAATAAAACACTAAATCAAAACAAACACAGGCCGCAACAGCAGTGTGGGCCAGAGGTGCTGCTCATCTGGAAGTTGCAGGACTTGCTGCAGGGGAGCGCTGTTAGCTGCCAGTGTCGCGAGTGGGGCAAAAGGTGCCACCAACATTTGGACCCAGCGGATGACTTTCTCTGCATCCATACATGAGCCTGTGCAGAGGGTGTCCAGAAGGTACCAGGGCTGATCCATAGGCAGCTGGCCACCAGAGGCATTCTCCAAGTCTCTTCTCTCCAAGGAGAAAGCAAGTCTGGCCCAGCAGCTGCTCCCCGGAGCACAGGCACTCCAGCGCCACACGGATGCGCTTGGCTGGTGGCTGCTTCGTGCCCTCCATGAGGAAGCAGTGGCCGGGGGGTGGCCGCAGGATGACCAGCAGGTGGTAGACGCTGCTGTTCTCCTCGACGCTGCAGGCTTCCCAGATGGCATCCATCCTGGCATCTGGGTGCAACTCCGGCATGAAGTTCCTCCGGGAGAGCACTCGGCAGACACGGAGGAGCTCCTCCACCAGCTCCTTCAGTGCCTTCGTGCTGGGCAGGCCCTGCTGTAGAATCACAGAATCACACAAGTTTGGCTTCAGAGTGACCTATAAAACCCATCCAATGTGAGCAGGGGCATACCCAACTCAATCAGCCTTATCCTAGATGTGCCCATTGGTGAAGGGGTGGGCACAGCCAAAGTGCTGCCATCACTGTCTGCACCCTTGACCTTCTCCTCGTGCTCACCCACCTTCTCCTTGCTGCTGAACTTTGCCCTGCAATTGCTGCTGCATGCCTCCTGCCTCCTGCTGCTGGCAGAGCCACGCTTCCATCTCCTGGCCAGCCAGAAGGCCACAGCAAGCAGAAGAGCCGCAGTGAGCCAAGGCAGATACAGCAGCTGCCGTGCAGACAGGCACATAATGGAATCGTTCTCAATCTCCTGCAGGAGTCGAGTCATCTCCTGATGGAGATACTCCTCACGCTCCAGCATCCGCTCCACTTCGTCCTTGTCCATCTGCACCTTCAGCCCAGCAGGGGTGGATAACAGGGCCAGGATGAAGGCCAGTGTTGGAGACATGGCCTAGTGGGAGAAAAGGGCTCAGCACATTTGGCTGGGAGGGAGCAGGGGGCTGGCAGGGCCTGGAATGTCCCCAGAGCCTCTCTGGGCACCTGCCACACTGGGAGGGGCAAGGCCCTCTTCCCCCTGCTCTGGGGACAGTGCACTGCCCTGAGGGCCCCAGCTCTCACTCTGGGTTTAAAGCCCCAGGGCATGTTTCCCAGCCCTCATCCAGCCCAGCATTCCCCCTGCCTGTGCACTCACTGCCTGCCAGAATCAAACTGCCAGAAGGCCATAGTGAGAAGAACAGTGCGTCTGGGGGTATCGGTGCACCCTGGGCAATGGGATAAGCTGATGCTGCTGGCGCTACCAGTGCATCCTCCCGGGGCCATGGGAAATGGCAGAGGTAAGTTATCTAGAGCATCTCTTTCCTTTTTCTGTGACACCTTAAAGATTTTGGCCTCTGAGTGTGAAATCTCCCCTTTCCAGCAGGCTGCATATTCACACTCTCACTGATTGCAGGGTTCTTTGGTATTCACCTATATTTGCAAGGCTTGGGGAATATACATCTCAAGTGACTCACACTGAGACCAAAATACAGGATTGGGTCGTATTTCCTCTTCTGTCCACTCAGTCATGTAGTACTGTATCATTTTTATCTTCTCCTTCCCCCTTGTATCGGGCTGATGGTCCCATTGGGATAGTTGTAGTCCCGTATCTGATGGGATATTCCTGGGCTCCCTCCTATTTTTTTCCTTCGGCTTTTTTCTGCTCTTGCCCTGCCCCATGTTGTTAGTTTGGAACTACCTTCTGCTTCCTCTTCTGCCTCTGTCCTGTTGCCTAGCAGTCAGATTTCCCCCTTGGATCCTCCTATGCCACCACTGCCCTCCTGGCTGGTAGTCGAGGCCCCCCCACTTTGGGACTCTCCTAGGGCTGCACTCCTCCACCCTCACGGAGCCCGCCTTGGCCACCCCTCATGGAGCTTGCCACTGCCTGGAGCATACTTGGGCTCCAGAAATATCTTTTGATTGAAAATGAATGGAAACCAAGAGGAAGTTGGCTGCTGTTGCCTGAGATTGGTTATTGAGTTAGTACTAATTGTTGGTCACAAATATTGCAGGAGTTGTTTCTTAGAGATTCCTGAGGATGGACAAATGTCATTCTCAGAACATGAGAAGCAATGTATATGTTGTGGAAAAAATTCTAGCTCTGCACACACAACTGCTCAGTGAAGTTTTCCAAGCCAGCAAAGGTGTCAGCAGTCGGTGCAACAGCTCTGCCCGGCAGCACTCAGAATACTCAATCACAACTTGCTACATTTAGGAGGTTGCTCCAAGCTGAAGAGAAAAATGGTAGAAGTCCATGATATTTCCAAGAGGAAAGGAAGTGTATAGCCTGTGCCTTGACTTCTAAACAAAAGCAACGAATAGCAAAATATTACCTGGTCTTGTGAAAGAAAGAACAAAATATCCAGTTCATGCCAATGCAGGGTCATGCTGAGAAGCTGGCTGAATGGCACAGTATTATAATCACTGGAGCAAACACAGTAAACAGTCTTTACAAGGCTGATGAGGTAAATTCATTGCTCCAGCTGGACAAGAAGAAGCCTGCTAAAAACCCTGAAGGAAACCCACCTCAAGTGGCTAAAGCACTCCCTTATTCACATGCACCACTTAGCTAAAGTCCGGCCTATATTGGGTGGGTTTTTTCTTTCCTAAGTTGTTATTCATGGAATTCATATCATTTATCTTTTCTCTGATCTTAATAAAGTTCCCAAAACAGATTGCATTTTTTCCCAAGTTTGGATATGTGGGCCTAAAAATTGATCGATTTTTGTGCTAGCCCCTTGCAGTACTCTGTTTCTCTCCCTTTTAAATTTTCTTACTTCTCTTCTAGGATGAGGTGCATTCACAAATTCTAATCCCCTTGGAGCTCCCTGCACAGGCACCTTTCCCCAGGGAAAGGTGGAAACATTTTCATTAACACTCGAGGTTAATGGCATTTTGGAAGGTATTTTGGTGTTATTATTTGGCATTTGAAGGGGAATGGGAAATTTTGAACATTGTTCTTTAACTGGGCTAACACAGCAATTCTCGTTCTCTGACCTCTCTGGGTCTGTGTTACGGTGAGATTTTACCATCTCATTCAAGCCAGCCTCACTTGGGCCTGCCATTTCACAGGGACCAGCCCCAGCATTATAATTCCTTTCCTGCTCAACCGCTTCTTCTTCTCAATTTGGACCAGGCAATGAAAAGATTAAAGAAAACACATCTAAACCATAGATAAGAACAAGTAGGAAACAGAATTAACAATCGTCCCCCTCTTACTCCATAAGCTTTTTGGCCTGAAGCAAAATTGTTCTTTCATCTCTCACAGGAACCTGCCTACAGATGAGATGAAGGTGTAGGAGAACTGATGAAATGTTTAAGGGCCATTTAATTTTTTTGTATTGACAATTTACCACAGTTTGTGACTTACTATACTAATGTTTGTGTCTCTATTCTCATTACAAATGATTTGACGGTAGAGCAAATATTAGTCAAAGACTTGAATTCTAATTTTTTGAAAGAATTAAAAACCGTGTAGGAAAACCTATGGATGCATTATTTTTCTTTCCTGCCTTGAGAGTATGCTAAATCAAGCACAAGAACAGAGCAATAAGTGTCAGCTTTTCTCCTTTAAAAACATGGAAACAAACAAAAATTCAAGACCCGGTGTATATTTTATTTTTGTCCTTCTTTGCATAAAAAGGGAACTGAATAATGTAGGACATCAGTGTTTTGGCACAGAACACAGAACTGACTTCTCACAAGCAGCTAAGCTGCCATTTAACTGCAATATTACTTTTTATGCTTAGCCACAATTATGCATAATCGCATGGCAGTGTCCTTAACCTCTTGGGTAGTTGCCTGCTGTACTGTCATAATATGTCAGACAAATTACAGGACTCAAATGGTTCAGAATTTAATGGAAGTCAAATTACTCCTTTTTTCTTCTTAGAGAATATTTTACGACAATGTCACTAATTTTGCACACTATCTTAAAACAATCTTGTCCTCTCCTGACAGCCACATTAGAACCTCATCTGCACACATCACAATACTGTCACCATTTACTGAATAATTTTCATCTTTGTTTCTGATCATTTGTAAGTACAGCAAACCCTAAACATAAAGCTATTTTATATTATCTTCAAATGGTGGGTGAGTTTCAAGGCATATGAGAAAGTATAACTTCAGAGTTTCATGGTACTGTGATAATATTTTTTCAAACTTTTGTAATCTAGACAGAAATTCCACTACTGACAGAAATTCCCACTTAAACATATTCCCCTACAGGCAGTTAATACAAGTGAGTATAAAGGATTACATAAATAGTATTTTCATTGCCGCAACACAAGAGGCAAAGCAGTCAAGCCATTATTTCCACTGCTTTATTGTATATACTGATTTTTGTGCTCCACTTTATCACAACGTCATAATTCTAAAACTGAGTCAACTCAAGAAGTGAAAATTATATGCAGTATATATAATGCTTTTCTTAATCACACAGATATATAGTGACAATATATAAAGCATTTAAAACTTTTAAAATCAGTTAAGGATATGTATTTTAAATAGCTGCCTTTCAATAGAATTCTGAAGAATATTTTAAAACAGATTAGACCACGATTATTACCCTTTGTGACTAGCTGATTAGCAATGCACACATTGTCTTTTAACTAAGAGACCTGAATTAAAAATACATCTGAAGTATTGTTACTGAAGGATTTTCTAGCGGACTGAGGAGGACTTATTCAGAAAGTGGACTTGAACAAGAATGAACACAATACTCATATATCCACGCAATAGTAATATTTAGTACTTTGTAAGAAGAAACACAAACTCAAGAAACCACCATATACAAAAATTTCTGTGGAACGGTATTTTGGTCTTCATTTAATTCTCAGACCAGTGGTTTTGGCTTATAGATCTCCTTCATGCTCATGACTGATATAAAATGTTATCCAGAGGAGTTTTGATAACAGGTTTTTTTGTCCTTTAATGGTTCTAGGCCTTGGTTAACATAAACTAGTAGAAGCTTCTCATTGTAGAATCAAATATTTAAGCATTTTAATAATCTCTTTCATGTGGTATTTATATGGTACTTTTATACTTTACATTATTTCATTTAGCTTCACAAAACTGCTTTGAACTAAAGGCTTTGTAATGCTTATTTTCTAATGGCAATCTGCGACCGAGCAATAAAGGTGAAAAGTGCTAAATTATTCAGAATATCCCATCAGAGATGTAGGACTTGATTCTACAGGTCACTCAGCATTTTATAGACCTTACAGATTCAAAAAAAGCTTGAAGTAAAGTTATCGTTCAACAGTTTTTTTAAATCAGACTCAAGGTCTCGTATCAAACACGATTCAAAAACTAGGACTATATAACTATAGACAACCATAGAAAAATGTGGTGCAAATTATTTGACTCTCTTCACACAGCTTGTGCAAGAGGGAAAACGTAGACTGTGATCCTCAAAGTATTATTTATCCTTTTGACATTTTTGAATGATAGATTTTTTTCAGAGCTCAAGGAGAAAAATTTGAAAAAGGTTTCTATGGATTAAATCAAAATTATTTTCCTATTTTTGTAGAAGAGAACTGTTTTAGGTAGTAAAGGCATCTTGTATTTCAACATTTTTTTAAGTAATAATAAATATTGCTAGTATCATTTACAATGTAAATGTGTTAGAAAATGTCATGACAAAATGTCTTGGTGAAAAGTTCACTGTTCTCTCCCAAAACTATTCACGTTTTTGCAGGTTCATTCAAAATCAACACTTACTATTCCATTATGGGGAGATCATTCATTCTTATGTCAGTCTCCTCATTCTCTGGATACTTTTAAAGTTTTTTCAATAAATAAAGAAAATGCAGGATTCATCTCCTTAGCATCCCTGTCTATGAAACAACTGAGACAAGGTCCTATGGAAAATAAATTCTTTAGTTCAAGGTTGTTTAATTCTCATGTATTCAAGTTGCAAGGCAAGATCCATTTGTCATTTCCTAATTTCAAATGCTTGATTGAATTTGTATGTATGCATGCACAACTTGTGCATGGGATTTTAAGACAGAAACTGATTTACAGTAATGATCGGAAAGAGAGAGCAATGAAATCTAAATATTTTTGGCTCATTTCAAGGCTGTGGAAAAGGGGCAGCTCAGAAATGTCTCTTGGCCTGCTCAATCCTAGCTCTCCATTCATTCTTTCTCACCACCATGAACATCCTATCTCGGCTTCTTTGCTTGGCCAGTTCAATTCTTCACTTGACAGTCTCAGACCCACTTCTCTGCTTTCTGTCTGTTTTATTCAGTCATGGTCCCAGTCATCACCAGACTCATAACAGCAAACCCACTTCAGTCATTTTTTCTTAACTGACGATATTAACTAGCTCCATTCTTCAACAACCCGTTCCTCTTTACTTTTCTACTCTGCCAGTGTTGTTTAAGCTTCTGGTTCAACTGGTACTGATCAATTGTACTGAAATTTAATAGCCAAAGCCTACAGGGCATCTGAGTTTTTCTGTTCTCACAGAATATCTAAGCCTTGCAAATTTTTACAAAAACTTACACAAAGACAGCAAAAGGTAGCCTATGCAAAGGACACACATGCCAAATGTTAAGATTTACAAAAGAATACACCGTATTATTTAAAAGTAGACATTTCCTTTAATCCTATTTTTTTTTTTTTTTGGAGGGGCAAACCTNTTTTTTTTTTTTGGAGGGGCAAACCTCTTGCTTCTGATCTTGTTTTCAGAAATAATTTTATTTATAGGACTTAGTCTGCATTTTCCAGGCTCTAGTGAGTAGATTGATTGTACACATGTAATTTCATTTTCGTTTGGACACGTGATTATATTTTGTCCCATCAGAGCATGACATAAATAATTTTGTGTTTTATTTATTTTATTTAGTTAGTTTATTTAGTTTATTGTATATATTTTTTTATACTCCACTATATTAGCTTCCAGTAGACAGATGGCACCTGATTCTCTATCTGGCAATAGAGAATTCAATTTTTATAGAGTTAAAAAAAATAAGTTCAAATGAGTAGTGAATTTAATGTCCTGCAATTGACATAAAACCAAAATGCCTTTTCTCTAATACTTGGAGTTTAACATTGGATTTATCCTCTTGCTAAGTTGTGTTTACACACATACTACAAAAAAATTTCATCTCTAATGGTTAAGGTTTGGCAAAGTTTCATCAAGAGAAAACAGGGGTTTTTATTACAAAATGTCAGTTACACATATAATTAGCAATGTTGAGAATTCACAGTGTAATAAAGAAGATACTGAAAGTTAAGGGTATTCAAAGGAAAATCTTTGAAAATAGATTCTAATGTACTTTCATCTAGCAGAATTCTAAATTCATCTAGTGAAAACTGCAAGTTCTCAGCGTGCCCACTAATAATTAAAACTCAAGGAAGTAGAGCAGAAAACACGTGTTATGCAGAACACATAAAAATTCCCTGGGAGACAACCCCAGAGTTATAATACTGATTTGGATCTAAGTGAAAAGAAAGATCTTCTTTACAATAAAGTATTTTTAGAAGTATTATAACCTATTCAAACAACAATTATACTTTTAAAATTTTCAGAAGTCTCTTCACTTCTCTAAAGTGAAGAATCTAGTATTTAGTCAAGAACTATTTTTAAAAAGTGCAAATATAAGTTCTTCTAAGATCGTAGAGTGACGTGTATATGTGGTGAAAGTCTGTGCACATAAAAAAAGAGTTACTAGAGCAAGAGTTATTTAGCAAATGGAGCAGGGAAGTTAGATTAAATTGAAGAATGATTGACATCTGATCTCCTTGGAAACAATACAAGAGTGAGGAGCTCATAGCTACTTTTTTTTTACCTGTCTCCTCTTCCTCCACACTCCAAAAATTGTAAATCATAGTTCATTTTTAAACAACAGTAATAAATAAGAAAAATTTAGTTACATCTATGTGTAGAAGAGAAGACACAGCATGGAGAGAAGTTTGGCAAAGGAATTTAACGTCAGTGAGAAAGAAAAACATCTTAGGGAAAAATTCCGTCCAAGTGCAGTAGAAAAAGAAGATGCTGTCTTCATGAGTTGGCATACTCAATATATATTAAGCTCAAAATAATGAAGTAAGTAAAAAAGTAAAATTCATTATGATGCTCAGAATATGTCATGCAGCTGGGGTCTAGAGAGCCAATGCAACTCCTACAGAAGTCAACATAAGCCTTTGGGCTCACATGGATGAGGTATCTGAAGCTATGCAGCTATCAGGTAATGCTGGGACATCCTAAAAGGTCAAGTATTTTAATAATAACTGGATTGAGCACAGAGTAGAATATCAAGTAATTGTAAAGCTCAGTGACAAGGATCTAGCTTCTAATTCTGAAAACAGTGTGAAAACTGTAAACTGAACCCATGCTACAAATAAATTACTTCTGAATCTCCAGTGATGTGGGTTTAATAAATTATTTATTGTAATATGTGTTGCAACCCATAATTTAGTTTAATTCTCAATCTATGTGGAAAAAAAGACAGAACTACTACTTTATATATTTCTGTTAAAACAGGGAAAGAGAACAGGGAATAACAAGAGAACATCAAGCTGATTGTATGGTGATTTGACAGGGCATTTCTGTGAATATCTAAAATGAAAATGGGGAGTATTAATTAAAACTAGTCTCTACCTTTCAGTCTATGTGGACTTGAAGTGTAATATAAACCAGTGTTACAGGTGGCTTCTCCAAGATCATTGCAACAAATTATAGACCTTGCAATCCTTGATTTTCAGGGTAATGTACCAGAGGGATGAAGGCTTTCTGAGCACAAACATGAAACCAACAGTCTTGATTTAGGAGGCCTTCTACCAGAGGATTGTGCATGACCCACAGTGTTACATAAGAGATGTAAAACTCTCCCTTCAGGAAAGTACCTGGTCATTCAACTCACTGGACTTTGTTTTTCATGGGCTTTCCCTCACCCCCATTGGATTAAGAATGTGACCATTGCCTCAACCAATGGACATCAAAATGGCAACAATCAGGTCTTGTTGCTGGATTCGTGAGTGGTGATATCTTTCTACTCTTACCAATTTTCTTTCTTTCTCTCTTTCCCTCTTTCTCTCTTTCTTACTTTCTCTCTCACTCTTTTTTTCTTTCTCTCTCTCTTTCTTTCCTCTCCTGAATTCTTCTTTTAGGAATATATCTTAAGCCAGACTAAAAAATTCCATTCAATGCCTTAGTAAGGGCCTTATGTTTGGGTAAGTTTAAGTTTGCTAAGTTAAAGTTTGTGACATGCCTTACTTTGTCTGGTTGTTGTCTTAGAATTAGCTCACTACCTTATTCCATTTTAATGTTCTGAAGTTGGCAAGCTTAAGATTGCTACTGAATCTCATGAGAATTTTGGGTTTTAGGCATTGGCAGCTGCTATATGGCCTCCCTGCTCTTCTCCAGGTTGAACAACCATCACTCTCAGCCTGTCCTCATAGGAGAGGTGCTCCAGTTCTCTTAGGCTAAATTAAAAATTTGAGTAGCTGTTACGAACATTAATCTGAGTATAACAGGACAGTTTTAGGCAGAAGTTAGAGGGGTGGAAATCACATTGTATTAGCTTGTGATTTGAATGAAATATGCCATGTCTCCTACAACATTATTCCTCTGACAAAACAAAATTACTTATTCCCTGAAACAGCCTGTTACCTCTCAAGAACAAACTCTTGTATGGTTTCTACAGTTTGCTGAATAATGTAGTATATTGCAGGTCAATAAGAAGTAGTGGTGTCAATCAGTGAGTGACAATAGTGAGTGATGTTACTGTCCTTTCCTTGACCCATGAACTTTCTGCTCTACTATTCCGCACGCCTTGCTGATGGAGCAATTTCATGGGCACCTGGCAGGTCAAACCTACACAATCTATTTGCTGTATTTAAGGTCTGAAATAAGACATCATAAAAAATGTTTGTGATGCTTATTTCATTTGAAGAATTCTCTGCTAAAGACCAGAAGTCCACTGCACTAATGCGTGTACAAAATATGAAACAGCATAGTCGAAAAAGAGGATTTTTTCCCCAGTGATCATATACTGCTGCTGCACCCACATCCACATGTGGAGCATGTAACTGATTAATTTGGCAAAACATAAGTGATCTGTGCTTTTAGATATGCACATGGGTATGGCAAACATGATAAAGGACTGATATGTCTCAACTCTTCACAGAGGTGAGTCAGGATATTTAAACTGTGTAATATGTGCAATTAAACATTGCATATACTACACACATGTGCACATGTGTAATATGCCTAAGCATCACTGTCACTCTGAAGATACAGAGCCACTGAACTAGTGGTCTGCCTTGCAGGCCACAGTTTGTTGAAATTTTGCAATTCTCCATCTTGTGAGAGTTTCTCTGAATACTAAGATAAAATGTTCAATTAATCAACATCCACCCCTGTTATGAGCTGGTCCAAGCGCAGAAGAGCAAAGAAAACGAAGTCTCTGAGAATAAAATGGATCAAACCCAGAAAAGTTAGAAATGTATCTCAAAATTAATAAAACCCAAACAAGGTTAGATGTTGATACCAAGAAATTAATATCTTTTATTTAATAGTAAATAAGGCAAAGAGTAAGAAATAGGAAAGAAAGAAAGAAATAGAAAA
>VYXF01009369.1:0-16011 GCA_013397295.1 Polioptila caerulea
CATCCCAAATCCCCCACCCCACGGGGTTGCAGGAATTCCTGCCTGGCTCTGGAATTTCCCCAGCACTCTGTGCCCAGAGTGCTCAGCACCCCTCGCTCAGCTCCTTTCTGGGCCGTGGGGAGGCTGGGGCAGCTCCCAGTGGGGTTGGGGTGGGATGAGGATCCAGGCAGATCCCTGTGTCCCAGCAGCCTCAGGCTGCACCTCCCAGCACTCCCCTCCCCTAGCTGGGAAGCTCCCACTGCCACGTGGCCTTTTCCACTCCAGCATCCTGCTCTGGACCTGGCTTTGCCTCTTGTTCTTCTTCTTTTCCTCAGAAAACATCTGGAATCCGAGTGAGAAACATTTAAAGGCAGGGGGAAGAAAAGAAAAGAGGAAAAAAGCAAAGGGGAGGGGAACTTGGGAGCACCATATGATTTCACTTTCCTGAGACAACTGCAATTATGCCTTTGAGGCTTTACCAGTCACTGTAGATTCAAACCATGCTGGATGATGTCAGTGGGAAAATATGAAGGCCCTACTGGCTGCTAAAAAAAAAAAAAAAAGAAAGAGAAAAAGCTCCTTTTCTGGTGTTTTATTCCCCCTTCTGAATCAGAAGAAGGGTGTTGTCCAGATGGACTTTGTCTTTATTGCTGTCCTGGGCTTGGTTGGGCCTGGCTGATCCCTGGGGAGAGGGGAAATGTCTCCTGGATCCCTCCAAATGACTCCTGCTCTGTCCTGCTGCCGTCTGCGTCTGCCACGAGTCCTGAAATCCTCACGGATAGCGCTGGGAGTGGATTCCTCCCAGCTCAGACACATCCCAGGCCAGGCTCTCCTCGCTCATACTGAGCAGGGACCATGGAGCTTTGGAAGCTGGTGAATGAGATGAGCAGGAGATGTCAATCCCAGCTGAGCAACCACGAGCATTCCTGTGTTCAGACAACTTCCAGCTCACCTGTCTGCCTGCCACGGGGCAGGCTGGGCAGTTTTGGATGTGCTGAATCCTTGGGGAGCCTGGCATTGGAGAGCCAGAGCCAGCCCAGCTCCAGCACGGGCAGGGTTTGCCAAAAGCTGATTTCCATACCCGCTGGAAACACCAAAACACAAACGTTCCTGGAAAGCAGAAGCATCAGGGCTGCAAATGTGGACATGGTGACAGTTGTGGGTTTGAGCAAAGGGAGGGAGGGGTGTGAGGAGCACCTGTGGGATGGGGAACAAGAACTCCAGCAGAGGAGAAGGATGAGCCCAGCAGCTGGGTCTGGCCAGGGTGGAACATCAGAGTCACCTTGCAGAGCCCTCAGGAGCAGGAGGGGAGCTCAGCTCGGGCTGTGACGTGTCCCTGGACTGTGACAATCCCACCCTGTGCCTCAGAGCTCCTTGAATTCTGACAGTCTGCGTGCTGTGACCATTCCCTGGGGATCCACGGGATTCGGGGAGGCTGGCTCCATCCTCCAGCTGGGGCAAGGCAGGAGAGGAAAGACTTGAATTTGTCCAATATTTGCCAGAACAGAGGTGGCTCCAAGTGTCACTGGGCTCACATTTCTCAGACCTTGTGGCTCTTGTCCCTGCAGTGTCCCGTTGAGGTGACAGTGCTCCGTGAGCTCCCCGTTTCTGCATTCCATCCACGCGGTCACTCCCAGCCCAGCTGTCCTGGGAATGTGTGTTTTCCCTGCCCTGACCTTTCCAAGCTGTTTACGCTGCTCAGGAGTGATGTCCTGAACCCACTACAAGATTTTTCAGTGGTGACAGCAAAGAGCATCCCCTGACAAGTCTGTGGAGATGCAGGTCAGGCCTTTGGACAATGCACCCCGAGCACCCTGCCCAGGCTGCTCTCGGCATCCCCCAAGGCTCTGCTGGCTCTCAGCATCCCCCAAGGCTTTGCTGGCTCTTTGCACACCCCCAGGGGGAGGCAGGAGTGCAAATGAGAATTCAAATCTTCTCCAGTCCCTCCTTGTAAGGGATTCTCCAGTCCAAGCCTCCTTTGTGTCACGCAGGCAGCACTGAAATGTTATTTAGGGACTGAACCCCCACCTTTGCTGTCTGAATCACCACGTGAAGAAAAGGTTATTCCTTCAGTGCTGTTCTTGCCACAGGCTCTTGCCCTGTGCTGTTGCAGCTCGGGTTAAAGTTCCAGCCCCTCTGGCTGGAGCCAAAACTGATCCTAAATCCTGGCTGGATACGAGGCAGGTGAGGTGAGGCCACTGCACCCCAGGCCTGGCTGAGCTCCCTGAGCACACAGAGCAGTCCTGGCAGGGCTGGGAGCTGCAGGTGCCCATCAGCCACAACCCAAGTGCTGCTTCTGTGTCCCCTCCTCATCCACTCCCTCCTGAACCTCCTCCCTCGGGGCTCAGCCCCAGCAGAGCACCCATGGGTGCCTGGTACCTCAAGGTTTTTGGCTCCAAAAGTGCTTTAAAGCACTGAATTCCCCTTTGCAACCCAATTAAAATGTTCTTCAGCACTCGGATTACAGCAATTAACTCATTTCCACGTCCCCAGGCACATCTTGCTCACTTGCTCGGGCGAATTCAGAAGCATTTGGGTTTCTGTCTAACCCCCTGTCTCCAGCTCTGCCTTTGGTGGCTGGGAACTGAGCCTAGACATGAAATAATGAACTCAAACCCTTCCATGCATTGACCAAAGAAAACAAGCTGTCAACTAGAAATATTCCCTCTCTTCTTTTCCAGGCACACCAAATCTCCTTCCCATCTGTAGGTACGGCCCTGGCGGGGAGGCAGCAGGAGTAACTCAGCATGAAATTGTCAGCAGCAGCGTGTGATGCTGTTTGGAGAGCATAAATCAGTCTAGGAAATGAAAAGCTCTATCTTCTCTCTCTTTCCCCCAGGTTTGCTCAGCCTTTTATCCCTCTGCAGGGATGTTAGGAAGGAGATTTTTTTTTTGGCAGCTTAAACCCAAGTCCAACATTTGTCGTTAGGGCCTTAATTATGTTCAGTCTTCTCAGTGCTGTTTGCATTAGGCCGTAATATCTCCCTCTCCTGAGCTGCAGTGACTCCACTTGAGCATGAAAATGCTGCTGGAGAGGCTGAAGCTCTCCAGGTTTTTCAGCACTCAGCCTGGAGAGGGACAGAAGCTGGGAAATTCCACCTCCTTTCCCACCACAGAATCTGGGATTATCTGGGGATAATGTCACAAATTGGGCAGAGATTTCTGGGTGTTGAGGGCTGAATGAAGGTTTGGGCAGGGCAGGTTTGGGCAGGGTTGGTGCAGGAGGAGCAGAGCTCGGGCACGGCTGTGCTGCAGCATTTGCAGCCTGACAGGATTGATCCTCGCTGGGAAACAGAGAGAAACTTTGGAAATGCCTTTTCAATCCTTTTTAAAGATGGTCTGGGATATGAAACCATGGGCGGAGAGCTACTCTAGGCTAAATCAGAGAGTCAGAGCATCAGGGAATAGCCTGAGTTGGAAGGGACACCCCAACAATCCCACCCTGTGCCTCAGAGCTCCCTGAATTCTGACTGTGCTCATGCCCTGGGGATCCATGGAATTCCCAGAGGCTGCCTCCATCCTCCAGCTGGGGCAAGGCAGGACAGGAAAGGTTTGAGTTTGTCCAATATTTGCCAGAGCAGAGGTGGTTCCAAGTGTCACTGGGATCAAACTGGTCACATCTTCCCACCAAGAGGCACCTGGGGGACGGAGGCACTGCTGGGTCACTACAGGCCCTTCTACCTCCTTGTGCCTTGGCATTGCCCCTTTGAGGGTTCATCTCATCCCCCTCAGCCTCTTTTCCTGCCCCAAACCCAAACCAGAGCTGATCCCCTCATTCCTGGGAGCTCTCCCTGCTGCAGGAGCCCAGGCTGTGAATTCTCCAATTCGGACCAATTTTCCCAGACAGCTGCTCCCATCTGCTCCGGGGGGTGTTTGTGTTTGTGTTGTGCAGGGAACAGATTTTTTTGCTGAACTCACATCGTTCATGACAGTTGAGTTTGTCAGAGTGAGACAAGGCATTTAATTTAAGCCAGTACCACCTTTTATTTATTTATTTTAATTATTTGAGCAAAGAGCCTCCCTGAGAGTTTGGGCTTTGTGTGGGTGATGCTGCTGCAGCCACCAGCAGTGGCTGCTCCATCCCTGGAAGTGTTCAAGCCCAGGTTGGATGGGGTTTGGAACAATCTGGTTGAGTGGAAGGGGGTGTTGCACCTCCCTGAGGAGCAGGACAAACCAAAAAAAATCAGTGGAGAGGCCTCAAATAGAAATATCCCCCAAATTCAAACTTTTCTGCCCACTGAAGGGCTACCCTGAGGTTCTGCTCCACAAGGCTGGACCCTGCTGGACTCTCCCATCATCTGGGATGAATTTGGGATAATGTGGGATCAGCCTTGCATGCTGAGCCCTCAGGTCAGGGCCCAGGGAGCCACGAGGCCAGGAGGAGGAGAATTCCATCAACCCTGCTGGCTCCTGCAGGGAATTCTTATGAGGGCAGTGGGAAGTTGTAGTGTGAAGTGGAAATGATAAGTAAATACGGTAGAAAGGTAAATAAATTATTAAAAAAAGGCCTCATAAAATCAGGCTTTGTTCTGCTAAATTAATGGCCAGCCTGTCACTTCTATGGGCAGCTGAGTGGTTTGCAAGTTCCCATGTGAAAACAGGGTTGGGGATGAGAGTTGGTTAACACAACAATTCCTGGGTGAAAAACAACAGCACCTGCAGGGAATAAGAATTGTGTCTCATGGGAATCAGGGAATAAAATCTGTAACCTGACCAAGAACAGAGAGACTTGATGGACAAGTGAAACACCTTCTCCTGACTGATGAGTGAAGTGCACACCTTTGGTGAAAGGAATGGATAAAAGGGAAAATGTGGCTGAAATAAAAGCTTTTTCTGCCTTGAAACTTTTGGTCATTATTGTGTTGCAACCGCCTTTACAGCAACAAGTAAATAATGTGATTTTCACAAAACATCGATGCTCTTCAGGTTCCAAGCCCATCCACGTCCTGGTGCACCTTCCTTTGGTGACACAGAGGTGGCTGCTGTGACATTTCTGTCCCCTCCGAGTGCAGGGTGCAGCACCTGAGCACATCATCCCAGGGTGGACAGCACAGGCAAAGCATCCCAATCCCAAAAAATCTCACCTGGGAGCCTCTGCCCGCGCCAACCTCCGAGTGTGCTGAGCAGGAAGGGGCTGAGCTGACAGGGAATGAACAGGGAATGAATGGAGCTTCTGTTCAATGGGAAGGGCTTGGATTTCAGCGCCGGGAGGAGGGAGGGAGGGCTGGAGCAGAGCCGGGAGGGGCCCTGGTTTACAAAACAAACAAACCTCTGTGGCTTCTGAGCCGTCTGGAACTCGAAAGGGGCCGGGGGTAATTCCCCACCTGATGTCAACCCCGTTTGGAAGGGAACTGAAGCAGTGGAAGCTCAGAGGTGGGCAAGGCTCTTTGTGCTCTGTAGCCTGTTCTGGTTTGAAAGGAAAACCAGTGAGAGAATCCAAGTCAGAAACACAATTTATTAGGAGAAGGAAAAAAAGAAAAGGAAAACAAAAGACATGCAATAATACAAAGGAAAAACAAAACCACCCAAAGAGTCAGAATCCAGCCTGACCCCCTGTGGGTCAGGGGTTGGTGGCAGTGCCATTAAACGGTGGGTGCAGCCCTCCTGCAGTGGCAGATGTGGCTCTGGTGGAGCAGTGATCCTGTAGAAAGGTGGAGTTCCCTGCTGAAGGTCCAGTGGTGATAGATGGGGCTNTATCAGCTGGGCCATGGACAGATCACACCACTCCCACCCCAGTTCCAGCAGATGGTGATGGAATACCTTTTTTGGTTACATTTTGCACTGCAGCCCATGACACCCCCTCAGGCCCGGCTGCTGAAGCCCAGACGGGGCTGAAGGTGGCCAGAGCTTGTCCCTGAGGCCAGGCTGGACATTGGGTGCCAGGCCAGCTCTGTGCACCCCACACCCTGTGCTGGGGGTGCTGCTGCCCCCTCTGCCTCCAGTCTCCTTTCTCCCACCCCCAGGCAGCTCCAGCAGGGCACGGGGGATGCATCCCGAGATGTCACCTGCATCTGCTTTGGGGCCAAACCCTGGAATTCTCAAAGGGAGAAATAACATTATTGTTGTCTTTGGCAGCTCCATCTGACTCCCAGTGAGTGCTGTGGCCACCCCTTCCCTGTTTATGTGTCACCATCCCAGCTCGGGCTGGCGTGATCAGCGTGGGCCTTTTTGTTTGGACTGATTTAATCTTGCCAGTTTTTAAATTGCTGATTTTTATAAACACTTTTAAGCTCTGGATGCTCGGCTCCCTCAGAACATGGCGCTCACCCAGCAGAGCTAAAACCCAATCTGGACAATTCCATAACCTCGGTGGCTGAAATTCCTGGTGTTGGCAGCCAGCAGCCCCCTCCTGCCCTGCTGCTCTCATGGTCCTGTTGGAGCTGCAGCCAAACCCAGCTGCTTTTCCCTGGCTCTGGCAGCAGGAGCCATGTGGAAGACACTAGATGGCAGCTTGAGGCCACGGGTGAGCATCCCGTGCCCAGCTGCAGAGCAGGGCTGTGCGTGTGGCATCGCTGGTGGCTCTGTTGGCACTGCCAGGGAGCTCTCGGGATGCTCCCGGCTTTCTCCAGCTGCACCTTTGCCTGGAACTTCTTCAAAACTCTTCCCCTGCGGCCTCTGGGCCTCAGCCAGCTTTGGCACGAGTCGGCAGAGAGGTTTGGGAGGAGTTTTGGCAGCTCTGCAGGCAAGGGGCAGCCTCGACGCTGGGTTTGCAGAAATTCAGTGATGGCCTGAACATGGCAGATTTAGGGAATTAGGGAGAGGGGGTTTGCAACCCCTGTGCCCTTTGTCACTTCTGAGTGACTTTTCTGCCCACTGAAGGGCTACCCTGAGGTGCTGCCACACAAGGCTGGACCCTGCTGGACTCTCCCATCATCTGGGATGAATTTGGGATAATGTGGGATCAGCCTTGCATGCTGAGCCCTCAGGCCACGGCCCAGAGAGCCACGAGGCCAGAGTGTCACTTCAACACGACCTGGAAGAACCCCAGGGACCAGAGCAGGTCCCATACCCCCAGAGCAGAGGGAACTGCATCCCAAAAGGCAGCCAGGCCTCACCCAGCACCCCATGAGCAGTGTCAGAGCACCCTCAGCGAGGCACCCCTCAAACCAGGACAAACTGGGATTTCTGTCCCACAAAGGGCGACTTTTGAGGAACGGTTTCTCCTTCCTGCTTTTATGACATCTGTGCAAGCTGGAATGCCAGATTTCTTACTCTCCAGGGATCCAGCAGGCACATGAGGGGCTGGTTAGAGACATTCCAGGGCTTTTTAAGGACAGGGACAGGAGGTAATGCACAACACAGGCAGTGACCGGGGTTTTGTGCACCTACAATGCACTTTGTAGCTGCTCTGGGTCTCCAAGGGCTGCCAGGAGCTGTGGAAAACTGGGGAACAAAGCAGGGAAGTGGGATGCAGAGGCCTCAGGGCTTCAGGTCAGTGTGTGATAGGAAATATCCCTGCAGCTCTTTGATTTTTTGGAGCAAAACTAAAACAGAGGAGGTGAGAGCTGTGGGGTGCTGGGTCTCAGTTCAGAGCTGAGTTCAATGCAAACCCTCCTGGAGAGGGGTTGGATCCGAGGTTTTTATCTGCTCTTGGGATTTTGCCTTTCAAGAGCAGCCAGGGGTTGGGACGTGGCTTGTCCAGGCTGATTTTGCAGCTTGGAGAGGTTTCACAGCCATGCAGCTGTGGCTGAACTCCTGAACTCCTCCTCGCTTCCAGAGCTGCAGCCCAGCCCTGGGCTGGCCCTGGCTCCTGTCCTTGGGGACATCGGGGACGTGGCTCCTCAGAGGTGGCTTTTTCACCCCTGCAAGGGCTTGGACCTCACAATTTTGGCTGCCAAGAGCTGGGGGAGCCACCAGCAATGGGACCTTATACAAATAACCAACAATGGTGGCAAAACCTGTGTTCAGCCTGGGCACACAGCAGCTGACCCAGGGATGTTCAGGCAATATTTAGTGCAAGATCCCCAGGGAAAAGGGGAAATCACTGGTGTTGCAAAGGGTTTTTGAGCGCTGGAAAGGGGGCTGTGATGAGATCTTGCAGCTGGGGGGGGATTTAGGTTGAAAGGGATCTTAAAGATCTTGTTCTAATGGGCAGGGACACCTTCCACTAGGCCAGGTTGCTCAAAATCCCATCCAGCATGGCTTGGAACACTTGCAGGGATGGGACAGTCTCTCCAGGGCTCTTCCCCACAGATCTGGGAGCCCTGCAGGTGCTCAGGCCCCTGTGGGGTGTCTGCCAGGAGCTGCCGTGGCCACGTGTCAGCTGAAGGGAATGTTCTGCAGCATTTTCGAGGCAGCCTGCGAGTCAGGATCCAGATCTCATGAGTCACCTCCCCTGCACATGTGGGCTCCGGCACAGCCAACATCCCTCCCCTGTGCCAACAGCAACACGGCGTCTCCTAGCAATGGGAGCAGCCCCACCACAATAAACCAGTGGGACCAGTGCCCCGACAGCAAACCTGCCTGCTCTCAGCCTGCCTGATGAGGATTTTCCACCTCGGTCCTGCAGAGGGGAACCATTTCTGAGGTGGCCTCGAGGTCAGGGCTGTGTCTGCCCGTGGCTCTCGCGCCTCCTCCATCCTAATTGTCTTTCCCTGCTCTCCCCCCATTTATTTTTTTCCATTAAGGGTTTTTTTTCCTAAGGGTCAGGGTGGGTGCAGCCCACAGGCAAGCTACTCCTTGAAAAATTGGGATAAATGGGATAAAATAAAGTAAAATTGGGATAAAATTTGGATCCTTGATCTTCTCCTTCAGCACAGGATGGATCCTCTGCCACAGCCAGGACAGCTACTCTGCCCTGAGGAAAATATTTCATCTGCACTAAGGTGACTGTCCCAGCTCTGGTCATTTCTGCTGTCTTTCAGCTTAAAAAACACTTGCAATTTCCAAGGATTTAATGTCTCCACCTGCTTTTAATGGGACTATTCTCACAGCTATTGCTGTAGGTAAAGACTTAAAGTCAGCCAATAATTACTCCCACGAAAGAAACGCTGTTTTCTTGTCATGTTCCATTAAACTCTTCACAGCAGGAGCCAAGGAATTAACAGCCTTATTATCTGGCCTGCAAAATAAATCATATTAGAGAGGAGAGGAGCACAGAAGACACCAGGAGTGCCAGTGCTTAATGTGTTTTAAGAGATGAGGGTGGCTTTGGGAAAGGAAAGGATCAGGGGAAGAGGCTGGGCAGGGATGTCCCCTCACCACCGGCGTTTGCTGGGGTTTATTTTCCATCCTGGGTAATTCCCTTCAGCTCCGTGCAGGCCTGGCTGGGCTGGGTGTGCTGTGGGAGGTATTTTTGCTGTGGGAGGTATTCCTGGGCTGGAATCCCTCCCTTTTTCTCTGGAATGGCAGATTGGGAAGTGGATGTGTGGCAGCCACGTGCTGGCAGCAGGGACCCGAGGCTCGTTTGATTAACGAGCGCTGTTGTCGCTTCCCCTCGAGCTGGAGAACCTGGCAGCCTCGGGATGGCTTGGAAGAACATCAAATCCCCCAAGGAAGAGACACAGAGCTCCAGCCCTCCCCCAGCATTTCAGGGCTGGAGCTGGAGAGGGTTTGGAGCGGTTCCTCTCCCAGACACCTGCAGATACTCAGGTGTGAGCACAGCGCTGGGGGCTGAGCTCCTCCTGTCACAGGGCTGATGTTCCACCTTTCTAGGGCTGATGTTCCACCTTTCTAGGGCTGATGTTCCACCTTTCTAGGGCTGATGTTCCACCTTTCTAGGGCTGATGTTCCACCTTTCTAGGGCTGATGTTCCACCTTTCTAGGNCTGATGTTCCTCCTTTCTGGGGCTGATGTTCCACCTTCCTGGGGCTGATGTTCGTCTTTCCTGGGGCTGATGTTCCACCTTCCTGGGGCTGATGTTCGTCTTTCCTGGGGCTGATGTTCCACCTTCCTGGGGCTGATGTTCGTCTTTCCTGGGGCTGATGTTCCACCTTCCTGGGGCTGATGTTCGTCTTTCCTGGGGCTGATGTTCCACCTTCCTGGGGCTGATGTTCCTCCTTCCTGGGGCTGATGTTTCTCCTTCCTGGGGCTGATGTCCCACCTTTCTCGGGCTGATCTCCTCCCATCATAGGGCTGATGTTTCTCCTTCCTGGGGCTGATGTTCCACCCTCCTGGGGCTGAGGATGAAGAGATTTGCTGAGTGGAACAAGGCTCAGTTCCTGAGCTTCCCCAGTCCATGAGGGCCTTGGCTCACATGGGGACCCCTGGTCAGGGCTGTGTCTGCCACCAGGCACTGGCAGCTCACCAAGAGCCAAATCCAGGCCAGCTCTGCCTTGGGTTTGGTGCCACACTTCCCTAGGACACAGTTTTAGCTGGGAAATCAAAGTCAGGACTGGCTCCATCTGCATTTCCCTCCTGGCCTGGGAGGTTTCTCTCTGGCCCACGCGTCTCCCTGGACTCCCAAATATGTCAGGGAGAGCAGGCAACAAAAAGGGAATAAATCTTCCTTAAATTGCTTCAAGTTTTGAATTTTTTTATTTATTTTCTTTTAGGTCCTTGCAGACCAAATGTTGTCCCTCCTTTGTGCACGCACAGAGCAGCTGTGACATTTTGAACAGCACTTTCCTCCCCTAAGCCACCAGCCTGGCAGGTTGGTGTTTACACACCTTGCTCTGCATTGATTTCTTCACCTGTTTCAGGGCTGATCTTGCTGAAAAACTTCAGCTTTGAAGACCAAGGGCCTCTGCTGATTTCTCTGCAGCTGCAGCCTGATGGTTTTCAGCTGCTTTCAATGATTTTTTAATTAAGGGGTCAAGGCCTAATGGAGTTTTGGGGTTTGAGAAGTGTCCCTTCACACCGGCAGGGCACCCCCAGGACATGGCCCTGGCCCTATAAATGTCATTTCACTGGAGGAATGACCTCAGCTAAGGACAGGGGGATGCTTTGGGGTGACACCAGACAGGCCTGAGCACAGCTGCTGTCGGGGTGGGAAATATCTCCATAAAATCCAGGCTCAGGAGGATTCCCTGGATCCCAGCAAACCCCCTGAACCTGTTCCCTTTACCATTTTGAAAAGTTTATTTAACATTTCTTCAATTTCTTTCATGTCCATTCAATTCCTGCAGGCACTGGAAACGTTGTGGCTTGGGTTTGCTTGTGGGGTTTTTTTGTTATTTTCAAAATGTTCTGTTTTTCCCACTCCCTGCCTTATTTCTTATTCCACAGAGGCAACAAAAAGCCAAATTGCAGGAATGAAAAGGAAGCCGAGCTGCCTTATTAAGGCTTTAGGATTTGCTAAATATTCCCACAGTCCTACCTGGGCATCGGGAAACGGAGTAGGATCAAGGAAATGTCTTGGATTTCTTTGGATAGGGAAAAAAATACAAATCTAATGCCCTCTTGTGGCTGCGGAGTGGTGACAGGGCTGGCTCACCTTTGGGTTGTTTTGGGGAAGAAAAGGTAATTTTGGGGTAGAAAATGTAATTTTAGGAATTTAAGGCTTGTAAAATTGCTGAGAAAATCGGAAATCAACACAGTGGTTCCCATAACTCAACATCCTATTCCAGCAGTGATCTCCCTCTTCCTGGGGGAAGTTCTCATCTGTTGGAAAAAGTGTCCTGAAATGAGAGAACCACTGCTCCTCCCTGCTTTTGTTTCAGTCCTCCTTCTTGGAAGGGGAAAGTCTCTCATTCCAAATAAATCCTGAGCTGATCGAGCCCTGTGAGCCTCTCGTGGTGCTCCAGGATCAGCATCACTGCTGGGATGACTCTTCAATATTTGGGGTTTTTTTCCCATGACAAATTTTAGCAGCACCAACTTTTCTGTCAAAATAACGACTTTAGGATTTCTGCAGAGATATTTTAGATTTGAAGTTCTCTTCTGGATGCCAAAAATCAATGAAAAATTTAACTTTAAAA
This sequence comes from Polioptila caerulea, assembly GCA_013397295.1. Classification (NCBI taxonomy): domain Eukaryota; kingdom Metazoa; phylum Chordata; class Aves; order Passeriformes; family Certhiidae; genus Polioptila; species Polioptila caerulea. The sequence continues at coordinate 11,838 of VYXF01009369.1, forward strand.
GATGGTGGTTTTAAAAAAAAAAAAAATTCAGCTTTGTGGCAGGGAGCCAAAATTATTTTCTTAGGGAAAAGTGTGAGCTGAGAGAGGGCAGAGTTCCCTTGGTGATCGCTTCACACCCCAGGAGGAGGATGCTGACAAAAATAACACACGAGAGTTGAGGCTGCAGACGTGGGATCAGCTCTGCAAATACCCCAGAGTGAGCATCCACAGGGACCCTCCCTGCTGGGATCAGCCTTTCCTGTGGTCTTGGCCACGAGAAATGGGATTTATGTGGACACAGCACAGAATCCCAGACTGGTTTTGGGAGGGACCTCAAAGCTCATCCCATTCCATGGGCAGGATCACCTTCTGTTATCCCAGCTTGCTCCAAGCCCTGTCCAACCTGGCCTTGGCCACGTCCCCATTTGCAGCAGAAAAAGCAGAAAATGTGACCTCACAGCCTGAGGAGCCCCTGGAAGATTTCCTCAAGCTGGGATGCAGGGGAAGGAGCAAGCAGGGATTTTGGCAGGGAGGCCCCACACATCTGCAGGCCCAGCGCTCTCTGCTCATTTCTCACTTTTTCCTTTCTCAGTGTCCACTTCAGGCTGAGAAAAGAAGAACCAGCAGCTTTTTTGGCTGCAGGCCTGGAGAGGATCTGCCTGGTGGCTCTGGGTGCTGGGGGGGCTTCTCAAGCTTTCTTTTATCCCGGCCTGTGTTTGGGAGTGGGAGGCAAACATGGCCAGCAGTGCCTGACAGCTGCTGGTGGGACTGAGGGCTCCGATGCCGTGACAAGGGAAGGGCTGCAGAGGGGATTTGGCAGCTTCTCCTCATGTTTTTGGGAGAATTTCCCTCCTTATTCCAGGCTCTGCTCAAACCAGGGTGCTGCTTTGTGCCTTGAGAGCAGAGGCTCCTTCGAGGGGCTTTTCTTCCTCCCCAACCAAACACAGATCTATGAAAAAACACAGCTCTGCTCTGTGCCAAGAGCTCCATTTCCTCCAGGATTTCAGGAACTCCATTTCCTGGGAATCTCTTTCCAAGAGCTTTGTGCTGATCCTTCCTTCCTTCGCTGTGGGTGTTTGGGGCGAGCCCTGAGACTCCTGGGCTGGAATCACACCCAAGCTGTGCCTCCACACAGTGCTTCCTCCAGGCCCTGCCACTTTCCCTGAGGGAAAACAAAGCCTGGAGATGACTGGAAGTGTTTTCCCCTGGGTGTTTCCCACTGGGATATGCACACCCAGCTCCTATTTCCAAAATCACAGAGCAGAGGAGTGTCAGGATGCAGTGCAAGCATCACCTGGTCCAACACCCAACCAGGCTGAGACAGGTCTGGGGGTGTTACCACACTTTGCGCCAGTCAGGGCTCCTAGACAGGGATACGGGAAGCTGCTGCAGGCAGGGAGTGGGAATTTTTGCCTGCTGCTGCTGCTGAGACAAAAAACAATAGAGGGAAAAGCCTCAGTCCTCAGGCTTTATCTGTGGCCTGGACAATACGAATTGTGCTGAGTGCCTGGGGCTGCTGCCTGCTGTCCCTGCTGGCACTCTGGCTGCCCCTTTGCCCCCCTCAGCATGCTCCTGCCTTGCATTCCAGGTGGGAATGCAGAGGGACACGTAGGAGAGGATGGAAGGACAGGGAAATGGAGACAGAACAAGCCCCAGAGAGCTGGGAGCAGAGCTGGCGTGTGGCAGAGGGCTCCAGCAGGAGCGTTCCCAAGCCCTGGGATCAGCAGTGGGACAGAGGAGTAAATTCAACACATATTTTCCATCCTCAGCTCTCCACTCTGCCCCTAACCTGATCCCAGTTAGAGACACACAGGCAGCTGCCAAGGAACTTTTATGACTCACTGGAAAGGGAGCCTGCACCAGAACGGGCGCGTTCGGGCCCAGCTGTCTCCTCTCTGGAGCTGTTTAGGGAGGACATTTGTGCTTGCTGAGCTCACCTAGGAAAGGGCCAGCGGGCCTCTGGATACAGGGAAACTGGGGCTCAGCCCAGCCTGGGAACAGGCTGTGTGTTCCTTAAAAAAGGGAGGGATGGTGATGCCTTAAGTTTTAGCTTTTATATTTTTTAGATTCTGGGCTGTTTTAGTGGGTAGCTTTAGGTTTCATATTCCGTGGTGCTGAGATCTCTTCACAGAGTAGGGAGACAAAACAATTCCTTCTCCAGCTCGATACCAAAGACAACTTTCAGGCCTAAGAACAAAAACAACGGTGAAGTGAGAAGAAAAAACCAGGATGGAGCTTCATAATCTGAAACTATGGCTGGACAATTGTTTGTAATATGCTGATCAACCAGAACTTATGAAAGTGTGAGACCTCGTGATCAGAGGCCCATTCTGTGCCCATTTTGGGGCATCTTGGCTGTGGCCCAGCTGGACTTTTCTGTGGCCCAGGTGTGCCCATTGAGGCCATTTAATAAATCCCTGCTTTATCCTCCTGCTCTGTCTGCTCTCTGTTCCAGGTCAGCCTCCAGAAGGCAACAATGGAGCCGGGCTGGCAGGGAGCACAGCTCAGGATTTGGGGGGTGTGAGCTCTGGGGGAGCCTCCCTGGCACATTCCCTTCACCTTCACAGGCTTGCACAGAGCTGTTCCCCACCCCGCTGTCCCCAAACCACCTGGGAAGTGGAAATCCCTGCATTTGGCAGTTGTCCTTTCAAAGCCCTCACCTCTCCCTGAGGGAGAAGCTGAGGGTGTCGGATGCACCCTAAAAAGGGGCTGGTGTTCAGCAGCAGGGCTGAGTGACACAAGCAAACCTTGCCCAGGAAATCCAGGTTAAATGAGATCTTAAACCCACCTGGGCCTCTGGCAGCAGCCAGATTCTGCTGCTCTGTGTTCCTGCCCTTATTGAGTCTCATCCCTGTTTTTAGGAACAACACATCCACCTAAACCCTGAAGAGTGAGACTGAAAATCCCTTCCTAAATGCTTCCTGTTACTTTAACTCCAGTGATCCGTGCTCTAGCCACGATCCACAAATTGCCTGCCTGTCCCCTGGTGTGCTTCAGGTATGTGAGGCAAGGTGTGTGGCATGTCCTCAGCTGGAATTGGGAAAAAAAACCCAGGAGTGTGGTGAATATTTTGTGCTATTTTCAGAGCCTGTCAAACAAGGCTTTGTTAACGAAATGCATCATTTCTGATTCCAGGCTGGTAGTGGAAAGCAGGAGGTTTATCTTTAAAGCAGTGATTTTAAAACAAAATGAACCAGCAACCCTGTACCTCATGAGGGAGAAAAGCAGGTTTTTGGTGTCTCTGCATTGCTCAAAATGTGGTTCTGCAAAACCAGGCCTGGAGAAGCACCAGGATCAGAAATCCTTGTCCCAGGCAGGGTTGATTTTTTAGGCAAACCTCTGATTTGTAAATATTCTACTTTCAATGTGTAACAGGCCACATTTTCCTTCAGTACCCTGAAAATTTTCACGGAGTGGAATTGTGCTTTTCCCACTCATCCCTAAAATTCAGTATCTGCAGCACAACTTGCACTTGGCTTTTCCTGTTTCTGAACCCTGCCTCTCTCTTAGCTCCTACTCTCACAAGACTCAAACGCTGTTTATAACACTGTTAAAAAAAGAGCTGAGATTTCTGTGCATTCAAATGATGGTGGAAAATGGACCATTAAGAAAAGTACCTGTGACACCAAGACCCTTCCTAGGAAGTGCCATCGTGTCCCCTGAGGCCAGGCAGGATCCTGCTGCCATCTGCCTCCTCTGCACTTCCAGGGGAGAAGTGCAGAAGAAATTCCCAGCACTCTGCAGAATTCCCCATCCTCTGCTGCCAAAAGGGTACTGAAAACCCTGGGATGAGCTCCTGGGAAGGGCTGTGCCAGAGGCTGGTGTGAAGGAATGGGAAGGGATGGATGGAGAGCTTGAGCTGATCTGGAGGGCTTGAACCACCCCGGATGCACCCAGGGATAAGATTCCCTCATTTCCCTGGTGCTAGCACTCCTCTCATCCCTCCCTGGGGGTGGGATGCTGCAGCCAGTGCCCAGCAGAGTGGTCCTCGTGCCCAGCAGAGTGGTCCCACACCCAGCAGAGTGGTCCCACACCCAGCAGAGTGGTGCCCATGCCCAGCAGAGTAGTCCCCGTGCCCAGCAGAGTGGTACCCAGCACCCAGCAGAGTGGTGCCCATGCCCAGCAGAGTGGTCCCAGCACCCAGCAGAGTGGTCCCCACACCCAGCAGAGTGGTCCCCGTGCCCAGCAGAGTGGT
>VYXF01009369.1:23685-37291 GCA_013397295.1 Polioptila caerulea
CTGGTGTCGATTCCCCCATCCCTGGTGCTGGCAGAGGGAGGGGAAGGTGCAGGTAACGGAGCTGTGGCCGCACCTCTCCTGCAGCCGAACCTGGGGCTCGGATTCCTTCCCTCCAGCCATGGAAAATCTTTTCCTTGCCCCAGCAGGGATGGAGCCTGCACATCCTGGAGCTGCTCTGCTTTTTATGGAAGGCTTTCCATGCAAGAAAAGCATCCCCAGAATGAATGAAACGCTGTCATGGTGGCCACATTCCTGCGTGCTCCTGGTGCTCTTCACTTGACTCACCAACGAGGAAGCCAAGATATTTCGTGGAGGGTGTTTTGAAAATACTTTAATGGATTTAATTCATAGCCAGAGCCCTTGCTGGACTTGTCCCCAGGATGGTGTTTAATCCCTGGTTGCCTTGGGCTCATGGAGATTGTGTCTTGCTCCCTCTTGGCTGCTGCCCTGTACCTGGGGACTGGTTTTTTTCTGCTGGTCTTTGAGGCTGTCACAAGAATGAAAACATTTGTGACAGCTTGACCCAAGCTTCAGTTTCTCCTGGCTTTGTTGAAAGGCACATTGGTCACTGCAGACAAACCCGAGATGAACACAGCACAAAGAGGCCAGAGAGTTCATAAATTAAACCCAGAATAATTGCAATATCCCTGCAAGAAGGGTTTCTTATCTTGATTTTCCTCTTTTTTTTCTCTCTCTCTCCCCTCCTCCACCTTGGATTAATCACTCCCAGACCAGGAACCTTCAAACAGATTTGTTTGGAGATTTGGCTGCAGCTCGTGGTAGCTGAAGCCTTCTTGCTTTCCCTACAAAAAGCAGAGCCCGTTTGGAGAGGAGGGAGAGATCCAGCACTAAAATCAGAACCCAAACAGCAAACAGGATGAGAAGCAGAAAGTTCCCTAAACCTTCTCTGACTCCTGCACATCTCCAATATATCCTCTTCCCAGAGGCAAGATTGGTGGAAATTGGGGATTTAATGTCTTTCTCAGCTGGAAATATTACTGGAAAATGACCCCCAAAAAAGACCAGAGTCCCATCTCAAAATGCTGTTCCACCAAGCAAAGGCAGGAATGATGCCTGGGCAGGAAATATCTCAATTTTTTGATTGTTTGAGTCATCCTGTTTGTGAACATCACACAAGTGCTGGCTCACAGGTACATCAGGACAGAGAGAAAAGTTCCTGAACCCTTCTCTCCACCTCTCTATCCCAACCTGTAAGCACTCCAAGGTGGATGACGCAGCCAAAGAAATGCTTCAGCAAAAAAACCCACCACAGAAATGAGATTTCTTTGATGTTTTCTGGGAAAAATATCAAGTTTTCCATGTTCAAAAATGAAGGTGTTGGAAACCAGGTCGTAAAAGGGATTTGCCATGGGACTGTCACCTGTACTGGCTGTTCAGGAGAACTCCTCCACCTCCTGTCCCAAAGGGGAGGTTGCTGTGGGTATTTGATTGGGGGATTTGTGCAGGAGCAAATCCTGGTCAGGGAAGGAATTGGAGCCTTCCCTGAATCCAGCAGTGGGAGAGGGAAGTTNCAGCAAATCCTGGATTTGTGCATCCAGCAGTGGGAGAGGGAAGTTTGTGGAATGCAGAATTACCCTCAGCTTGTTCCCAAGGAGATTGGGAGCACGGTGATAAATGAATTTCAGGAAGCCTGGGGGTTCAGCCTGGCTGCGGGAAAAGCTGCTGGTGTCCATCCCAACACTGCAAAGCTGATTTTCCACTCGCACACCCGACTATAAATCAGCTCTAAATGTACTTCTGCTGGCACGCCAAGTTTTCCCTTGGATGTCATTCCACAGGCACACGCTCCTTGGACCGCAGGTGATTTGGTTTGCTGAAGGAACCTCCAAGAGAGGAGCTTTGGTGGATATCAGTGGGAGATCTGTTGGATTAGACACCTCAAATGGATGCCAGCAGAGACTCCAACCCAGCCAGTGGGAATCCTCTGCCTCCAAAGCTCCCTGAGTCTGGAAAAACCACATTGGAAATCTCTTAAGAGGTTTTTGATTAATGCAAATTGATTTTTTTTTTTTATTTTATTTTTGCAGCAAACTAAAACTTTGGTTTCTATCCACCTCCCCTTGAGGCTTGTTGAGTCTGAGGTTTCTTTGCTGAAACAAGCACAACTTTTCTTTTAGATAGGACAAAAAACATCCCATTCCTGTATTCCCAAAGAATTCCGGTCACCAAAACATGACCAAAGATGTGAGAACAAGTCAGGCACTCCAGGCTCCTGTGGGCGGCAGGAAAGGAGAAACTGGGGCAAAAGTTGAACAAGAATTTAATTTTATCTGGATTGATTCATCTGTCCCTAATTAGTGACAGCTTCCCAGGGCATGATGTAAGAATATGCAGAGGTTTTTAAGGAATAACTCTGGGCTAAGATAAAGTGTAGCCGTTCTCAGAGAGTTCTTTTTTACGCCAGCAGAGATTTGGGCAGTCAAAGATGAAAAATAGATGAGATTCCACAACCACACATGTTGGAGACTAAAATCTTTTAGAGTATGGATCCTGCCTTCTTGCCAATTTATTGTGGAAAACCCAGAATTTTTTCCATATCCTCTGGTTTAATATCTGTGATTACTTCTATTCCTAAAACAGCCCAATTCACAGTGCTGAGGGCTGGTGTACAAAAACCCTCTGTGATTGTTCTGGAAGTTCCAAAACCAGCTGGAAAAAAAGTGATGTTTAATGGCACTTCAACAAAATAAATGGAGCAGCTAGCTAAATTAAAAATCTTTATTTTCTGCCTTTTCATGGCAACAATGTGAGACTGGGCCAGAGGCTGATCTCGCTCACTTTGTGCTGCTCTTTCCCTCTTCCCTGTGTTTCCTGTGCTCCCAGTCACACCTGCAAGTGCAATTCTGCATAATTCCCCCTCAGTTCTCTGTGTTCACACCCTTGGAATCCTTCCAGGCTGCTTTTCTGCCCTCTCCTCCTCTCCGAGCTGATCTGGAGATCCAAGCCTTAATTCCCCCCACAAACTGATCCCTGTGGTGCCTTGCCCATGTTCTGCTGTTTCCACCAGCTGTGCAGCACGGGAGCTCCTTCTCCCCTTTGTGACACCCATAAAACCCCAGAATCTTTCCCCAGAAGAGGGGAAAAATCGGGATTTGGGGCTCCTTGAGGCCGCTCAGGGATGCTGTGCACGGCCTTCCCCCAGCGGCGCAGGACCAGGCCGGGACACGTGGAGCAGATGGTGGCTCTGGCCTGCAGCTGAGGCCCGAATTACTGTGCTCAAATCCCATCTTTGATACACGTCCAGCTTTTATCAGCTGGTTCCACTCAAGGTTTGGCAGGGCTGATGTGAGGGGAAGGCCAGGAGAGCACTCCGACAGCCAGAGCAGCTGAAGGGCCCAGCACAGGAGAAGGGCTCTGTCCCCGAGGTGCTGTCACCACACTCAGATGGGGACTTCCCTGACTGCTCCAGCACTTCAATATTTACACCTTTATTTAAAAAAAACACCCAAAACTCCAGCCCTGCAGTGCCTACCCAGCCTCTGCTCCCCCCTGCCACATCACGGCCTGCCCAGGCGATGTAAATCAAAGTTTCTGGGAGGATTGAGAGCGTGTGAGGGCTCTCTGGGAGTTAAAAGCCTTTCTTGCCTGGCTTTTGGCTTTGGATGACCCCTGCTCCTAATGCACTCCTCACTTCATTCACCCCTGCCAGTGCCAACGCTCTTATTTATGACTTCAGTAATGGCTTTCTATCAACAGGCCCTGAAAAGCTGCTCCTTGCACAGAACATTCCTCCAAGTAAATCCTGCCCCGGGAATATTCCCAGTCCCAGCTCAGTCCGGGGCCTGCTTAGAGCAGAGGAGAAGACTTTCAAAGGACTCCCACTGAGCTCAGCTGGCTCAGACCCCAAAAGAACACACATCCACACCCACAAAGCTCTAATAAAGGGCCTCATGGAAGCTCCCAAGGAGGAATCCACACCTCTCCCAGAGCCTTCAGGAGGCTCCGTGGTTGTTTTGCCATCCTTTTGCTGCTGCACATGGACCACAGGGTTTTACCTCTCAGGGGGGATCTCAGGCAGCCCCACAAAGCTGCTTGAAAATCCTTCCACAGCACTGGAAAAGAGCCTGGACTCTTTTTTCTCCCTTAACTTAAAAGCCAGAAAAACATGGAGAAATGCCTGTGCAGGAGAATCAATCACACCCAGAGGAACCTTCTGGGTCCCGTGAAACAGCCTGTGCCTTCAGCCTTGGCAGTTTGTTCTTCCTCCTTTTGGGAGGCAGCACAGACATGTTTTCCATTTGGAACATCCCAGGGGTCTTGCAGCTCATGCTGAGCCCTCAGAAGTAAACGAGTCACTTTTCCCTGCAGCAATCCCAGCTACAACTGAGAAAAGTTGGTTTTTTTCACCATACCCAGACTGACACTCGGTTCAAGCCACAGCAAAGTAGAGGCAGAGGGTCCACCCCAGAGCAGGCCCAATAAATACATAAATCAGAACATCTTTAGCTCAGTTCTGCTCCATCTCCCTCAGCTGTTCCACAGGCCAAGCACAGCCCTTTACTGGTGTCATCTACTCAGCTGTCCAGTGGGGGTTTTATCCTAAACCTGGGCAGTTGGGAAATAGGAACCTGCAATGAACTTGCCTCAGATTGAAACAGATATTTCGAGAGGATAAACCAGTGGCTGGGCTGAATAAACACAGCAGGCACTGAAGAAATGTGCAGTTGACATAAAATCTGGTGGGTGAGTTCAAGGAATGGTGGTGGAGTCATAAATTTCCTGGGCTGGAAAAGGGACAGAGCTGAGCTCTGCACCTTGCTGGGAGGGACTGGAGGAGGCTTGGTGTCCCCATGGACAGGGAGGCTTTTTCCCCACCACAGCTCCTGGGGAATGTGGATTTTATTTTCTCTGTCTTCTGCAGCTCAGGGAAGCCTCTGGCCGAGGGTCCTGAGAGATCCTGGATGTTCCTGAGGAGCTGAGTTGGTGCTGCCGAGCCCTGATTCACAAAAATCCTGAAGAACAACAATATTTATCCCAGCTGGGAGAGCCCCAACTTCTGCTGAGGGCCAAGGCAGGGATGAGACCCAGAGAAGCTGCTGCAGCTCTCGGTGTGTTTGGAAACCACACATGTCCTCATGTGACCCTGACTCTGCTCTCCTTTCCCTCTGACAGGCGAGGATGGAGGAAGGGTGGATCCAGCTCTTGGCTCCTGATCTCCTCCAGCAGCCTGGATGATCTGAGGGACAAGTCAGAGCCCGTTGGGTCTGGATGGCAGCTGCTGGAGGGGTGAATTCCCCGTGGCTGGGCTGGGCATGGGGCACCCAACAATTTCCTGCCCCCTCCCAGGGCACAGTGGAGGTGCTGATAGCCCCAGGGATCTTCCAGCTCCATGCTGAGTAGAGCCAAACCTTCCCCAGCACCAAAATCCCATCTAATTCCATTGTGGGATTGTCAGGACAGGCTGCACTAACAGGGAGGTTGTTGTCATTGCACAACAACAACCAAAAAAAATCAGTTTGGTTATTTTTTAAAGGAAATGGCCCTGATTAAAGCCAGGCTTTCAGAAAATTGGGTATCACTGGAGGCCTTGACATCACCCAACCTGGGATGGCAGAAACTTCTGCTGGAAGTGGCTCTGCTCCTGGTGGGGCTTTGGAGCAAGAGGAGCTTTACGGTCCCTTCCAACCCAAATCAATCTGGGATCCTGTGACCTGTGGGCTTTGCCCTGGCAGCTGAGAGCCTTGGGAAGCTTTGGACACGACTTCCTCCACCTGCAGCCCCCGTGGCTCAGATCCCAACCCCTGGGGAGGGGCTGATCCCAGCCAAAGCCCCCCAGGGACCTGCGAGGTGGACGGAGCAGTGGCCCACGGGGTGAGAGCTGGGCCCAGCAAGTCAGGCTGTGCTAAAGCTTCCCAGATGTTTCATTTTGCTGCTCCCTGCTCCAAGGAAAGGGAGTGAGGAGCTGCCCAGAGTACAGCAATATTTTTTTTCAATCCATTCCATATGTTTCCTCCATAAGTCAAGATTAAGCAGCGGTGCTGGTTGGAATAGGAATCAGCCAGAGGCTGCTCTGGGGCTCTGGAGGCAGAACAGCCCCAGCACAGGCCCTGACCTGACTCCAGAATCCATTTCCATGGGGACAAGTGGAATTGTCACCTCTCCTGCTGCTGCTGCTGCCTCTGCAGGAGAGATTGGTCAGCCCTGGCCTCACCTGCGTGGTGGGAAATCCTGAATTTTGGCCCAGCTTCTGGGAGGAGTCGTGTTGTACTCACACCTCAGGTGGCATTCCCAAGAAAAATTCCATGTCCTTCAGATGCCAGCCATGTGTGTGAACATGAAGGTGGCAAAAACCTCCCAGCTGGGCTACCTCGAGCTTCCAATTACCACCACTCCCACCAGCACACACAGAATGTGTTTAACTTACATCAAAAACTAAAAACAATTTTTTTCTGATTTTTTTCTGATTTTTTTTTCCTGATTTTTTCCTGCTTTTTTATGATTTTTTTTTTCTGATTTTTTCACTCATTTCAGCCATCCCCACTCAGATTGCTCAGCTCCAGCCACTGCAAAAGCCATCACTGAGGATGGAAGTTCCTCAGGGAAGAGGAAAACCCAGCAGCCAGGAGGGGAAGGAATTTGCTCCCTCCTGAAGGACACACTCAGAAGAATTGTGCCAGCCAAGTGTGCCCACAAGTCCCCATGGAAATCCTTCCACATGTGGGGGATTTTTTAGGCTAAACTCAAATTACAGCGAGCTGCTTTTTGATTTTGGTCCTGTTTCTGCAGCCTTTAGAGGAATTGGTGAAATGTCTCTGCTAAAAGCCTTTCTTCTTTTTTTTTTCTTTTCCTCTTTTTTTTAAATCATCCTGGAAAAAAAAAAATTAAAAAAGGGATCGTGTTGCAACACTGGGAGTTCATGAATGGCCATTAGCTCTCCAACGACCCTACAACAAAGAGCCATGGGAAGCCTGATGTTTTGATGTTTCCCCAGTGCTGGGAACTGAGAGCCCTTGAATTTTGCAGAACTGAGGAGAATTCTGCTGTTTGTTAATGAAACTCTTCTAGACTCAATCCCTGGGGGAGCTGGGAGCCTTGGAGAGGGTTGCAAACAGGAGGGAAGGTGCCTTGGTTTGGGGAGAGAAATAAATGATATTTTTTTGTGTGTGCTCCCCAGGGTACAAAAATAGCCCTGGTTTTGGAGTCTCTCATTATTTTCCTTTCCCTGACCCACGTTAATTTTCTATTTTGCCCATCTCAGAGAACCAGCAGAGAGAGAACTCTGGCAGGCCACTGGTGAGTCCAGAAATCCCCTGGGAACTTCCCTTGGCGCGGCTGGGACCAAGATCATCATTAATTCTTTTTCTCAGCCCCGTTTTTTAGCACAGCTGTCCCAGGAGAGAATTAAACATCCTGTGTGCTCCCAATCGGAGTTCTCATGTTCTAATGGCCTGCAGCGAGGCCAAACCCCTCCCTTATCAGTTCCTCAAAATCTACACACACACCTTTGAGCCGTCCCTCCCAATGGCTTTGCCAGAGTTTATTTTTCTATCAGAAAATTGACTTTATGTTAAGGTGTTGAGGAGGTTTGGGGAGAAGGAGGAGAAAAGAGTCAAGTTTTCCTGTCCTGGGAGATTCCTCCATCCTCCTGTTTCACTTAGAATGAAAGGCTGGAGTTGGGATTGATGCTGAAAGGCAAAAATATTTTTTTACTGTGTCCATAGAAATGCTCTGGGTTTATTTAGCATTTGGTAAATAAAAAAATCACCAAAAAAAAAAAAAAATCACACACAAATGGAACCATTAAAATAAAAAAGATTCTTTCTGAGATTTGCTATTTCAGCATCATTTTTCCAGGTGCTTCTCCCTTCCCATGGGATTTTTTGGGGGGCTGGAGCATTTGGAAGAAGCTCCTGGATATGAGGTGGGTGGGAAAAGCAGTGGAAGGACTGGAGAGGGGCTTTTATGGCTCCTTTAAACACATCCTGGAAGAGAAGCCAGGTAAATCACCCAACGTGATTCCCTCTGGAGAATGGAGGCCTCCCAGAGCTGCAATATTCCCATTCCTGAGTTTTGAGTCCTCCAGAGGGGACCAGGACCACATGAAAAGTGTCTTGAGCGTGATGGCTACAAATGGAAAATTGGGAGCAGGGAGTGATCCCAGAAAACCCAGGATTGGATTTTCCAAGGAGACTGGATGGAAAGAGGAGCTGGTGCCATCCCAGCCCTTGGAAACAGGGAGCTTGTTTGCTCTGAAGATTTTTTTTTCCCTTTTTCTCTTTGGCTTCTGCCTCTGCTCTGAGAAGCCAAATGAGCTCATGGTCTGAGGCTCCCGAGCTGAACATGAGCAGAAGGAAGATGACATTGGCTGGAAAGTGGAGCAGGGATGGAGCTGTTGGACATCCTCCTTCCCTCTGGCACTGGGAGCGAGCAGGAAACAACCTCAGGGCATGGACATGCACACAAGAGCCCCAAAATCACCTCGGGAATTGTGGAATCGTGGAGTTCTTGAGTTGGGAAGAACCTTAAAGCTCATCCAGTCCCACCCCCTGGGCAGAGACATCTTCCACTGTCCCAGGTTGCTCCAACGTGGCCTTGGACAATTCCAGCAGCCACAGATTCTCTGGGGAGTGTTTTCCATGTGGTTTCATGGCTCATTCCCCTCCAAAAACAAATCACCTCCTTCACCTGGAACGTCCCACCCATCCACTGGACTTCGAGATGATTTCCCAGACCAGAAGATGGGAGCCCAAATCTCCCCAGAGATTGAAAACCACAGTATTCCAGCTGATTGCTCATCCCAAATTAAAATCCCTTCGAGCTGGTGCCTGCTGCCCCTCTGGCCACTGAAGCCTGCATGGATATGTGGGATATTTTTGGAGCAGGATAATGACATGGTGGTGCCTCCTCCCTGCAATTCCAGGAGCTCTGTGCATTTGGAAGATGATTCCAGCCATGGCCCTTCCATGTTAAATAGCAGGAGGGAAAAGAGTGAGCTCTTGATTAAAATCCATCCAGACAGCCACAGCCTCCTCTGTTTTTAGATCCCAATTTAGAGGACCAAGGTGTGGAGGGATTGACATCACCTCCCAAAAATCTGATCAGTTGATTCTGATGGCCACTCCTCAATTTATCAGCACTCTTGGGATATTTGGTGCTTTCCTGGTGGTCCCCAGTGGCTCCCAGAGCAAATGGGACCTGTAGAGGTGGAATTTAATCATGGAATCATAGAAAGGTTGGAGCTGGGAGCTGGAAGTGTTCTAAGATGGGACAACCTTGATATTAAATGGGATATTTTGAGCCATCTCATGGGAACTGACAGCCCTTGGATTTTGCAGAACTGAGGAGAATTCTGCTGTTTGTTAATGAAACCCTCCTGGGCTAGAGGCTCAGTTCCTGGGAGAGAGGGGAGCATTGAGGTGGAATTTAATCATGGAATCATAGATAGACTTGGAGCTGGGAGCTGGAAGCTCTTTAAGATGGGACACAAGTGATATTAAATGGGCTGTTTTGAGCCATCTCATGACTTTTGCAGGCTGGGGGTTGCTGTTCCCACAGAGAAGACCCTGCTAACTTTCAGACTATTTTTGTAGCTTAAAACTCCCCAAGCCCAGAACTTCCAGCTGCCTGTGGAATTCCTTCCCCAGCATCCACCAAACCCTCAGAAAGGAAAGGCTGTCACACAGGACTGATGCCCCAGGGGGCTCCATGTGGTGACTGAGCCTTTCAGCTTGTCCCAAACCCAGCCATCCTAAGGATAAACCCAGCTTGCAGCCTGGCCTTGAACTGCAGCTGGCAGGACACATTTTTTTTAGTCTCAGCCTAAGAGCAATTTACTGTGCCTGTGGAAAAGCACCAGGATCCCCATCAGCTGTGCTCCAGGTGGCTGTGACAGCACAAACCCCCTGATTTGGGGACACTTTGAGGCCACATCTCCAGCGCAATTCTCGTGGGTCCTCACTGTGATTGGGAAATCAAGTCCCTAAATTGCCCCATTATTTAAAGCTGTTGAGCAGAGCCCGAGCTGAGGCTGCATTTTCCATCCCCTGACAATTCTTGTGAGCGGTTCTGCAGCTCTCAGCCCTGGGTTTGCTTACAAACTCCACAATTATCGGTCTCTCAACCACACTGTCGATCTCCAGGGTTAATCTGGCTGAAACTCAAAAAGAACAAACAGTGATGTGCGAGTAGGTGTGGGGAAAAGCAGGGTCTGGAGTGTTTGGATACAAAATTGTTTCTGCCACAATCGATTTCTCCTGCAGAAGGGCCTGATTCGGCCAGGCAGGAACTGCTGGGGGTTGCTCAGCACTGCAAAAAGCAGATTTTTGGGTGGTGACTCTCTGATCTGGTGAACTAAATAAAGTGAGACACTAATTGAGATGTAATTAAATTGAGATTAATTCCTAAAAAGGTTAGAAGGAGAAAATCAGAGCTTTATGGTCCTGCTAGAAAAGCTGATTTGTAATTGCTCTTCTGACCAGTGGCATTAAAAAAAATAGAGGAATTCTGTGCTTTTTCAGTTCCTTTGTTCAGCTGCCCTTTGTGGCTCTTCCTTTTTGAGAAGGGCTCCATCCTGTGAGCGTGGAAGCAGCCCCAGGAAGAGGCTGGCACTGCACATCTGGAATAAAGCTTCCCGAGCTCTGTGGAGGTGGTGGGACTGCAAAACCTTAATGAGAATCCCAAGCTCTCCAAAAGTGGCTGGGAAAGAGGGGCAGGGAGGCAGCAAAGAGGTTTTCACCCAGAGCTCAGGAGCAGGGAATGACTCAGTGTGTGCTGACTTCTGTGCCTGAGATGCCTTCAAGCCCGTAATGATTCCTCCATCCACGGGCCCACGGAGGAGGTTTAATGTTCTTTAGATGTGAGTCACAATTCCAGCCCTTCCAAGGCACAGAAACCCAGGGCAAAAGAAGGAAAAAAGAAGAACTGGAGCTTTCTTCTGCCTGGGGATGAGTAACCCCAGGCACCCTCTAACTTTCATCCCAAGGGTATCATTCAGAGCCAGCCTGGGGACCCTCCCAGGCCACAGCACGCTGGTGCCAGCGTTATTTTGGGAGCTGTGTCTGGCTTTCCAAGGTCTTGATCCCTGCTCCCTTTCCCTGTCAGGCTTCTCCTAGCCCGGGACCATCCCAGTCCCTTGGATGACAACTCATTTCAAAGGCAGACAAGGCTTCCCACAGCTATTGTCCTGTGGCTGTCTGCATATTTGAGCCCTTCCCTATTCCTGCTCCCATTGGAAGCTCAGAACTTCAGCTGAAGGCACACAAATTAAACTTTGAACTAAATAAAAGACACCCCACTCCCCCTTCCTCGTCCAACCTTTACTGAAATACTTTTTAAAAACAAATCCTGATATATTCTAAACTCAAAACCATCTGGGTTTCCAAGCCTCAGGAAATTACAACTCCCATTCTGGAAATAAAATACATGTTTGTCCATAGATTGTATTAATTAAACCCTATAATATGGAGAGAGGCCAGGGAAATGCTTTCCTGCTGGCTGGCTGGCAGATTTGCATAGCAATTTATTATCTTACCAATTGTTATTATTATTATTATTATTATTATTATTATTATTATTATCATGATCATCATCTTTTCCTTCATGTCTGCTGTGACAGACAGAGTGTTCTGTGCTGAGCAAGAGAGAAAAGGAACTGGTTTCAAAGTGATCTAATTATTATTTATCTGCCCTGTTTTTCACTGGGGAATCCCAAATCCTTGTAGATGTGCTGACTTCTTGGTTGTAGGCTGTGAGCTTAGCAAGGAAAAGGTTTAGGATTGAGTGATGAGCCTGGTAATTTATAAAAAAATTAGAATAAATTTCTAAAAACAAGCAGTGGCTGCCTGAAGGGGACAGATTTACCCTCCAGAGCTGTGGTTGTGTCCCCCTACTCCTGTCCCATGGATGATTTCCCATCAGTGAAGCACTGGATGAGGAATTCCCTCATGGACAGAGCCTGCCCAGTGCCACCATCCCTGCCCTTGAGCCGGGTCCCTGCAGCTCCCAGCCCAACAGCACGGTAGGAAATGCCACATCACAAACATTCCAGCCACTGGGCAAAATGCTTTGGGGATTGGGAAAAGTGCAGACCTCAGTTGTTCTTGGTGGGGTTTGCATTTTTTCCTGGTGAGGTGAAGGGCACGGAAAAACCACCGTGCTCTCTGTGGTCGGAGCTATTCCCAAAAACCAGAGCAGTTTCTGGTTGTTAAATCCCTCTGAGCTTGGGGAAGGTGGGCTCAGCTCCCTGAGCAATAAACCCCACACCCAGAGGGTGCAGGAGTTGCCCTTTTCCAGACACTGACCCTTCCTCAGAAGAAAGGAGTCTGAGAAGCCCCAGCAGCAGGAATTATCTGCAAAGACAAGGCTTGAACTTGTGGATTCTGAGCAGAGGCCAAATTGTCTCAGACTTCAATCCGTGCCTTCATTCCCCAGTTGTGTCAGCCCATCCTAAGTTGGAGAAGTCCCTGCCAAAAGAAATCTGGACACAGATTTTGGATTCCAAACCCTGGAGCTGGCGATAGTTGTATCAAGAACTACGAAAAAATTTAGGGAAGATTTTCACGGCCAATTTTTTCTGCCTGGATGCAGCCCATGGCATTCAGGTGCTCCAGCACCAATCCTGATTTTGTGAGGTACTTTTATAGCATTTTGCTGCACCTATCAGGGAAAGGGGCATTAATTCTCCAGGAATGATCTGTAGGATGAGCACGTAGCAAACCCAACTTCTCATCCTCATCCAAAACAACGTTCGGAGCAGAAGCAGCTGCGAGCTGGACGCGGAGAGCCCACGCCGGTGTTTTTTGGGGGAAGGAGGATTTGCAGGAGGCAGCCAAGAAACGTGGCAGTCTGCAGCTGTCACCACCCTGCCACGGGAGCAGCCCCAGCCGGCCACAGCGCCTTCAGTGCCCGGGAATTGCCACGGGAGGGGAACGCGGCTGCACCCCAGCCCAGCTCCCTGCCCTTGCCACACCTCAGCCTTCCCCTCCCTCAGCAGCCCAGGCACCATCCCTTCCCTGCAATTAGCAGGAATTGTGTGTTCCAGCTGGGACTCCTGACAATTCTGTGCCTCTAAAGCTTCATAGCTGAAGGCCTGTCAAGATCTCTTCTTCCCAAGGGAAAGCTTTTCACTTTCCCCAGAGAAGTCTTGTAGATAAACTCTCTAAACAATATTCTTTCTTAAAACAACAGGTGGTGTCTTTCATCCCTGTTTTTCATAATATAGAATGCATTGTTTCTCTTACTTAGCTAACAGAGAAGGTGGCGTTCTTGTTTACTAATCACTTTTTACTTAATGAAATGCCTTGTATGAAATGTTTCATTTTGTTAATGAAATCTCTCTCTTAGCTTTCTGATGAACTACAACTAGAGTCTGTGTGTTCCTGTTCGTGACTAACAGCGACAGACACGCTGGAATCTGGTGACAGCTCCCTCCTCTCCCCGAGCAGGGCGTGTTGAGGGAGACAAAACAACCCCGGCCCTCTCGTCCCGTGTTCAAATAAATGTCAGCTCCTCTGATCAGCCTCTGTGTACAAGCATGCAGCCAGCAGGAGAAAATCAAACATCAAAAGGAAGGAAAAGCCCCGAACAGGATATTGCCATCAATAGGAGTTCTGGGGATGGAGATGAAATGGAAAATTGAGGCTCAATC
>VYXF01009369.1:37848-54719 GCA_013397295.1 Polioptila caerulea
GATTGAGCCTCAATTTTCCATTTCATCTCCATCCCCAGAACTCCTATTGATGGCAATATCCTGTTCGGGGCTTTTCCTTCCTTTTGATGTTTGATTTTCTCCTGCTGGCTGCATGCTTGTACACAGAGGCTGATCAGAGGAGCTGACATTTATTTGAACACGGGACGAGAGGGCCGGGGTTGTTTTGTCTCCCTCAACACGCCCTGCTCGGGGAGAGGAGGGAGCTGTCACCAGATTCCAGCGTGTCTGTCGCTGTTAGTCACGAACAGGAACACACAGACTCTAGTTGTAGTTCATCAGAAAGCTAAGAGAGAGATTTCATTAACAAAATGAAACATTTCATACAAGGCATTTCATTAAGTAAAAAGTGATTAGTAAACAAGAACGCCACCTTCTCTGTTAGCTAAGTAAGAGAAACAATGCATTCTATATTATGAAAAACAGGGATGAAAGACACCACCTGTTGTTTTAAGAAAGAATATTGTTTAGAGAGTTTATCTACAAGACTTCTCTGGGGAAAGTGAAAAGCTTTCCCTTGGGAAGAAGAGATCTTGACAGGCCTTCAGCTATGAAGCTTTAGAGGCACAGAATTGTCAGGAGTCCCAGCTGGAACACACAATTCCTGCTAATTGCAGGGAAGGGATGGTGCCCCGGAATTGCCACGGGAGGGGAACACGGCTGCACCCCAGCCCAGCTCCCTGCCCTTGCCACACCTCAGCCTTCCCCTCCCTCAGCAGCCCAGGCACCATCCCTTCCCTGCAATTAGCAGGAATTGTGTGTTCCAGCTGGGACTCCTGACAATTCTGTGCCTCTAAAGCTTCATAGCTGAAGGCCTGTCAAGATCTCTTCTTCCCAAGGGAAAGCTTTTCACTTTCCCCAGAGAAGTCTTGTAGATAAACTCTCTAAACAATATTCTTTCTTAAAACAACAGGTGGTGTCTTTCATCCCTGTTTTTCATAATATAGAATGCATTGTTTCTCTTACTTAGCTAACAGAGAAGGTGGCGTTCTTGTTTACTAATCACTTTTTACTTAATGAAATGCCTTGTATGAAATGTTTCATTTTGTTAATGAAATCTCTCTCTTAGCTTTCTGATGAACTACAACTAGAGTCTGTGTGTTCCTGTTCGTGACTAACAGCGACAGACACGCTGGAATCTGGTGACAGCTCCCTCCTCTCCCCGAGCAGGGCGTGTTGAGGGAGACAAAACAACCCCGGCCCTCTCGTCCCGTGTTCAAATAAATGTCAGCTCCTCTGATCAGCCTCTGTGTACAAGCATGCAGCCAGCAGGAGAAAATCAAACATCAAAAGGAAGGAAAAGCCCCGAACAGGATATTGCCATCAATAGGAGTTCTGGGGATGGAGATGAAATGGAAAATTGAGGCTCAATCTGGCTGGGAGAAGTTAAAGACTCCCTTAACCCTTGAGCTGACATGAAAGGCAGGAGAGCTGGGAAAAGCTCAGGGTTACTTCTTGTTCCAAAGGCACCTGGGTTGTGTTTTTCTCAGGAATTTGAGGGAATTTGGTATTTAAATTCCTTGGAAAGCAATGCCACAGGTTCCTTGGGAATCGCCACTTTGATTGCTGTCACAGATCCAACATGGCACTGGGGAGAAACCCAATTTCCTTCATTTTTCTCTCACCATAATTTTTCCCTTGTTCTTCTCCTGGTGGAAAGAGCTTTTTCTTGCAGTGATGAGGGGGGAAAAATAAAGGATGATGAAGGAGAAAGGGAGCAAAAGTAGACGACAAAATTTTCTGCCAGAAGTTTTAGTTTGGGCTGAGAAATAAAGAACTAAAAGAAGTCCCTGGCAGAGAATTCCTGGCAGCTTTAATGTCACAACCTCTGACCTTTGGCCACGTCAGCCAAAAGGCTCCTGCAGACAGCCCGACCTATTCCCAGCTCTGTGCTCTGGGCACTGGGCCAGGATTAATCCACCCTTGATTGGGAAATCAGAGCCCAAACCCAGTCCTGGGGATCAGCAATCCCACCCCATTCCCACTGAACTGGACACCCCAAGCAAAGGCTGTGCCCTCAAGGGCCACGACCCCCGGCTGCCACTGAAATGCACATGGGGTTCAGATTTATCCTTAGAAAACTCCATTGATGTTCCTAACATCCTTTTTTTTTTTGTTTATTTTAAGGAATAATCAGCCGTCGAGTTTGCATTAAGGACTGTCTCTTCTGGCACATTTTTATCTGACAGAACAAAGGGATTTATTTCTGCAGTGAAGAAACAGAAAAATAACTCGTAAAGGCGACTGTAATTCTGTCTATTTGAAGTTGTTTCGAGCTCTGCAGCAGCCCCAGATAACTCCAGGAGTTGTAAGTGTGGAAGGGACTTTTATCTCGCTGCCTGGATAAGCATCTCCTTGACTTTATCTGGGATTTCTCAACATGAGGCTCTTGTTTAATAACAGGAAGCAACATCATAGAATTATTAATGTTGGAAAAGACATCTGAGATCATGGAATCCAAATCCCCAGGTCCAAATTCTCCCCAGGATTTGGGATGAAAACCTGGCTGGCTGGTGGGGGACCCCTAACTCCAGAACAGATCCATCCCACGGGATGGATTTGGGAGAGACAAATCCATTTTTTTGCTGGCTCTGGATATTCCCAGCACTCCAGGGAACCTCAGCATAGAGAAAGAGGAATAAAAGAAGAGAAGAAAGAGGAATAACTTTGTGCTGAGGCTTCCTGGAGCAGGGCAGGGTGAGCAGGTCCCATCCTACCCAGACAGACACATTCCCACCAGGAATGGGCTCTGCCTGTCCCTCGCTCCGGCCGCTCGGACGCTGCCAGTTCTTAACCAGCACCACTTGCTTGGCCTGAGCTGACCCCACCAGTACCTGGAAGCAATGAAACAGAGAAGCCACGGAGGCAAAAAGTTGTTATTTAACAGGTTTTGACCAGCAGGAAAAGGGAATCTGGACCCTCACTCCGAGACTCCCAAGGTGCCGGTGCTGGAGCTCCCAATGCTGGGACTGCAGGAACCCAACCCTGTCCCTGTGCTGCTTCCACAGCTCCCTTCAGGGTTTGTGCTCCTGAATTTTGGGTGTTCCACTGGCATTTCTTCCCCTGTTTTGTTGGGATAACCTGAGTTCTTCCCTGTTGCAGCAGGATTAGGACAGAGTTGATGAACTGCAGGTTTTCCTCAGGCCCAAATTCCCATCTGTGCCTCGCTGCAGTCCTGGGCATTAACAGGCAGAGCCGTTGGGATTGCACTGGGAATTTTGGGATAAAACACCCCAGAGGGGCAGGAGAGGTGCTCAGGATGAGCAGTGGGTGCATTCCCAGTCCTGCCCTGCCTTTTGGGATGCTGGCCATGCATCCCAAAAGCAGTGACACGGGACATATGGAGCTCAGGGTTCCAACATACATTTTCCAAAAGCTGTTGAAGGCATTCCTGTGCTGCGAGTAATGTGCTGGAAAGGAGCCAGGCTCGGGGATGTTTCTCTAAACACGTCATCCCTCGCTGCTCTCCCACCTCTGAAGGATGTGGTGTTTCCCTCTCCCGCTGTGGGAAGCTTGGATGTCACTGCAGATTTTGCCAGGCCATTAAAAGCCAATTTTTCATTTTTATCCAACCTTCACGTTCAGGGCCATCCGTGTCGGAAAAGCTCTGGAGCTTTTTCGTATCGCTGGTGCCTCGAGGAGATGATTTCCTAGAAAAAGCCTTGGATTTCTCCAGCTATGCAAACATTCCCTGGACATCCTGTGTGTGGATGTGATTAAACACAGCACACACACCCATTGCACTGGGGGGTTCTGCTTTTATTTGTGGGAATTGTCACTTGGGAGAGGTGACATTTCCTCCTTCCAATCTGGCTCCAAAATAGCTGAGTGCCTTAAAAATGGGCATTGAACCCCTAATTCCATCCTCTAGGAAAAAAATTAGGCACACAAAGTTGTTCAGGAATAGCAAATTGTTAAGAGCAAGCTCTAGATTTATATTTCTATAGAAGCAGCAAATAAATGCATATAATAATTGAAAATACTGGATCTATTAGGTTTGGGTTTTTCATTTAAAAAAGGACCAATATTAAAGCTTGGGCCTCAAACCTTTGTTCAAACCAGATGTGTTCCAGCTGAGGAGGAATATTCCAAGCAAAATTTCATTGTTTTCCCACCATTTCTAAAGCCAAATCAGCACTGGTTGGTAAAACTTGATATTTAAATCCAACCTTAATTGAGACTGAGGCTACAAGAGTGGTTTATTTCCTACAGCAGAAAAACTCAGTGTTTAAATGTAAAGTAGGAGATGGTGTGGAAAAGATTCCTTGACTGTGACAGGCAGGAATCAACCTCTGTCCCCAGCAGCATCCTGAAAACTGCTGAAATTAGGGATTCAGCAGTGATATTGATAGAAAATTACCAATTTTTTCCATGTCTAAAATAAAAACATTTTGAAGAAATTATTTTTTGAATATATATATATCCCAAAAAAGACAAATATATCTCTCAAAATATAAAAACTAAGAAATCCATGGATGTATTTCCAATAAATATAATTTGGGGGGAAAAAAAATCTGTAGGGGTGGGATGTTGGTTCCTCAGTGAAGAATAAGGAGTGGGAATGGGAAGCAGCACAAAACACAAACTGGGGGAATGGGAGAGAGAATAATTCCCCTCCAGGAGGACTCCCAGGCATTTTCTCCTCCTGATGTTCTCGGGAAGAGGCACCTGGAGTGGATCAAAGGGCCTGGGCTGAGCCAGCCCCTGCTGTCTCCCCAAAAAAAGCCAAATCTGGAGCAGAGCCCAGGCTGTGACCTCGCCACTGCTGCAGCTCCTCCTGTCCCACCAGCCCAGGTCAGGCTTCCCCATGGCCAGGAAATCTCTCCCAGCCCTTAACTCCCAGTTTTGGCCACGATTTCCCAGCTTGTTCTGAATAATTGGAACTTTTCTCTCCCTTCCTGGCTCTGTCCCAGCCCGGCCTATCTGGGAAGAGTCAGCAAGGCCCTGCTTTGCCTGGTTTTGTGTTGGGGTTCTTGTTCTCTGGGACAAATTCCTTCAAATAAAGGCAAATGCAGGAGTTCACTGGGAGTTACTGGGGTTTCCATGCTCACAGAAATATCAAAAGTCAAATTATCCCGTGGGAGCAGCTCCTCTCAGTGCTGCACCTTCACCTTCCTGCAAGGAGCAGAAAGGGAGACCCTGATTAAGACTTTCTAATTAACACAAAATCTCCAGAATTCATTTTTCTGTACCCTTGAGGCTCAGGATTTGTGGATGCTGCCCTAAAGGAGGGGATCAGTGAGGGCATGGGAAGAGGGATTGGGATTTCTTGAAGGGGAGGTGCAGCCTGGAGCTCTGCCCTGCTGGAAGGAGTGGGAGTTTTAATCCCCATTTCCCTGTCCTGCAGCATCCATCGGTTTCTCAGGTCAAATCATGAGGGGTCAGAGGGGACAGAGTCATTTTCTAGGTAGCCCAACAAGCAAAGAACCACACAAACCCTGCTCGTTGCTGATTAGGATGTGTTTAATTAGAGTCACAAGGCAATAATTTAGGAGCATGTTTTTATTTTATCCTAAAATGTCATTAAAGTCTTTCCACCCAAGCAGAGACCAGCAGCTACTGCTGTGATTTGCTCTCCTGTTGCAAACAGGAAACTTCCCTTTTAATAGATGTTCTCCCTCAGAAATCCAGAGTGAACCGATGGAATTAGAGCAGGGCTCACGTGTCTGTGTTCAGAAAGGAATGTCATTAAATCCAGTTTGCATTCAGAGCAGGCTGGAGTTAAATCTAGGGCTGGATCCAGATATCTCCAATTTTATTCTAAATGCTAATTTGAATCTGGGGCTTCTTTGAGGGAACAAGGGGAAAAAATCCCAACGTGCAGTTTCCACAGACAAGGAGAATTGTCCTCTCAGTTTAATTTGTTGTGAGAATCCCTCTCTGCATAATTTCCAGCTCTTCTTAACAGAGCTGGAGTGTCCTTCCCTGTGTTCTGGTGGGAAGCAGCTGTAAATCCACCCTGCTCCTGGGATGATTGCAAAACTTCCACGAAACCTGACTCACAGTCTAAAAATGCGCCTGTGGAATGGTGGTTGCATCATGGAGGTGCTGCAAAATGACCAGAAATTCAGGAATCTCCTCATCCACACTCCTTCCTGCCACGAATTTCCTCCTCCTCCTCGGCACTGGGAAACACTGGGAGTGCATCTCCAGGAATCTGCAGTCTCTGCTTGCAGCAGCAGCAAAAGGAGCTGGGAACCCAGAGCTCAGTTCCAGCTCTTGAGCTTTATTCCTGCAGTGGAGGAGAATGTGGGAGAAGGGAAGGGAGAGGAGAAACATCTGGAGGTTGGTTGGTGGCAGCTCGGCCCTCACTCCTGATTCCTTCTGGATGCTGAGCTGGAGCAGAGCCCAGCAGAGCAAAAGGATAAAGCTGGGATTTATTGAAAGGCCTCGATGGGAACACCTGAGCTACACCCAGGGTGAACCCAAAATGGGCACAAAATGGGTGCCTGATCACGAGGTCCCACCCTTGTTCTGGTCCATTAGCACATTGGAGTTAACTGTCTAATTACAGCTCCNAATGGGTGCCTGGTCACAAGGTCCCACCCTTGTTCTGGTTCATTAGCACATTGGAGTTAATTGTCCAATTACAGCTCCAGGTTATGCAGCTCCATCCTCCTTGGTTTTCCTTCTCCCTTCACTATTGGGTTTGTTCTTGCCCTGAAAGTTGTCCTTGGTCCCAAGCTGGAGCAGGAATTGTTTTGTCTCCCTGCTCAGTGAAGAGAGCTCAGCACCACTGAATATGAAACCCAGAACTACCCACTGAAACAGCCCAGAATCTAAAAATATAAAAGCTAAAACTTCAGGCATCATTTCCAGGGAGCAGCCCTAGGAGAGGAATCTGCCCCGTGGATAAGTGATGGGAGTGTTTGCTCAGCGGGGTGCAAAGGGAATTCCTGAATGCCAAGGAAAATACAGGGGAAAAGTGGATTCTGCAGGAAATGATACCCGGTGGAGAAAGGCAGCCAGCTGCTTTCCAGGGATGGGCACCCTGGCTGGGGATGTCCTGGAGTGTGTCCTGGTGTTCTGGCGTCCTGCATTCCATCCCTGGGCTCCTCGCTGCCCTTGGGAATGTGGGCATGGCACTGCCAGCTACAATTTCTCACATTTGGTCCATTTTTGGAGCCATCTTGCAGCATCTCCCAGCTCCTTTATGACGTGGAACCAATAGTGAGGGGGAAAGAAAGGAGAAAGGAGAAAGAAGAAAAAAAAGTCAAAACAACACCATTTTCTGTGCCCCTCCTCTGGCTTCTGCCTCCAAAAAATCCATCCATAAAGATCAGGTCTTTGAGTGAGTGACACTTTAATTTGGGTTGTATTAAACCAGCATGTTTTCCATGGACAGCACAGAAAGGGAAGGGGAGGCTCCCGAGAACCTCTTCAGCTCCCAACGTGTGCCCCAGATGCCATCACGACATCTGTGACAGGCAGGCCAGGGGACTGAAAAGGGGGCAGGAGGGCTCAGCTAATTGAAACCATCATTTTATGATAACCAAATGTCCCACGTCTTGTGCATCGCCTCGAGATGGCAACGCAGACTGAAGGGGAAAAAAAAAAAAGGAGAAATAATAATAATAATAATAAAGCTCTGTCCGAGATCAAAGGAGCTCCTGGAAAGAAGAGCCCAGTTGTCCCTTGAGTGCATCTGGGCTGCAGACAGCCCCTGGAAAAGCCTTTTCCTTCATCCACGAGGCTGAGGAATGCTGTCTGGGTGCTTGGAAAGTGCAGGGGCTGCTTGGAGGAGGCTCGGTGTGAGGGGAGCTGAGGCATCTCATGTCACCAGCTCCCCTCCCAGCCCTGCCATGGCAGTGGGGTTCTCTGCCCTGGGATTTTCAGCAGGAGAAAGAGCTGGTGCTGTGGTACTCGGAATGCTGATGGGCCTGGGATGGGGTACAATGGACAATTGGGCTGTGGGATAAATGGATAATTGAGGAGTGGGATGCAATGGACTGTTGGGGAGTGGGATAAAAATGGACAACTGGGGAATGGGATATAATGGACGATTGGGGAATGGGATAAAATAGACATTTGGGGAATGAGAGATAAGTCACAGCTCGGGAGTGGGATAAAATGGACATTTGAGGAGTGGGATAAAATGGACAGTTGGGGAGTGGGATATAATGGAAAATTGGGCAGTGGGATAAAATGGACAGTTGGGCAGTGGGATATAAGTGACCACTGGGGAGAGGGAGATCCAGTGTGGCCCTGCTGCTGGAAACCACAGCTCCCCGTCACTCCTGGGATATTCCAAGGTGAGCAGCCCTCTCCAGACTAATCCCTGCTAAGACAACGTGCTCCTTGAAAGCTCCTTGGCAGGAACATTCCTCCCTCCATGTCCTGGGAGGCAGCTCTGCCCACACCTGCTCCTGGCCTGGCTCTGCTCCAGCAGCGCTGGGTGCAGCGGAGCTTTCCCTGCGGAGAAGGAGGTGCTGTCCACACGAATCAGGATCATCCCAGCCCTGCTCAAAGCAGATGTTCCTCCTGGGATGGCCCTGACACGTTCCTGTGCAGAACATCTGCTGCTGCACACCCAGCTGCTGCTGCTGGGGCCACCCTCACCTTCCTGCTCCCAAGGGCTCCAAGTGTCCAAACTCAAAACACGGCTTTGCCTCTTACAAAGGGAGATATTTCCCTTTGTGTTTAAGTGTTCTGCAGTAAGGGAAGTGGGGATCAGGTGGTCTCAAGGAGCCCTGAAAGGCTTTAAACTGACAGAGATTTGGGTTAGGTGGGAATCTGGGGAGAAATCCTTCTCTGGGAGGGTGGGGAGGCCCTGGCCCAGGGTGCCCAGAGAAGCTGTGGCTGTTCCATCTCTGGAAGTGTCCCCGGCCAGGCTGGACGGGGCTTGGAGCAACCTGAGACAGTGGAAGGTGTCCCTGCCCATGGTACTGGTTGGAACTGGATGATCTTTAGGATCCCTCCCACCCCAAACCATTCTGGAGTTCCACGAACTTTGCTGTGCCCTAAAGGGATTGACCTGATTTCTCCCCAAAAAGGCAAAAGGCCACCAGTGTGGTGCCCTAAAACACAGCCCAGACTGAGCCCTCGTTCCCTGAGGGAAAGGAGCAGCCCTTTCCCTCATGACAGGCTGAATCCCGACACATGAGAAATTAAAAACATCATGTACATGATTAGTGGAAATTAGAAACAGAATGTGGAGGGGAAAGGAGAGACTTGTTCCTGCAAATTTGTCCTTGATTTGGCCCTGCTCTGGCAGCCTCCAAGGATGCCTCTGTCCCTTGCTCATGAAGATATTTCTGAGGAAAATGGGAAGGCTTGGATGATTTTAGAAGGCGTCTGATTGCACCAGATGGTAAATATATATATTTTCAGTCTCAAGAGGCTGCCCTGTGGATCACCTATCACGGTTTTATTGCTTTCTCCTGCATCCCCTGGCAAATTTCTGAGTGCAAAAAAGTCTGTTTTATTCGCATTTATGATGAGGCTTTTGGAAACATCTGCCAGCAGCTCAGCTTCTCAACCAAACAGAAAACCTGCTTTCCTTTGTGGGTATTTCAAACAGCAATGAAAATGACAGACCATCTTCTCCTCCTTCCACGAGCAGAAATTGGGGAATGGCCTCTAGAAACCCAGAGTAAGTGGAAGCAGAGCCTGCCCCTCTGCAAGCATCGCTGTGAATACAGAACACAACCCAAACCCCTTTATTAAATGCACAGCACCGAGTGCAGAGTTCAGTGAAACATTTATGAGATATTGGAAAATTCAAGTCAAGCCCTCGCGTTTCATCAGCTGCAGCTCGAGTGCCTCAGCACAGATGGACAGGACCCAGATGGCAACCTTGGCTCTGGAATTTGTCCCTGCTGCTCCGAAGGGAAGGGAAGGGGATGCAGGGCTGGCTTTGAGGCTGTGGGAGGACGGTGCCACATGGACACTGTGAGCTCCTCATCTGCATGTGACCGAGCCACGACCCGAGCCCTGGTGACATGGCAGGGCCATGGAGAGCTTCTGAGCAAGGGGAGCAAGGGGCAGGGAGTGTCCCTTTGGGATCCGTGGTGCCATTATGGGATGGGGAATGCCAGAAATAGGGGTGGCACCAGACCCTGAGGTGCTTTGAGGATGGAGGAAGCTCTGGGAGAGTGGGATGAGCCCTTCCCTTAAATCAGGCAGTTTTTCTTTCAGCAGGATGTTAAAGGTGATGAAGCAGCTCCAGCAAGAGCCCTTACGGGTCTGCAGGGGAATTTTGCCTCCTTCCTGACACGCTGCTGCTCTGAAAGTAGGAACCAAGGCCTCCTTGGTGCCTTGCACGTTCCCATGACAGATTCCCTTTCAGGTGCCAAGCTTGGGATGAGTAACATTCCCTGAGCGTGCCTCGGTTTTATCACGTCCTGGTGAGCCAGGACAAGCAGCGTGTGAGGAGGAGGAGGAAGAGGAGAGCTCTAAACTCCTGTCTGAATCCTAACTTCTCATCCTCAAGCCTGCTGGGTCTGGCTTGGCACTCAGTGGCAAATTTGGGACAAGGCTGCATGGAGGGACACTCCCAAGGAGCTGCTCAGAGTCCCCTCCTCAGAGGCAGGATTTGGGGGTGACAAGATCCAAGTGTCAGGCACGAGAGGCACTAAAGGCTGTTGGAGAAGCCACGAGAAGGGGAACGAAGAGATTTCACCAAGCTGTGCTTGCTCCCCTCTGCTTTTATCCTGGGTGCAGCTCTTGGGGAACTCCTGGAGACTTTCCCATCCCTTTTCCAGGGAAAGGCGAGTGCAGCTCAGCTGGGTGGGCTCCATCCCACCCTGCCCTGCAATTCCCAGCTCCCTTCCCTGCACAGGGACCTTCCAAGAGCCCTGTGCAGTGCTTGTGTTCCACAGACATATGTTTTTAAAGGGAGCAGATGTTGAGAATGCTCTCTGCCAATTCTCTCTGGTTTAACCACTGCTCTGGGAGCTTTCCCCTTATTTATTGCCTTGGAAAAGCAGGAGCATGCTATCAGCCTTCAAGGAGATGCATTTTATTGAGCCCATTTTTTCCACCTCCCCTTGCACTATACGACAGTTTCTCCTTTCCCAACCCCTTGGCATCACCACGGGCACTCAGATCTGGGCACTGAGGGAAGATCTGCATCCTTCCCCTCCCATTTCCACCCCTCCTGCTCCTCATCTCACATTTTGGCAGGGCTCTAACGGAGAAGGAGCGAGGCATTTTTATTGCACACGCAGCTCTGTGTATCCTTTCCTTAGCATTTGTTTTTCCTAGATATACATGTGTTTATCCCCAGCCATTTCTGCAGGCAGAGATGTTAATTTGGCGTCCTACGTGGAAAGTCTGAGGCATCTGATCAGAATCAGCACAAGCTTCTGGGAGCTGCTTGCCAGCTGAAGGAGAAAGAAAAGGCCAATATTAAAAAGAAGCCTTTCCTTAATCAACATAAGCACTGCAAACATAAACATTTAAAAACACTATTAACTGCATTTAGAAAGTCCTGGTGAATCAATAAAGTGTGGAGGTGAAAGAGTCAAGCAGAAGCAATGAAACACCAACTTCGGGTTGTTTTCTTCGAGCGCCCCTGACAGATCCAAGCTTTAAAAATCCACATCCCACCCTCCCGTGGCTGATTTCCTTCGTGCAAATTCCAGTGTTTTCTTTGGGCATGACCCAGAGTCTCTCAAAGTCCTGGGGCTGGGCTGCACTGGGGCTTTCCCCAGCACTCGGTGCTGCAGATGCTGCAGGAGCTGCAGGAGCTGCAGGAGCTGCTCTGTCCTGAGGCAAAGGACATCTCCAGCACTCAGTGTCACCCGTGGAGTGCCACCAGCTGAGGCCTTGGCAGCTGCTCCTCAACAATTCCTGTCCAGGACAGAGGTGGAAACCTCTGAGCCAGCCCTTCCTGCGCTCCTTCTTTAAGTTGATCCTAAACCAGTTAGGCCAGATGGGGAGTCTCATGTCTGTTCTGGTTTAAATGGGATATTGGGAAGAAATTCTTCCCTGGAAGTGTCCAAGGCTGGGTTGGACAGGGCTGGGAACAACCAGAAATGGTGGAAGGTGTCCCTGCTCATAACAAGAGGTGAAATGGGATAAATTTTAAAGTCTCCTCCATCCCAAACCAGTCTGGGATCCCATGATCCCACTCCACCCTCACTCCCACTGGTTTTAGAAGCCATGGAGGCAGAAACACTGGATTCAGAATCTCTGGATTCAGAAACTCTGGGTTCAGGCAGCTCACCCTCCTGCTAAGGAGAGGTTGGTGACCCTGTGAGCTCTTCCTTTTTTAATCCTCTGGATTTTTTTCCCCTCACAAACTCAGGTTTGGCACATCCAGAGCTGCAGGTGCAAAGTGCAGAGGAAGCCTGGCTGGGAAAAGGCCACGATTTTTACAGAAGGGATTGGAGTGTTTCAAGGAGGAGTTTCCTGCTCATGCAAAAATCAAATCCTCCCCAAATCCTCAGCAAATGCTCCGGGGACATCCAGAACCCTCCTGGCTGCTGCCATCCCCGAGCAAATCCTGCCTGTCCCCGGTCCCCACCCACTGCCCTCCCTGCAGGCACGTGTCAAAAAGCCACCTTCATTTTCCTGACGTGCTTTTCCTGCTCCCGGGGCTGAATTAACACCAAAGGAGGCCCGGATTCCTCTCTAATTAAGGACCTCTGTTCCACATCAGGCTATCCCTGAAGATCCTCCTGTCTCAGGGGAAGTTGCCCAGTGCTTCTCCTTCTCCTCCTCCAACCCCACCATCCCAGACTTCCTCGTTCTCTTCACATCTCCTCATCCCATTCCCATGGGATCCAGCCTCGTTTTCCCTGCTGTGCTGTCAGCAGGGATGGGAGCACACAGAGCTGATGGATTTCTCCCACCACTTCCCCTGTTCCCTGAACCGAGGAGGGAGCACATGTTTTTCATGAATGAGAAAGCAATTGGAAGCCATGCAAATAAAAATAGCAGCACCAACCAAATCTAACAGGACAAATCATGCCTGGGAAGGGTCAGAAAATCCTTGTTTTCTCTTTTCTCATGCAAGCTTTATTTCTTTCCTGGCTTTCCATTTTCCAGCTACCGAACTTTGAGGAATCTCAAGAAAGGGTCGGCCCGTGGTGGCCTAAAGAGAAGGGAACAGCCTCTGCAGAGAGCTCATTTGTGAGGACGTGCTTTTACATCCGTGTGATTTTGCAGGTCTTGGTAGGATTAGGGCTTGTCTCCTCCACTTAAGCTCCAGCACATGTTCCTGGCTCCCTTGGAGGCACCACTGGACAGCCCATGCCAGAGAGAGCTCCAGAAATTTGACCTTCTCCTGAACTTCGGGGCTATTTTCTCCTCCGCGCCCAGCTCCGTGCAGGCAGCGCTGTCTGGCCAGTGGATCCTGGCCCTTCTGGATGGAAAATGTGTCAGCCTGCAGGGGACTTTGCCAGCTGTGGCCCTGACAGTTTTCCCACTGCAGCCACCAGGATTCTCCCCGAGGCAGCGGAACTTCATGGAGGACTTTTCCCTTTTCTCTCCCTCTCCAGAACTGCTCGATGTTTTAGGGGGGTTTTCACCCATCTCCCTGGTTTTTGGCGCAGGGTTTGGGGTGGTCCTTGTCCCTCCCCTGGCAGCAGCTGGGGTTGGATTGCTGGCTGGGGTCCAGCTTGGGACCCAGCAACTCTGCCAGCTCCAAGCAGTGGGATCTACCCCACCTAAGGCACTTTATGCTGGTATTTCCAATTCCAGCACTGAGGATCTGCATGAAAGCTGTAATTGAATTTCACAGCAGCCTCAGCTTTGTTCCTGGGGTCACCAGCACTCACAGGGGATCCCAAATCTCACCAGGCAGACCCCCCACCATGGAATTCCTTCCTGGAAGGTCAGGGACAACCTCAGTGCTCCCAGGCCACTTCCCTGTTTGTTCTGCACTTGCTGCCTCAAAGGGAGATCTCTGCCTAAGTGGTTCTTACAGTAACCCCATTAACGAGCCTTTTAATTAGTGTCCTCTTTTTTTTGCTAAGTAATTGCTGCAGCGTGAGATCCACTTGGGAGATGCAAATGAGCTGGAAGGAGGAGGATGCTGCGAGGCAGTGGAGGAGCCGAGTGTTGCTGTTAATGCCTCCTGACAGCCTGGGGAGGAGCAGGGCAGGCAGGAACCCGCTGGATTTGCAGAGTTTTCCTTCCCCACACCTGCCCCCGGTGCCAGCAGGGCCTGGGCAGCTGCCACCCACCTGCCAATGGCCACTGGTGCTGCAAACCTGTCACAGCTGGAGTGCACAGGGGGTTTGAGCTGCAAAATTAATTCTGCAGAGAATCCGGGGCTTGGGACAGGGAGAGGTCTCTGGGCAGCAGCTGGAATCACTGGGTTGAGCATCCTGCTTGTTAAAACCTGCTGAAATTCCCAAGGAAAAGAAGGAAGAAGGGTCTGGAGCCCCACTGTGGGGCTGGGGTTGGTGATGCTGCCCCAGGTAAAAATGGCTTTGGGATCTTCCCAGCTCGGCTGAGCTCTGCTGGTGCCCAATAAAAGGGGAGCTCTGCAGCAGTGCTGTGCTCCCAGCACCAGGAGCAGCTTTTCCTCTGCCAATCCAGCGGGTTTTCCATGAATTCACCCCTCACTCCTCTCCTGGAGGCTGCACCCACGAGCGCCTCAGCTCTGCTGCTGCTGCCTTTTATCCTCTGCATCCCCGAGCTCAGCTCACAAGTGATGCTTTGTGCCAGAGCTGGAAAAATATGAAAGCCCCGTGCTCTGCCACACAAAAGGCAAAAGCCTCATCTCACCTCCCGTGTTTTTCCTGGAAGTGGCAGCGCCTTTCGTGCATCCAATAATTGGAATCACTTCTCCCTCTCTGTTTGCCTTGGCCCTCGCAGCTGCCGTGCACAGGCCAACACAAACCCCAGGAATTCCGGGCACAGCCTCTCCCCCGGGCTCAGGGTGGGGAATGACTCCCAAAATCCCCGGCCTGGCTCTGCTCGGTGGGTCCGAGCAGCTCCCGCCGGCCGATCCTGCTCCACCCAAACTCTTGGAATATTCACTGGCAGGGACATCTCCAGGAAACCCCCCAGCTGTGACATCAGGGATGGGAAAAGCAGGAATGGAGGCTGGATTTGTGGGATATTTTGCCGGGAAGCAGCCAAGGCTGAGGAGCTGGACTGGGAGCTGCCAGGGATGCTCAGGAGAGGAGAGGGATGCTCCAGCCCCCAGCAAACCCAGCTCCTGTTCCCCTCTGCCTGGCACTGCTGCTTTCCTTATTTTATTTTATTTTAATTTTATTTTATTTTAATTTTATTTTATTTTAATTTTATTTTATTTTAATTTTATTTTATTTTAAAAATTGATTTTATTGTCCTTTCCCCTCTGTGCAGGTCAGGGCAGAGTTTGGGACACCCAGAGCCAGGAATTCCCTTGGGAGTGAAGGATCCATGGGGAGTCCCTGGTGCAGGTGCTGGGGAGGAGAAGGAGCAGCCAGTGCCCATTTTGGCACCAGAATTGAACTGGTGGGAGGTCTGAGGGGGATGCTCGTGGTCCAGAGGGGTCCCTGAATTCCTGATGGGATACAGAACAAGGCACTTCCTTTCCAAAACTGGGATGTGGAGAAAGATCCTTTCTCCCCTCTGACATGGGAGAAGAGATTTTTGCCAAAAAACTGGAAAATCTCCTGTCCTGGGCAAAGTGGGGGTTGGACCACAAACCCAGGTTATTAAATAAATATTTATTTTTATATTCCATGAAATTAATAAATAACTATTTATTGAGGATTCACTGGGCTGTAGGTACAGCCCCCTTACAGATTTGCTGTGTTTCAGCAGGTATGGTTTCAATAATTGGCTAATATTTTTAAGAAATCTATAAAACTTCTGTATTAAATCCAGCCCTTGGTTTACTAGAAGACATTCATAAAGCAGATGTGTTTAATGCCTGTGGAAAAAACAATCTATGAGAGATCTCTTCTTAAACTTGAAGCCACAAATTTATAAAATCAGAATGACATTTATTATCTGTCATCAACCACACACTAATGAAACAGAGAAACCATCATTTGTAACTTTATAACAAACTTTATAACAAACTTTATATTAAAAAAAATATTCAGAAATCAAGACAAATAAGGGAATTTCCTCAGAGCAGTTGGAGATTTCACCAGACAAACGTGTTTAGGTGTCTGTGTGCCTTTGAGGAGATTCATTGACAAACTTTGAGGAAGCTGCTGATTCCTGGTGATTCTATTCCTCAAATTGGGAAAGCTCCTTGCTGCTGTCACAGCTTGGATTTGTGCAGAAATGCATCCCCTGGCTGATTTATTCACAGAAACACCAACATCACCTTTCTCCCAGCCAGGAAATGATTGTCCAAATTCTTGCTGGGGAAGAACCACGTGGTTTTCAGATGATTTTTTTGTCTGAGAATGCAATCAGCTGAGGTCAGCCCTGCTCTCAGAGACCTGAGCAAAGCTCCTGGATATTCCTCAGGGAGTTATTTTCCTATCAAAGGGGACAAATCAGCCCTGGCTGCGTGTTCATTGCTAATGAACCTCCCAGCACCTTCCCCAGCTCCTCCTCTCCCTGCAGAGCACATCCACAGAAATAAAAAGGGAAAAGAGGCTGAGATTTCCTTGCAGGGAAATCCTTTCCTTCCATTCAGCTTTGGAAGTGATTCCCCAGGGGTGTAAAGCACCCACAGCTCCTGGAGAATTGAAATCCAGGTGGGAGGAGATGCTTTGCTCAGAGCAGCTCTGCCCTGCAGGGATTCCCCAGGGGGTTTGGGGGCTCTGCACCAGCTCTCAGTGGGGTTTTGGGCAACCAGAGACTCAGTTTGTCCCAGTTCAGCTTCCAATGGTCCCAGTCTAGCTCTCAATGGTCCCAGTCCAGCTTCCAATGATCCCAATTCAGCTTCCAATGGTCCCAGTCCAGCTCCCAATGCTCCCAGTCCAGCTTCCAGTGCTCCCACTTCAGCT
>VYXF01009369.1:83500-97390 GCA_013397295.1 Polioptila caerulea
TTTTCCCTTTTTCCCTTTTTCCCTTTTTCCCTTTGTCCCTTTGTCCCTTTGTCCCTTTGTCCCTTTGTCCCTTTGTCCCTTTGTCCCTTCCCCTTTTTTCCCCCTTTTTCCCCTTTTTTCCCCCTTTTCCCCTTTTTTCCCCTTTTCCCCTTTTCCCCTTTCCCCTTTCCTTTTTCCCCTTTCCTTTTTCCCCTTTTTCCCTTTTTCCCTTCTTCCCTTTTCCTTCCCTTTTCCCTTTCTTTTCCCTTTCTTTTCCCTTTCTTTTCCCTTTCTTTTGCCTTTCTTTTCCCTTTCTTTTCCCTTTCTTTCCCCTTTCTTTCCCCTTTCTTTTCCCTTTTCCTTCTCCCTCCTCACAATAAATTCCCTTTCCTTTTCCCTCCTCTCTTCCATGGGAGAAGTTTCTTCACCTCCAGCCTGACCTCTCTTGATATCAAATATTTCACTCTTCCTACTAAATCTGATGTGAGAGGGACTGAATTTTCAACCCTTAAAAACACAATAAAACCTTTGTGGGAAACAAAGCAACACCGAGGATGGGAAGAGTGAGCAAAACCAGGGGAACAAAAAAAAAATATATAAAAAAATGAAAGGTTGAGACATGAAAGAATGGAAACATTTTGTTGAAATCTAATGTTATATGGAAAAAATGGGGTTGGCAACGTGGTATAATTAACCACTGGTTACTGCTGGCGAGTCCCAAGGCTCTTGAAATTCAGCCTAGCACTGACTGGAGCATCCAAATGATGTCGTGGTTTCTCTGTGGACGTGTCTGGAAAATCTGTGGAACTAAAATAAATAAATGAAGGAACTACACAAAAGGCATTTTTGAGGGCGGTTGCTCCAAGTCTGGGCTCTTCTATTTTTTTTTTTTTTCTTCTTTCCAGAAGCCAAGAGGATTCTTAACATCATCTGGAAGCTTTCACAATGATGAGATGTCATTTTTTAAAAGGAGGAAAGTTGTGTTAATGTATTTACAACAGAGTTTTCCTTCAAGTTTGTGTAATGAGCCTGAGAGGAAAAGGAGAGTTTGGGGATGGAGAGAGTGGAAAAGCCGCATCAGGGCTCATTCCTAAACTCTGCTGTGGATTTTCTCCCAGCCCTCAGGCAAATCCCTGGGTTTCCCATGTCCTGGGGGCTGAGCCTGCATCCCTGTGTGCAACCTGGCCCTCAGGGGGTGCTTGAACACGATTTTATTGCTGATGTGCCAACAAAATCTGGGCTTTCAGGCAGCTCCAGGAGTCTCTTTCCATCCCTGAGCCTTAGGTTGTGTTGGTGATAGATCCTTTCTACTTTAAAAATGCTTTGCCTCCTTGGGATATTCTTTTGGGCCACACCAGTGCCCCTCACCCAGCAAATCCAGGAGGTTATTTGGATTTTTTTCTTAAGATTTGGGCAGGTTTTTTACAGATCATACCAAGAGCACCGTGCTGTTCTGTTGGCTGCTCTCAGAATCCTGTGATTTAGATCTGGAAAGGAAATTTGCAACTGTTTTCCTAAAGAGTGATGGGATGGATCTTTGGGGCCTCTCATTCTCCTTCAGCCCAATGAACACCAGAATTATCTCACCTAAAATTTCTATTTTATACATTTATTATTAAATTGACTTCTGATACAAATGATTCATACAGATTTGCCTAAATCTCCCTGTCAGCTGGGGGTGACCATCCCTGCCTGGATCCAGCTGTGCATCTGCAGAATAAATAAAACAAAAACATTTCCTGGGCTCAGCTTTTCAGCAAAATGCTTCAAGGCCTTTTTTTTTTTCTTTTTCTTTTTTTTNTTAAGGCCTTTTTTTTTTTTTTTTTTTTTTTTTTTTTTTTTTTTTTTTTTTCTTTTTCCTTTTTCCTTCTCTTTCTGCTCCACCTTGCAATGGAGGGGAGTTTGCAGCGCTCAGGAAGGAGCTGATAGGGAAAGGAGAGGTCACTGAAGGGTCTGCTGGAGTCCCTGCCCATCCCTGTCGGATTTAGGGAGCAGATTTTGTGTTCCTTGTGCCTTGTCAGCTGGAGCTGCTGGTCCTGAGTCAGGAAATTCAGGAAGGA
Source organism: Polioptila caerulea (assembly GCA_013397295.1). Taxonomy (NCBI): domain Eukaryota; kingdom Metazoa; phylum Chordata; class Aves; order Passeriformes; family Certhiidae; genus Polioptila; species Polioptila caerulea. Next base: position 85,540 of record VYXF01009369.1, read on the forward strand.
GCCTCAGCCCATGAGCCTGGCTGGCCTCTCCTCCTCTGCTTTTCCTCCCTCCACCCCCTTTTTTGTTTCCAAGACAATACTGGAGTAAGAATTCACTGCAGCCGAATTCCTGGAGATGACACCGCCACTTTCCCAGGATCTCCCCTCCTCCTGCAGCGTTTTACACAGAGATTTTTAAATTTTTTTTAATTTATTTTTTTTTTATGGTGCAGCTCATTCAACTCTCAAACATGAATGAAGCAGTGAGTGTGTGAGGATTTGATTTGGTTTTTTTTTTCGTGCTGGATGTGCTGGAATGAGACACCTACTCTGTGTGCTGCAGGGGAGAGATCTGCTCGGGGGGTTGCAGCTGAATAATGCAAGCATTGTTTGGGTGCCCTTATTTCCAGCCTGCACCATTAAAAGTGAATGGAAAGGTCAAGGAGATGAGTCACAGTGAACACCAGTGTCATTCTGCTCAGGAGAAACGGGGAAAAGGAGCTTCCAAGCGAGGTGTTTCAGCTGCTGCCAGCTCTGCCTGGCTGGGAAATGAGAGGAAATCTTGGCTGGGATCTGCTGGAGTGTCCAAGCACCCAAAAACCCCAGCAAGGGGCTGGAGCTGGGCTTTGGCAGCTTGGCTCTGTTTGGAAAATCCGGGTGATGCTCTGGAAAAGTTGGGTTGTGTGCTGCTCTCTTGGGGAGGGTTGGCAGCTCTCGTGCTCTTGGTCTGGTACCCAGAAGGGAACAATTCCTCCAAATCCACGGGGAAATTCCTAATGCTCAGCCAGAATCACCTTTCCTCAGTTTTTACAGCAGGGGTGGGGTGAAGATATTCTTGGAGAGGGGTTTGGGACAAGGACACAGGGAGAGGACAAGGGGTTTAAACTGCTGAGGGGATAATGGATGGGATAATGGGGAGGAATCCTTCCCTCTGAGGATGTTGGGGATCTGGCCCAGGTTGCCCAGAGAAGCCCCTGGATCCCTGGAAGTGTCCAAGGCCAGGCTGGAGTGACCTGGGATAGCGGAAGGTGTCCCTGGCTGGGCTTTAACATCTCTCCCAACCCAAACCATTGTGTGATTCCATGATGATCCCTGAAATTCTGGTGGGATTTTAGGTCGTGTGGTCCCCATCTCTGCTCCAGCATCCCAGGGAAGGGCTGGAGCAGAGATTCCCTGGATCTGGGGGCACCTGGAGCTGAGCCCAGCCCTGTGCCCTTTGCGAATGCCCCTTTGTAAAGGAAGCTTTTCCAATTTCCTGCCCAGATCCTGCTCCAAGAAGCCCCAGGAAGCTGGGGAAGCCCTGGCAGAGCCCTGGGAAGGGGAATGTGGCTCGTGGGCTGCACGTGTGGCAGGGCTGGGGGGGCTGTGCCAAGAGGGTGGGATGGGCTGGGGACCTGGGCAGAGCTTTTCCCTTGAATTGCTGCTGGAATCACCCTGGAACAGCAGCAGTGGCCAGGGCACAGGAGGAGTTCAGGGCTTGTTAATGCTTTTAGAATAGGGTGGAGTTGAAATCCTGGGTCCTGTACCTGTGGGTTTCCCTTTTTACACCCTCCTCTGGGTTTATCAGTTTGACTCCTCGCTTTTCCCTATCCTGGCAAGGAAACAGCCCCGGTGCATTTGGGATCGTGGTGTGCTGCCACAGACTCCCCTGCACACTGTCCAGCACTCCTTTGGGGTTTTGGCAGCACTTGAGCCCTGAAAGTACAGAGGAATATTGAAATTTTTGATTTCTAGCCATTGGATTTTTCAGTCCTGAAGTCACTCTGCTGGAGTCAAAGAGAGATTCCTCTGAAAAAGAGTGAAAGCTTCAGAATCCTGATTTATTCTGCACATTCCAAACACACCTTCAGTAGGGGGCCAAAGCCAGCCCTTTTCCTTGTCCCTCTAATCGGGGCTAATTTCCATAAAAAACTTTGCAAATGAATTTGCCAGTTGGGCTTTGATCCGAGGTGGCCAAAAATTCCGCCGGAATTCCAGTGGATATCAAATGACTGGGAACTGGGACTGGTTTGCTGGTGATGCAATAGAATCATGGACTGGTTTGGGCTGGGAGGGTGAGGGATGTGGTGCTGACTGAGGGCTGGAGCTGATTTTGGGGGGGCTGAGCCTGGTTTTGGGGTGAAACATTGGGATTTTAACCTTCGGGCTGGTATTCCGTGGAAATTTAGGATTTCTGCAGAGGGATGAGGGAGGTGGGAGATGGTGGGAGCAGAGCTGGGGTGTGATTCCATGGGAGAAGCCTTGAAGAGGGGCACAAGCCTCCCTGGAAGTGCCCCTTGGAGGGTTTTCCCTGGAAAATACCAGGCTCAAATTCAGGATCTGCTGCCTGGGGGCTGCTCAGTGGAGAGCTGGGGATTCCCTGAAGAATCAGCACCGCTCTCCCTGGCTTCCAAATTTTCATCCTGACGTTTTCCTCATTCCCTCTGTGTGGTGTGACAGATCCCTGAGGGTCTCCCCGTGGTGTCTGTGCTCCAAGAGAGCCACCAGGGCGGGAGAGGGAAGAGGATTTATCCCTCTGGCACTCGGGATCCGATCGGAAAACTGCGAGGAATGTTCTCTCAGCAGGGCTTGCCGGCGCAGGGAGAGGCACATTATCACGTCCTGTGCACTTGGGGGGAGAAAGTCCCTCACTCTGCCTCTCTCAAATGTTTAAATTAAAACAATCTGGCTTTTCTGCAACTCTTGGATGCTTTCCCTGCTGACCTCAGGAGCTGGGATGGGAGGAGGAGCCAACAGACCCGAACTGGCTCTGGGTTTTTGGGGTTTTTTTTCCCCCTTCAAGTCCCGAATCCCTGCAGGATGCAGAAGAGCTAAACAATGAGGGCCATATCTGCTCTGCTCTGGAAAAATCCCTTTTTTTCCCAGTGCTCTGCAATTAAGGAGCTATATCAGGAAGCTGTGAGGCTGGAGGGAGCAGGCCCACGCTTTTCCAACCACAGACATTCCCACAGCAGACTGGGAAAGGCTGGGGAGGATCAGCCTCCCACCCCTAAAACGGGACAGCAAAGCCAAGCTGCTCCTGAGCCTTTGCCAGCCATCCCCAAGGATGCTGGATGTGGCCCTTCATCCCCAAATTCCAGAGGCAGCCGAGCTCTCTGAGCTGGGAATTCTTCTTGGACTCGCTGATCCTTTCTTTTCCAACTTCAGTGGCTCTGAAAGTCACCCCAGGCTCTGCTCTGACCCTTTGACGCTGAGGCTGAGTTTTGTGCTGGCCCAGGGCCCCGTGGCTGGGCAGAAATGGGATTTTTTTGGCTCCCTGGCTGTGCCTCAGGCTCTTGCAGCACTGCCCTGGTCTACGTGGAGCTGGGGGTGGATCCAGGGCCGGAGCAGCCTCTGTTGGCTTTGGGAATTTGGGCAGGGAAGGAGCACGGCAGCATCGCTCCCGAATTACAAAACCTGCCTTCATCTCCTCCTGCTGCTGCTCTTTGCTGCCCATGGGAGTTTGGGGGAATTTTTCCAGGATTTTACAGTCCTGGGTGGGATTCAGGGCAGGAAAACACGGTGGGATCTTATGGCAGTGGGGATAACACCAAACTGATCCAGATTTGTGCTGTGAAATAGGAACCAGAGCTTGGTTTGGGTGTGGAAATACCCGTAAAGAACTTGGGGTTCCTCAGTTGAAGGGACTCCAAAATGCACACCAGTAAATCCTGGGGTGCTCTGAGGCAGAGTCAGAGCACAAGTTAAAGGTGTTCTGCACGGCATCATCACTGCCAAATTACAAAACCTCCCTTCATCTCCTCCTGCTGCTGCTCTTTGCTGCCCATGGGAGTTTGGGGGAATTTATCCAGGATTTGACAGTCCTGGGTGGGATTCAGGGCAGGAAAACACCGTGGGATCTTATGGCAATGTGGATAACACCAAACTGATCCAGATTTGTGCTGTGAAATAGGAACCAGAGCCAAAGCCAGAGCTTGGTTTGGGTGTGGAAACGCTCCTAAGGAACTTTGGGCTCCTCAGTTAAAGGGACTTCAGAATGCACCCCAATANTTCAGAATGCGCCCCAATAACCCCCAGGGTGCTGAGACAGAGACTGGGACAGAGCTGAAAATGCTCTGAGGAGCACTGGGAACCCAGCAGGGCTCCCTGCCTGCAGCTCCCTTCTCCAAAGCCTTGGCCAGACAAGCTGGGGCCCTCCTTGCCCTGGGGATGCCAATCCCAAACACTGAATATCCCAAAAACTGAACATCCCTAATACTGAACATCCCCAATACTGAACATCCCTAATACTTAACAGCCCAAATACTGAATAGCCCAACTACTGANGCCAAAGCCAGAGCTTGGTTTGGGTGTGGAAACGCTCCTAAGGAACTTTGGGCTCCTCAGTTAAAGGGACTTCAGAATGCACCCCAATAAACCCCAGGGTGCTGAGACAGAGACTGGGACAGAGCTGAGGAGCACTGAGAACCCAGCAGGGCTCCCTGCCTGCAGCTCCCTTCTCCAAAGCCTTGGCCAGACAAGCTGGGGCCCTCCTTGCCCTGGGGATGCCAATCCCAAACACTGAATATCCCAAAAACTGAACATCCCTAATACTGAACATCCCCAATACTGAACATCCCTAATACTTAACAGCCCAAATACTGAATAGCCCAACTACTGAATATCCCAAACACTGAATATCCCAAATACTGAATATCCCAAATACTGAAAACCCCAGACACTGAATATCCCAAATACTGAATATCCCAAATACTGAATATCCCAAATACTGAACATCCCAAACACTGAATATCTCAAATACTGAATATCCCAAATACTGAAAACCCCAGACACTGAATATCCCAAATACTGAATATCCCAAATATTGAACAGCCCAAACTCTGAACATCCCAAATTCTGAACATCCCAAACACTGAACATCCCAAACTCTGAACATCCGTGCTGCTAAAAGGAGCAGAGCCTGCCAATAGCTGAGCCTCTGCTGCTGCAGCAGAGCTGCCCCATTTTTGGGGCCTGGGATGAAGATTTTTATGGATTAAGTTGAAACATCTGCTTTTGGAGCAGTGGAATCTGCCCCAGCCTTTGCTTCAGCAAAACCCAGGGTGGAGTTTGGGGTTTTTTGGGGTCAGGTTGATTTTTCTGATGGTGGCAAAATGCCCAAACTCAGTTTTAGTCAATGAAACATCTAAAAATAGATGTGGGAGATGAGAGGGAGCTTCTGTGAAACTGAGCTGGGTTCTCTGCTGCTGAGGATCAAAAGTGCCCCAAGAAATTAATTTTGGGGGAATTTCCACATTTTCCTTCCCATTTTCTTGAGCCAGGGACGGCAGTGGAGGGAGTGCTGGTGCACACTGGCAGGCCAGGCCTGTGCAATGTCAATTAGCACAGGAAAATGTGGAAAATTCTTTTGGGAAGTCAGGCCTGGTTGGGAATGATCATTTGGGATCCTGGAGGTGAAATAACCTCTAAAGGCTCCCAGAGTGGAGGGAGGGGATGGGTGTGAGGCAGGAGCTGCTTTTGACCTGTAATATCCTGAGTTTATATTAAATTATTCAATTATTTGTGCGTGGCAGTGATGGGTTTACAGCTGGAGTTTTTCTGCCACCCTGTCCTGGTGGGTTTGGGCAGGAGGAGCAGGAAAAGGGCAGAGGCCTTTCCAAACTCTCACAGTTTGGAGTCCTGCTGATGTTGTATTTTTTAGGATGATTTCTCCCTTGTCCTGGCTCTGGAATAATCTCTCAGCATGCTCATGAAGGGATCACTCTGAGTGCCCTTTTTGCATTATAAGGACAGCATTTCTTTTTTCCTGTAGCTATGGAAAATCTCCCTTCTCCCTGGGTTGGAAATGAGGGCACGGAAAAATGTCCTTTTTAACGCCAGGACCAAGTCTTCTCCTTCTTGGGTTATGTCAGGAGGAACTTTAATTCCAAAAGCTCCAAACTCTCCCAAATATTTCCTGTTTGTGAGGTTGCACACTAGGATTTCAGGTTGGGAGGAACTTGAATTCCAAGGTTCCAGACTCTCCCAAGGTTGCACATTTGGAGTTCAGGCTGGGAGGAACTTCAGTTCCAAGGCTCCAAACTCTCCCAAATATTTCCTCTCTGTGAGGTTGCACACTTGGATTCCAGGTTGGGAGGAACTTTAATTCCAAGGTTTCCAAACTCTCCCAAATATTTCCTTTTTGTAGGGTTACACACTTGGAGTCCCAGATGGGAGGAACTTTTAATTCCAAGGTTCCAAATCTCCCAAGGTTGCACCTTTGGAGTTCAGGCTGGGAGGAACTTCAGTTCCAAGGCTCCAAACTCTCCCAAATATTTCCTCTCTGTGAGGTTGCGCACTTGGATTCCAGGTTGGGAGGAACTTTAATTCCAAGGTTCCAGACTCTCCCAAGGTTGCACCTTTGGAGTTCAGGCTGGGCGGAACTTCAGTTCCAAGGCTCCAAACTCTCCCAAATATTTCCTCTCTGTGAGGTTGCACACTTGGAGTCCAGGTTGTCTTTCCAGCTCCTTGTGTGTGTCCCCCCAAATTTTTGCCTCCCTGGATTTGTGTTGATGCTGCTGTCCCCACTGAAAGTAAAATATTCATCAATATTCATGGTGCTGGCACCTTCCCCCCTCCTGCCTGGCTGCTTTCCCAAACACAGCACCTGATCTCTCCTGATGCCCCCCCTGCCATGTCTGAGACCTTTCCCCAGGTGAGGGATCTCCCCCTGCAGTGATTTCTGCTCCTGCTGGGACTCCAAGGCACCGATGATTTACCCCCATCAGGATCTGCTCTCTGGTACAGCTGAGCTGTTCTCCCACCTCCCCAATCTCTCATTACTCCAAGTGCCCCTGCTCAGAGCCCTGGCACGGATTTGGGTGGGAAAGCACCCCCAGCTCTGTTTGCAGTGACCAGGCTGGGCCAGCACCCCTCAGCCTGTCCCACCCACTGCGCACCAGGCTCGTCCTGGCAGCCACATCCTCTGCGAGATCTCCCCAGATCCAGCTTCAATCCCTGCCAAAATTAAAGCTTCTCCTCCCTCTGCCTGTGCTGCTGCCGTGGGGTGATACCTGTGGCACTCCTGGGGTGATACCTGTGGCACTCCTGGGGTGTTTTGGGGCTGGCTGCATTTCCAAAACCATCTTGGAGTCAGCTGTCAGAGAATAGAGCTGTTTAGGCTGGACAAGCCCTCCTGATCCCAGCACTGAACCTTGTCCCAAAGGGCTCTGTCCTCCCAGAGCATCCCTGTCAGCACTGGGAAGGGTTCTCTGATCCTGGTTCCTTCCCCTGGGTGATGTTTTGGTTGTTTGAGTGCCAGGCTGTGCTTGGCACAGGGGAGCAGTGTCTGGGTCCTGTTTAACCTCGAGCTTTTCCAAAGCCAAACCCCACTGAAGGAGAAAACCTGGAGGTGAGTTTGGCACTGGCAGCTCTGGGCAGGGCAGGGATGGATGTGACAACAGCTTTGTGTGGATTTTTGGGCAGATCCCTGCCCCTTGTCTGCCCACAAGCCTGGGGTTGTGACAAAAACTGTCCCAGGGCCATGGGGACATTGGTGCCCATCCCCAGGGACTGCCAGAGTCACCCCAGGGCTCTGCAGGAAACTGAGGCAGGTTCTGATGCTTGGGGGAAAGTGATGACGCTTTTGGGTAGAAAACCTCCAGTTTCAGGTTGATCAGGTTGATACAGTTTTAATTAAGCCTTAATTAAGGAGGAATGTGGGTGATTAAGGGGAGCTTTATTGGCTGCTCAGGTCAGCAGGGCTGGTGTTCAGGAGCTCTCTCCCTGCAACGCTGCTTGTGACCTTTGTGTTGTCAGAACAGAGGAAAACAAATTTAGCAGGGGATTTTGGGAGCCTTTGAAGCCACAAAAGGGAAAATGCCAAGGTAAATGCCCAGTTCTGTGGAGAGAGTGGTTGATGTGTCAGGTATTGATTTCTTCGCTGCTTTTTACTCATCTGTTTTCAACCTGCTGCTTTTTTTTTTGCACCTTTTGGAAGGGTGAGAATGATGGGGGCTCTGCTTGTTCTTGTAGTCAAGACATGGGCAGAGAACAAATCGACCCCAATCTGTTCAGCACAGCGAGGTGGGATTGATCCTTTGGAGCCAAAACCCTCCTGTGGGGCTGCAGAATTCAGTGCAGGAGCAAAATCTCCCAGCCCTGGGGCTTGGGGCACTGATTTTGCTGCTGGAGGTGCCTGGGGTCGCTGTGTTGGATCTCCTTTGTGTCTCTGTGCTGTGATTTCACTGCTCAGCACCCTGTAAATGAATGGTTTTTTGCTGTAATCTTAGAGAAATGTGATTTTTTTTTTTTTTTCTCTTAGGGGCAGGGTCTGCCAGCCTCATTAAGGAAATTGCCATGGAGCAAATTGGGATTGTTGGAAAGTAAAGTAAATATATAAACGTATAAACATATATTGTTCCTCAGTGGGATTTAGGGCTTGGAAGAGTTCTGTGGGGAGCATCTGCCTGGGCTGAGCTTCTGCACAAAACCTCCCCTCCAAAAGCAGCTTTATTTCCAAAATATGAGGTTTATTTTCTTTCCCTTTAGAGAATTCAATTGTCTGATGGCAAAGTGGCTCTTCAGTTTTATCAAAAGGCAAAATAAAATCAAAATATGGTCCCTGGCCCTTCCCTGCAAGGCAGTGATGGGAATATTGAGTTTTATCTTGTTTTAATTATATTTCACAAAACTGGAAGGGATTTAGGAACCAGAACTTGAAACAGGGATGGGAATGTTGAGTTTTATCTCTTTCTTAATAGATTCCAAAAAAATTGGGAAGGATTTAGGAGCAAGCACCTGAAGTAATGATGGGAATGTGGAGTTTTATCTCTTTCTTAATAGATTCCAAAAAAATTGGGAAGGATTTAGGAGCAAGCACCTGAAGTAATGATGGGAATGTGGAGTTTTATCTCTTTTTTAATAGATTTGATAAAATTGGAAGGGCTTTAGGAATGAGCACCTGAAACAATGAAGGGGATGTTCAGTTTTATCTCTTTTTTTAATAGATTTGATAAAATTGGAAGGGATTTAGGGACCAGCAGCTGAAGCAGTGATGAGGTTTGGAGGCTGGATTTGCTGGGACTCACTGGAACAAGTCAGGAAGGGAAAATCCTCTCTGGAGACTCAGCACGAAGGGATTGAAGTGTTGAAGATTCGCTCAGATTGGTGAATTTTGTCACATTTTGTGTGGGAGTCGAGGTCTGCTTTGGGTGCCCTGCAGGAATTCCAGGGAAGGCTCATCCCAAAAGCTGCTGTGTGAAGCAGAGAGGCCTAAAAATGCCAATTCCAGAGTTCCAGCCTGAGCCAGCCACGAGTGGGCATTTCTGACCCTTTTCCCATCAATTTTCCTTTTCCCAGAGGAGGCAGAGCCCTCCCTGCTCCATCCCCTTTTCCCAATCCCCTCGGGATTTTCCTGGGGAGCAGCAGGGCTGGGACATCTCTCCACTGACAAGGAGAGCTCAGAGATTTTTATAACTCTTATTGGCCCCTAATTAGATGTTTGATGCCAAAGTAATGATCATAAAAGGCTCTTTATTTCAAACAAACCCATGTGAATAATTATGTAAATATTTGTCTGGGCCAGCCTAGGGTTGAGTCCTGGGAAAGATTTTTGGATGAGGATCTTGGATATTTCTTGTTGGCTTTTATAGGAGCATATTTCAATTTTTTAGATGCTGTCTTTGGGTTCAAATCCTCCCGTGTGGAGAATGGAAGACCTGAAATGACATCTCAGCTCTTAAAGGCAGCAGATATTTCCAATGTCACCTTGTAACCAGTTTAATAGGGAATATCTGAAAGGAGGCAAGGGAAAGAACGTGCAGCTGTGACCCAGATTTCCTAAAATCACCCCTTGGAACCCCGTTGTGGCAGCTGTGGGTTCCAGGCAGATCAAGCCAGGATTTCATTGGAATATCAGTGAGGAAAGATCCACCAGCTCTTGGCGTGGGAGTGAGGGATGGTTTTTGGGGTGGCTTTGCAGCCTGGGAGGGGTTTGGATCCCCACAGAGAGACTCAATCCATGGAGAGGTTTGGATTCCTGTTTTGGGGTTTTTGTTTTTCAATTCCCTTGGAGGATTTTTTTAATCCCCATGGAGGGGTTTTTATCTCCATGGACAGGTTTGGATCCTTGTTTTTGGGGGGGTTTGGATCCTTGTTTTGGGGTTTCGATCCCCATGGAGAGGTTTGTGATCCCAAGGAGGGTTTGGATCCCTTGCAGGAAGTTTCTTTCCCTATCAAAAGGTTTTTTATCCCCGTGGACAGGTTTGGATCCTTGTTTTGGGGGGGTTTGAATCCTTGTTTTGGGGGTTTCAATCCCCATGCAGAGGTTTGTAATCCCAAGGAGGATTTGGATCCCTTGCAGAAGGTTTTTATCCCTATCAAAAGGTGTTTTATCCCCATGGACCGGTTTGGATCCTTGTTTTGGGGGTTTCAATCCCCATGCAGAGGTTTGTAATCCCAAGGAGGATTTGGATCCCTTGCAGAAGGTTTTTATCCCCATGGAGGGTTTGGATCCCCATGGACAGGTTTGGATCCTTGTTTTGGGGGTTTCAATCCCCATGCAGAGGTTTGTAATCCCAAGGAGGATTTGGATCCCTTGCAGAAGGTTTTTATCCCTATCAAAAGGTGTTTTATCCCCATGGACCGGTTTGGATCCTTGTTTTGGGGGGGTTTGAATCCTTATTTTGGGGGTTTCAATCCCCCTGGAGAGGTTTGTGATCCCAAGGAGGGTTTGGATCCTTTGCAGAAGGTTTCTATCCCTATCTAAAGGTTTTTTTTATCCCCATGGAGGGTTTGGATCTCGTGCAGAAGGTTCCTATCCCACGGCAGGTGGGATGGGGAGGGAGGAGCTGCCTAATTAGCTCCCTAATTAGCCGTGATTGGGCTCCTGAGGGCTGTTTGTCATGCAGATGTTGCCTTTCCCCCCCAATGACCGAGGAGCAGAGATCACAAAGCTCTGTCAGGAGCTCTGAGCAGGAGTTTCCCTGGCGCTGCCCTAATCCCTCTGGATGTGCTCATTTAATGGGAACAAACCCTGAACCAAGGGGAGGAATCTCGGGGTTTTAACGCCAAAAAAAACCCCAAAATGTGCCATTTCTGAGCTTGGGCAGCGAGGAAATACACCCTGTAGCCGTGTTTTATTTAGAATGGGGCACGGGAAAGGAACAGGAGCTGGATGTTGTGTTTGGATGAGCCTCCGCTGCATGTTTGGAATCACCAAATTCTGTATTATCATAAAAAACCCCCTCTGGTCTCCAGTAAAATAACATTCCCCGGTGGTGTTCACGAGGAAATCCATCTAAACACCTAATTGGGAGCAAGACCTGCCGGATAAAAGTGGATTAGAAGTGAGAAAAATCACTGGGAATGGGGAATTTAAGAGATGAATTTCTCCCTGCTCTCAAAGACGTCCCTTGAGGGCATCTCAGCTCCTTGGGGGCTGAGAAGGGATGAAATCCAGTTAATTCTGGGCTTTTTTTTCCTCCTGCTCTTCCCTGAAAGCAGCACCTGTGTGGTGCAGTGTGGGTTATATAAACTCAGGAATTAATGCTCCGGAGAAAACTTTGGGAAACAAGCTCCAGAAACACTTCTCATGAAGTCAGGCAGGTATTAATTTGAAATTTGCCTGCTGGCTGTGTTTTTGAGGAGAATCAGATATGAATTAAATGCTCGGAGTTGGTTGGTTTAAGCATCTGAGGGAAATAATTGGTTTTACATTTCTCTCCCCGTGTCGAAGTAGTGCAGTGTAGAGCAGGGCTGGAAATAATTCAATGTTGGGCTTTTTTTTAAAAATCACCCAATGAAATATTTAAAAATGAAATTACTTCTGCCTGCTCCCATTAACTTCGCAGACAACTGACAAACCCACAGTGCATGAAAATGAATTTTTAGCTCCTGAATTCCTGGATTTTAATTTTTTTTTTTTTTTTTTTTTTTGGGGGGGGGGGGCATC